>JANRMT010062841.1:7292546-7313257 GCA_026402145.1 Polypterus bichir lapradei | reverse complement strand
ATACAGGTGCTGGTCATAAAATTAGAATATCATGACAAAGTTGATTTATTTCAGTAATTCCATTCAAAAAGTGAAACTTGTATATTAGCTTCATTCATTACACACAGACTGATGTATTTCAAATGTTTATTTCTTTTAATTTTAATGATTATAACTGACAACTAATGACAGTATCTCGGAAAATTACAATATCAATTAAGACCAATGCAAAAAAAGGATTTTTTAGAAATGTTGGCCAACTGAAAGGTATGAACATGAAAAGTATGAGCATGTACAGCACTCAATATTTAGTTGGGGCTCCTTTGGCCTGGATTACTGCAGCAATACGGCGTGGCATGGAGTCGATCAGTCTGTGGCACTGCTCAGGTGTTATGAGAGCCCATGTTGCTCTGATAGTGGCTTTCAGCTCTTCTGAATTGTTGGGTCTGGCGTACTGCATCTTCCTCTTCACAATACCCCATAGATTTTCTATGGGGTTAAGGTCAGGCGAGTTTGCTGGCCAATCAAGAACAGGGATACCATGGTCCTTAAACCAGGTACTGGTAGCTTTGGCACTCTGTGCAGGTGCCAGGTCCTGTTGGAAAATGAAATCTGTATCTCCATAAAGTTCGTCAGCAGCAGGAAGCATGAAGTGCTCTAAAACTTCCTGGTAGACGGCTGCGTTGACCTTGGACCTCAGAAAACACAATGGACCAACACCAGCAGATGACATGGCACCCCAAACCATCACTGACTGTGGAAACTTTACACTGGACCTCAAGCAACGTGGATTCTGTGCCTCTCCTTTCTTCCTCCAGACTCTGGGACCTTGATTTCCAAAGGAAATGCAAAATTTACTTTCATCAGAGAACATAACTTTGGACCACTCAGCAGCAGTCCAGTCCTTTTTGTCTTTAGCCCAGGCGAGACGCTTCTGACGCTGTCTCTTGTTCAAGAGTGGCTTGACACAAGGAATGCGACAGCTGAAACCCATGTCTTGCATACGTCTGTGCGTGGTGGTTCTTGAAGCACTGACTCCAGCTGCAGTCCACTCTTTGTGAATCTCCCCCACAGTTTTCAATGGGTTTTGTTTCACAATCCTCTCCAGGGTACAAGCGGTTATCCCTATTGCGTGTACACTTTTTTTCTACCACATCTTGTCCTTCCCTTCGCCTCTCTATTAATGTGCTTGGACACAGAGCTCTGTGAACAGCCAGCCTCTTTAGCAATGACCTTTTGTGTCTTGCCCTCCTTGTGCAAGGTGTCAATGGTCGTCTTTTGGACAACTGTCAAGTCAGCAGTCTTCCCCATGATTGTGTAGCCTACAGAACTAGACTGAGAGACCATTTAAAGGCTTTTGCAGGTGTTTTGAGTTAATTAGCTGATAAGAGTGTGGCACCAGGTGTCTTCAATATTGAACCTTTTCACAATATTCTAATTTTCCGAGATACTGAATTTGGGACTTTAATTAGTTGTCAGTTATAATCATCAAAATTAAAAGAAATAAACATTTGAAATACATCAGTCTGTGTGCAATGAATGAATCTAATATACAAGTTTCACTTTTTGAATGGAATTACTGAAATAAATCAACTTTGTCATGATATTCTAATTTTACGACCAGCACCTGTATCTACACATATATATATATATACTGTGTATATAGAGAGAGAAAGAGAGAGAGAGAGAGAGAGAGATGTGCAGTTATATGTACAGATATTATATTATTTATTCCCCTTCCCATTCATTCTTTTGTGATCTGTCTGAAGTGCTGTCTGACTATTGTTCTCCTGTTGTGTTGTACGTTGTACCTTTGGTCCTGGAGGACATTATTACATCTCACTGTGTAATTTAACGTATATGGTTGAGATGAAAAACAGCTCTACTTGATTTGACTTAGTCTTTTATTTTTTAAATCGATTCCCAGCCCCAATATATAAGCATATTATCTATACATACATACACACGGTGAATATACTGTACATCTGACCAATGAATTGTTCAGGAAAACTGCGTCAAGAAACATGACTGGGGCTCCTTTATACCAAAAACAAAAATGCCTGTATAGCTCTTCACTGGGACTGCCAAGTCACACATTTTCTTTCTTTTAGTCATTCTGGTGTGTTTAGACCATAGTGTGTGGGTGTACATGTTTAAATAAATAAATACCAAAAAAAAATAATAATAAGCTTCCGTAAAATGCCAAATTTCCCCCTGGAGACAAAAACTTCAATCTATCTATCTATACAGTATGTGTTCAGTGGTTCAGTATATACATTCTCAGTTATGGTTATAAGACTTCATTCTTAACCTTCTTTTAGACATTTAAACTAGTTGCATTATTCTCCTTTAAGCAACCTGTACGATGATAAATACTACTTGTTTTACACAAACACCAAATATTTTTTTTTCTCTAATATGAAGATATATCTTTGCAATGTGCTTTTTGCACTGGCAAGCTTCTAAAAATATCCCCTATGAATCACAACTTCAAGTTTGGGAAGACAGCACAATAACTGTTCTCACAAATAATTCCAGCTGGAAGACATTCAGCAGAAAGGATAAAAAAAAAGAAGAAAATGAAAAATTGAAAAGCACCATTCTGTATGAGGAGAGCACCAACCACCTCCCGAGGAGAACGTTTTACTCACTCATGGTTCTTTGGCTTCTTCTTGGGGATTACATTTCCAGAAGAAATCACCTAAGTCACAGTGTCCTCTCCATGGCACGAGCACAGCCATGTCCCCCATAGTGACAGAGAAGCCAGCAGTTAAAATCACGAGAGGCCCGAATCTCCTGACTAAACACTACCTAATTACTGCCAGGCCAGTGAGCAGCTCTACTGATCCACTGTCTTTGTGCTTCAGTTTTCAAAATTAACTTTTCACACTGACTACGTGCAAAGTTTGAAAACACTGATAAATGATAAGTTACTGAATGTTAGTCTAAACCAAGAAATTCGACTAATCAAAAGTTTTTTTGTTTGCATGTGCAAATTTGAACACATTTTAAAGGCAGAGTACATGTTTTTAAACATTGAAACTGATTAATCAAAAGAATAAGGCACTCCGGACAATGACAGAGAGAAAAAGGTGAGGGAGGACATGTGACTTAAGGGTATTCGGGATGGGCTTAGTGTTAGTCCGAGCCCACTCAAGTACACGCTCACACGGACCTAATTTAGAATTGTCAATTAATCTACCATGGACGTACAAAAGGAAAATGGGAGTACCAGACTGAATACACACCCATACAGACATGGGTTCAGACAACAGCAAGGTATGGCAACTTTAGCCACCCGTGATCTTTTTTGTCACAAGAATTACCACAAAGAGCTGTCAATAATATTTACAATTTTAAGAGCAAAGGGTGCCAGTAACATTTGACCTGGTGAAGCTTACAATAACAGTTTAGTATATAATATGAGATAATGTCATTATTTGCCATACATTCTTTTATTTCTTGAATAGCTTTCCTTTCGTTTCCTGCATAGGGAGCAGGGAGTGAATCATGAAAAATGAGAGTGCTGTGACATGTACTGTTCGCCGATTTATCAATTAAGATGGAGCTATTTTAGAACAATATAGATGGAGCCACCTGGAGAACAGCACTGAAGGTGACCCATATTTGTTTCACCAGGTGGGTTACACTGATGGTAAAATCTGCTTTGATCAGCTCTGTATATTGGTACTGTGTCGTTTGCACTGAGGAAACTGATGACATCTGTAATTTATCTCATTGGGCCTGTGGGAGCTTCTCTCCTATGGCCTTGCATCTGCAAACAAAACTAAGACTGGTGTGTGTTTTAAGTAGGAATTTACCCTTTTTTATTAACATCTTCATTGCTCTGTGGTGCTTTTGCAGTTTTAGAAATCATTTAAGCTGGCACAAACGGAAGATTAATTGATCACAGTTTTGATACTACGTCCTTAATAGCTAAGTTAAGGGTATTTAGTCTTGTGTTGCTGTCTTTGGTTTAGAACTCCTTATGATCAATTTTGTAACCTGGTCCTGCAACACGTGTTTTTAAAAACAGCCCCCAAGCTGATGTTACTCAATTATATTTGATTTCTTTTGTAAAATCATTTTGGATGAAAGCCCCTGCCAAATGAATGAATGCAAATGCTGCCTTTCTCCAATATCACCTGTCCAAAACACACACAAATTCAATATTACATAACTATTAAGTTAAACGGAGAGGCACTGTGACAAAATGGTAGCTCTGCTAAGACCACCAAGGTTCGTGTCCATGAACACCATGTTCTCCCTGGGTCCTGCAAGGATGGCCTCCAACAGGTTAGGAGAATTGGTGATGCAGAAATTGGCCCCTGTGTGTGTGTGTGTGTGTGTTAACCCTGTGATGGACTGACGTCCTGTCCAGGGATTGTTCCTCCTCCTTAACTGATTGCATAGCAGAAATCAAATCCTGGTTTTCTTCAAACTTTCTTAAATTAAATAGTGACAAAACTGAGGTTCTCCTCATTGGTACAAAATCAACATTATCCAAAACTGATCATTTTCATTTGTTATTGATAATTCCTCGGTCTCCCCTTCCCCACAGGTTAAGAGTCTGGGTGTCATCCTTGACAGTACTTTATCCTTTCAGTCCCACATCAATAACATCTCCCGGTCTGTGTATTTCCACCTACGTAACATTAATCGTATTTGCCCCCTCTTCCCTCACTCCCCACACCACTGCTATTCTTGTTCATAACCTTGTCACTTCTCGTCTGGATTATTGCAAATTCCCTTTTACTTTGGTCTTTCTCGCAAATCTCTTTATAAGCTTCAACTGGTCCAGAATTCAGCTGCCCACCCGCATCATTACTAGAATCCCCTCTATTCACCATATCACTCCCGTCTTGCAGCAGCTTCATTGGCTTCCAGTTAAAGTTCCACATTCAATTCAAAATTCTCCTACTAACTTTTAAGGCTCTCCACAACCTTGCCCCTCCATATCTGTCTGACCTCCTCCATGTTGCCATTCCCGCCGGTACCCTTAGATCCTCTTCCTCCATCCACTTGACTGTCCCCTTCGTCCGTCTTACCACCATACAACTGCATGCTCTGTTCCCCAGCTTTGGAACTCACTACCATCTGAGCTTAGAAATATTGAATCATTTTCACTTTTCAAATCTAAACTTAAAACTCATTTGTTTAAGACTGCTTTTTCTCTTGATTACAATTGCTCTGTCTGATTTTAACTTCTGTATTTTACTTTTGTTTATAATCTGTGCTTTGTCTATTGTTCGGTGTCCTTGAGTGTTTAGAAAGGCACCTACAAATAAATAAAATGCATTGTTATTATTATTATTATTAAATGTGTCTTATGCTTGACTTGAAAAAGCTCCATCTTTTTTTTTAAATCTTGTTGCTAGTTTTTAAATCTTCACATGGGCTCGCTCCTGACTATTTATCTGAATTGTGTGTTTTACGCCAGCCATCTAGAGTGCTTAGATCTTCTGGTCAGTTGTCTCTTGTTGTCCCTCGTACCAAGTGTCAAACTAAGGGGGACAGACAGGGGTTTTACAGCTGCTGCTCCTCGCCTGTGAAACTCTTTACCTCGTCACATAAAGGAGTCGTCTACAATTCAAAACGAGATTAAAGACTCATTTCTATTTATTTGCATTCCGTGACCTTCAGTAATACTGTTGGTTTCCTCATTGTGATTATATAAAATTACTTCTATTTATTTTATTTATGTTCATTTATTTTATTTCTATTTATGTTATTCGTGTTAATTGTATGTGTTTCTTTTATTCTGTATTGTATTATTGGCCACAGCATTCCTATGATGTTTTAAATGTGCTATATAAATAAATTTGACATTGTCCAGAATAGTAGGCAACTTGCAGAGTGGCCTGTTTTACCACTTCCTTCAGAGAGTCCAGCCTAACTTCCAAGACTGAAATGGCCTTTTTAATTACAGTAGTGTATTTAGTCTGTTGGCATCACCTGCACTAATGTCATTTCCCCAGCACACTACCACACTGGAAACTACAGGCTGGTTGAACACAAGTAAGAGTGGTCTGCATACACCACATGACCTCAACTTCCTCAGGAAATAGAGGCTACTTTGACCCTTCTTGTATGCAGCCTGTGTGTTGGTACTCCACTCAAGCCGGTCGTTCAGATGCACACTGAGGTACTTTTATGCCTTCCTTACCTCGACATCTTCACCATCAATAAAAACCAAGGGCAGAGTGGGCTTCAGTGTACCATTATTCACTTTCTCTTATTGATGCCGAGTTGTAGGTAATTTAGTTTGCACCATTCAACATTCAAGTTTATGTTGCTCTTCTGTTTTTACATTAGAGTATTTGTAATAATTACATAGAATGCTAAACTCTGAATTGGAAGCAAACTTAATAAGAATAAACTGAACTCAATTAATCCCACTTTTGTTCTTTATCTATGTTTTAAAACTGTGAAAAAGAAAATGCAAGTACAGGTAGTCCCCAAGTTACGGACATCCGACCTACGACTTACTAACAGGGCTGCAGCTGCGACGCATGCACCTCAATAACTGCCGCTCTGTCATCTTCGGCCTGGGGACGCTGCAAGCGGTGGCTGGAGGGGGGCGATTTCGCTGCTCGCGCAGTGTAGTGTCCCTCGGGCGGCTCCCGGTGGCAAGCGTTTTCACTGTCCGTCTACCACACATGGCTGCCCCGTTCGTTCTCGGTGGGTGGCTGGTAATGCTGCAAGTGATGGCTGGATGGAGGCGATTTCGCTGCTCGCGCAGTGTAGTGTCCCTTGGGCGGCTTCCGGCGGCAAGCGGTTTCACTGCCCGCCCACCACGCACGGCTGCCCCGTTCGTTCTAGGTGGCCGGCTGGTAATGCTGCAAGCGGTGACCTGGTTGTGGCTGAATAGAGGCCATTGAGGGTGAAAGGGGCGGTGGGGGGTAGCATTATAGTGTGCCTCGGGTGACTGCCTGTTGAATGGGGGCGGTGCTGGGGGATTCACTACCCGCCTTTGTCCACACTCTGTTAATTCTCGGTGGGCTGACGCTGCAGGCAGCATATTGTAGTGGAGGTGACTGTGTGGTGGGAGGGTGGTGAACCCCCCCTCGCCACCCCCATTCATTCTCAATAGCAAGTCTGCTTGTACTGTTATGCACATAGCAGGAAGTTGTCTCTCGTCAATACATCAGACGTGTTGACGACGGGTGCCTTCCTACTCTGATAGTGTGTACAGTGCTGTGCAGAAGAGCTCATCTTAACCTTTTGTCTTCACCCTTTAACGATGTCTCTGAAACACAAATCTGATGCAAGTGCTGGCGATATAGTAAAGAAGAGAAAAACCATCACCTTTGAAAGTAAAGTAGATATAACAAAAAGGTCAGAGAGAAGTGAAACTCCATCATTCATTGGCAGAGCACTTGGTTACAGTCGGTCAACAATAGCGTTTATTAAAATAATGTACCGTATAACTAAGGCGCTATATAGGTGCCTGACCCGACACAAAGACACGGAGGCACGTATAAAAACACAAGGACTTTATTTCTTTCTTCACCCGTGGGCACACGTCTTCCCCATGACCCACAGGCAATACACAGTCCCAAAGCACAATAAACACAACCAACAATCCTTCTTCTCTTCCACCACTCCTCCTCAAGCTTAGTCCTCCTCCTCCCGACCCTGGCTCCCCGAGTGGTGGTGGCTGGCCCTTTTTATAACCCACCTGGAAGTGACCCAGGTGCTTGACCACCTGGTCCTAATTGCACCTCCGGGTGGGGCTGAAGATTCATCCAGCCAGGCTGCTGAGTCCATGCAGCTCCCCCTAGCGGCCATCCGAGCCCCCAACCAGACTGTGGAGGACTCCATCTCCCATGGAGCCCTGCGGGTGGTTGGGGAATCACCGTCAGCCATGGAGGCTGCCACCAAGCGTCCCGGGGGAGGTACTGGACCATGGTGGCTCCCCCGGAACATAAGCAGCAGGGGCGTCCCTGCCGGGCATGGGACCCGGCTGTCCTTCACAACCTATTCAACTTAAGTACAAACCTACAGTCCCTATCTCGTACGTAACCCGGGGACTGCCTGCAGTTGCTTAGTATTTGTTGTTAATATACAGAGACATGGAACGAGTCAAAATACTAAACTACAAAACGCTCATGTTCCTGTGATACTGAATGTGGAAACATTAGGAGCAGTTGGGTAAGGAAACGGATGGGGGAGTTCAGCTGGAATGCAACTGCCGAACAGTGTTTTACTCTTAGTTTTCTCAACATCATCTCTATAAATATATAAAATCCAACTTCTGTCTGTCTATATTTCCACTTTTCATGTGTCAGGAAATTTCACTGGTATCGGTATCAAATACAAAAAGTCTGGTATAGTGGCGTCACTATTCTGCTGTTAATTGTATTTACCTGTGTAGAGATGTAACACTAGGAAAGATGCCTTGCAACTGCATTGCCTGGAAAAAAAGTTCAGTTCAATTCTACTGTATTCACAAAATGAAGATGTGTACCGCACGTGGTGGTTCTTCTACTTTTTCTCTAGCTATTCCCATTTTTATATGGGGTGAAATTCTGAAGCCTGACTACATTCTGTATGGCCGAATACAATCTGAATAAAAAGTATATGGATACAGATAATTTATTTATCCCAAGGTCTAACCCTAATTATAGAGACAAATATTTCTGTAAGTAAGGTAGCACATCTACTGTAAAGCTGACTGGAAGAATACCTAACACCAAAGCTGTAAAATAAAATCAAGTCGGGGAAAAAAGGAAGTCTTAATTCGATTTTCAATGCATTATATTTATAACAGAGACTAAATGAGGTGAACTTTCATCTCAGCTGATCCTGAAGTAATGCAGAACTCATAAACGGCACTGACAGAGACATTTAAATGTCCTGGTCATGGTTTATGATATTGTGGCACAGTGGCTGTCATACCTGACATTCAGCACTTTGTATTCTGGCTGGCGTGTTTCAGTGTGGCGTCTGCATCCTCTTTATGCATTTATTTTGGTCTCTTCTGGGGATTCCACTTTCTTCCCACACTCCTAAATTACAGCTTTGATTGTTAATAATAAAAAACACCCTGTGTGAGTGAGTGGGTACACCTTGGCCTTCCAGGCCATATGCTCAACACATTCTTAAGGGGCACTTTAACCAGCTGTCTGGTATGGAAACTGTAATATAATACAACAGATAGTGTGCACTGGAGAGATCATCACAGGGACATGTTCACAAAGTGTTGTATCTGTAAGGCCTCAAGCATTGTGGGGGATCCCTTCCAACCCTCCCACAATATCTTTTCCCTGCTTCTATCAGGTGGAAAGTATCAGAGAATGTGGACCAACACTGTCAGAATGAACAACAGCTTCTTCTCACAGTCAGTCAGCGTTCTGAACTCAATGTTACCCCTCGTCAGAGTGTGTGCACCCTTATCATGGGCTCTTACCTAACTACTGTTCGGTCCTACATTCCCTTGAACACTTTGTCCATTGTATATCTTCTATCATCACTAATTGCAATTCATCAACATGATACTGATTTGTACATTTACATTTACTTACATTTATTTATTTGGCGGATGCCTTAATCCAAGGAGATTTATAATACCAATCCATTATCCAACTAACTACAGGGTCACGGGGAATCTGCTGGAGCCAATCCCAGCCAACACAGGATGCAAGGCAGGTAACAAACCCTGGGAAGGGCGCCAGCCCACTGCAGTGGCACACACACACACACACCAAGCACACACTAGGGACAATTTAGGATTGCCAATGCACCTAACCTGCATGTCTTTGGACTGCAGGAGTAAACCCACGCAGACATAGGGAGAACATGCCCGGGTCTCCTAACTGCGAGGCAGCAGTGCTACCGCTGCGCCACTGTGCCGCCCGACTTAGAACATTTATGATACAATTGGTTTAATTTCTTTTGGTTTTCCAATTGGAGAACAGGCAGGTCAAATGACACAGTGTCAGTAGTGGGATTCGAATCCGCAACCTCAGGGTTTGACATCCAAAGCCTTAACCACCACACCACACCACACTGCATCTGTACAATGTTGTTCTTTGTTCTATTTTCCCTTATGTAAAAATCGGGAGTGTGCTCCCCTCGACTCTACTGAGATAGAGAAAAAGGTCATCAGAACCACTTCCAGTTGCACAATATTTCTCAAATAACATATCTCTTTGTTTCTCATCATAACTAATTAATAATATCAATACACAATCATTTATTTCTATTTATAATGTATAGATTACATGCAAAGTAAAAAGAATTATAGTCACCTAAAAACAGAAAAAAATGTTATATAATATTTAAAATAGGTAAAACTGCATTTAGCTACATTTAATTATGATAATGATAGAGGAAATAAAAAAAGAATCATAAAATTAAAAGTGTAGACCAGGAACACGACGGGGACGTAGCAGCTTATTATTCCCATTACATCTTTATATATACATGTTCAATGTTTACACGTTATTGTTAAACTGATAATGTATAAATGAAAATAAAATCTCTATATACAGTATAATCTTCATTTGTATCTTGATCTTTGTTTGTCCACAAATGAATTAGAAGAAGAAGCACTAGATGGCAGTAGAGAGACAGCTAAAACATAGGCATTGCATTAAGAATCTCCACCAGGCTTATACTACTGAAGACTGTAGTACACCAGTCACACCTCAAAACACAGACATTCAAACTAAACAAACTGTTGTGCTTTAAATTAACTAAAGAGATCTTCATTTAGATCTTGATCTTTGTTTGTCCGCGAATTCCATGCATGCGTAGACCACTTTCCAGTTTAGTACGTTGTTGTTACTCACACATGTCAACAATGTGCCGGAATAACGAAAGGGGTGGTGGACAGTGTTACGCTGGTTAGCTCCTGAGGCCTGGTTAGAGAATGAGATTGCCGAAGATAAAAGGTACGTGCTTACGTAACATATGAATGAAAGAAAGACAGTGGGTAAAATGAATGACAACGTAACAGCACGTTTCGGAAATTATTATTGTTACGTTGTAGCCAGCGAGTGCTGCGCGTCTCACAGTTGTACCGTGCCTTGCTCACATGTCAGTGAAGTGATCCCTATTTATGCTTTAAAGAGCCTGGATACCTATGTGTCCCCCTTTTATAACCATTGCTCCGTGTATATTGCCTTACTCTTTGGATTGCCAAAGAGTAGATGCGAGATTGGAGAAAGGTTGAGAAGAGATCGTGAGAGGAAACAATAGCGTCGTGAAAACGAGACGGACTGTGAACGGACAGAAGCAGAAATGCTCCTACACCACCACATAATTACGATTCGGACAGTGATTCCGAGTAGGCCGTTCCTATCGAATCAATATCCAAGGGTTTTCTTTTGTCATTTTGTTTCCCTTATAAAAAATCATAATGCTGTGCGACGAAGGGCCCAGTTCACGACTGGCGGCCGCGTTTAAACAGGGAGCCCTTCACAGACAACTTTAACACGCGCAACGTAGTTGGGCGCACATGGCTAGTTAATAATAGTTATTGAAAGAATATGCATTACATTGAATACAGTTTTTAATATTGTGTGCACACTTTTATTTCCATGATACAAAAAATTCAGATGGTTGTTTAAATAAAATACTACTTCCGGTTGAGTATGTTTTTCATATCCGTTTGCTTTTTATCACTATAAATATCTATACAAAATTTGAATCATCTACCTGTAATTATAACCATAATTTCTTTGAAAATTTGCAAAAGTATTCAGTTAAAGTACCACTTCCGATTGTTTGAAGTGGCCCAAAAGTTGATAGGATTTCTTCTTTTTGATATAAAGCAGGTGTACAAAATCTCATAGACCAAAGGCAAAGCGCTTGAGTTATTGTGTTTACACACATACAGACATCTTTTCAAAAAATGGTATTTTCAGACTCAGGAAGGTCTAAAACGTCAAGATTCATCAAAATCTCGTGGTTGAATTTTTTCACGATTCCTATACTTTCTCTATACTGTGTATACGAGAAAGTAAAAATACCCAAACCCTGTATTGTTGCATTTGTTGTCTAAATATTGCACCGTGGCCCTAGGAAACATCATTTTGTACGACTGTTTAATGTGCCAAGGTATGTGTGCAGAGGGCATGATGATAAAGCCCACCTCATTTGCCTTGCACAGGACTGCGGGTCCATGCAGAAGAAGTTCTTGCTGTGTGTTTTTCAGAGTCAGGCTGTGCACCCATTTGGTCCAAGCTTGTGCTGAACAATGCAAGATTAGAAAATGGATAGATAGACAATAAGGAGCATAAGCTTGAAATGTCAAGTTGGACTGATTAGAACTACAAAATGTAACAATATTAAATAGGTGAGGAATTGCAGTATTTTTTTTTTCTTCTTCTCTAAGCACTATAATTGCACATGAAACTTTATATGTACTGTAACTAAGTACTTAATAATATAACTCTAGAGGCCCTTTCCAAAGTCTGAGCCATTGCCAAAATAACTTAACCTGCATTTTCTATAGCAAGGGTCGCCAAGTCCGGTCCTGGATGACCACCGTGGCTTCAGGTTTTCATTCTAACCCTTTTCTTAATGAGTGACCTGTTTTTGCTACTAATTAACTTCTTTTGAACTGATTTTAATTGGCCTGCTCTTGAAGACTTGGACTCCTTAATTGTTTCTTTTTCCTTAATTAGCAGCCAAACAATAATGAGATGCAAAAGGAGCCAAAACAATTGGTGTCCATTACACAATATCTAAAAATAAAGAAAGATGAAGGTCTCAGGAATGTTGATCTGCTCAGGTCCACAAAACATTTTATCAGTGCTCTTAGAAAAGAGAAAATCAATTATTTCGGAAATGCTAATGCATGGAATTAAAGAACAGGTTTAATTAACAACAAGAATCGGCACCTCATTAAGCAGCTGATTGGAGTGAAATTGGCTGGGGTTTGAGGCCCTGACTTAGTTGGTCTTCTGTTGGCTCCCTCACTTCACATTTCATTTTGGTTTGGGTGCCATTTAAGGAAAGAAATGAAGCAAATTCAGAGGAACAATGAAGAAATTCAGGGGAACAAATCTTAAAACAAGCAATTCAATTAAAATGAATTCACAAGAAGTTAATGCGCAGCACAAACAGGGTGCTCATTAAAAAAAGGGTTAGAATGAAAACCTGCAGCCACGGTGGTCCTCCAGGACTGGACTTGGCTACCCCTGTTCTATAGCAAAGTAGAGAAAGGCTTTACAATCATCTCATTCACTTACCGTACACTTTTTACAATATCACTAAGGATTTCAATGTACCCTATGCACGTGACAGTAAACTAGTACATAAATTTAGCATTTTAATCATCAAAGTAATTCATAAAAAAAACTCAACCACAATAGTTCTTTGAAGACCTATCCAGGAGCACATTTAAATTTTTTTATTTAACAGACACTGTAATCCAAAGTGGCATACAAATCCCTCATTCATAGTACATACTTTTGTTATTTACATACTGTGAGCACCGGAAAATAATGCTCTCCGGCTTTATAGTCCAAACACCACTGTGTCACACTGCATGAATCACGCGTAGAATAAAAATCAAAATCCAGTGTATACTATACATCATATTAAAGACACATGACTTTTAGACACATGACTTGCATATACTGAATTGGTAATTTAAAAATCCTACAACGGTGCCATCTTGTACACAAAACCTTCCAAGTCTTTAGTCCTATTCCAAAAAGGGTGAAGACTCACCTGTTAACAGCCACACCAATGTCCAGTTTTAAACCACGGAATCCCATTTTTACATGCAGTGCTTTGACATTTATTAAAAGGACAAAGTTCTCCATGAGAAACACCTGGTGGTATAGTGGACTTTGTGTAAATGTGCCAGCTTTACAGCAATTAATGTTTAACAGGACATGGCATCTCCCAAGAGAACATGTGGTAAATTCTTGAGCTGTACACTTAAATATTAACATTCACATTTCCCCTCCTTCATTAGATAACACCTTCCATCTGGCATTTAGGAAATTTACGTTTCAGATTTATAATACTTATCATCCATTCATTCATTTATTCATTTTTGATCTCACTTGACCTATGTGAGGGTTGTTGGACTCGGGAGCCAGACAACACAAGGCAAGACCCCTCCAGGATGGGGCACAGTCCATCAGCAGAACAAAAAACAAAAAACACACATTGTTTTGATCAGCAGTTTTTATTAATTTTTGGTGGGTCTCCCTGAATGATAAGTAATAAATCTTTTCTTCCAGCACTGCCACGAGCGGCTATCTGCAATAGAAGTTCCCATGTTTATCGATTCACTGCACCCTCCCAATGCACTCGTTAATTTTGAAATTTTTGCACAATGTACATTTATTTATTTATTGATTAGCTCTGTTATTTGTATGCGTCTGTATCCTTGTTCATGGGATTAATAAAGTTTGCTTAATCTAATCTAACTTTACCTAATCTAATCAAGTATGCATCTATTTAGGAGTTTCAGAACTTAAGAATTGTGAACATGATGCTTGTTTTTTGCTTCAAGACCTTTTTATAAAGTTGAAAATTTTAAGTGCTATGCCGTGACACCATCTTTTGAATTGTTCTGGGGCACTGCCATTTCTGAACAATTGCACTAGGAGTTTCAAAGACAATAGTACCCACAATTCTCCAGAATGTTTGACACGTGTGACATCGGAGCGACTGTATAATGGTCAGCACATGCACTTCTGTAATCATCTGAATTTGAGGATGAATTCCAGAAAGACACTTACACGTTTTATTATTATTTTCTCTAAGGCAATTCAGCTTCTTAGGTACGTTTTTTGACTACGATTCCAGGGTTAGAGTTGGGTTTTGGCGAATGTGTGGTTTGTTTTCTGGTCACAATTCCTTTGTGTTATTTTGATTAAGTCTCATTTTCTGGGTTATCTCACTTAAAATGCTGTCTCTGCATCTCAAGTCAGTAGGCAAAGTTGCAAAAATATATATTAAAATCTACATTATTAAAGGTGAATAACACTGCTTTGCAAAACAGAAAAGTTGTTTTTGGTCTTGTCAAAAATATTACGAGTTTTTTATAGATCTGAGAAACTGATTCATCACAGCCAGTTTTTAAGAAACAAATAAAATAAAACATTTAAACTCTATATTTATGAGAAAAAATGTTTATATATTTTGAAAATTGATCATTTATTCTTCTTCTTTCGGCTGCTCCCATTAGGGGTTGCCACAGCAGATCATCTTTTTCCATATTTTCCTGTCCTCATCATCTTGCTCTGTCACACCCATCACCTTCATGTTCTCTCTCACCACATCCATAAACCTCCTCTTAGGCCTTCCTCTTGTCCTCTTGCCTGGCAGCTCTATCCTTAGTACCCTTCTCTCAATATACCCAGCATCTCTTCTCTGCACATGTCCAAACCAATGCAATCTCACCTCTCTGACTTTCTCTTCCACCCGCCCTACCTGAGCTGACCCTCTAATGAGGGGAAAAAAACACAATGATTGGAAATAATTAAATTTTCCAGTTAAATGTTCTTAAATAACCTTATAGTTTTTAAATATCACAATATGGATCTATGATAGATAGATAGATGTCCTTATGTCCTTATTTCTAATCCTGTCCATCCTCATCACACTCAGTGCAAATCTTAGCATCTTTAACTCTGCCACCTCCAGCTCTGTCTCCTGTGCCACCATCTCCAGCCCATATAAAATACCGTCCTGTAGGCCTTCCCTTTCACTCTTGCTGATACCCGTCTGTCACAAATCACTCCTGACACTCTTCTCCACCCTGCCTGCACTCTCTTCTTCACCTCTATTCCAAAATCCCCATTACTCTGTACTGTTGATCCCAAGTATTTAAACTCATCCACCTTCTCCAACTCTACTCCCTCATCCTCACCATTCCACTGACCTCCCTCTCATTCACACACATGTATTCTGTCGTGGTGGTCCTACTGACCTTAGACCTACACATATAATTGTTTTAAATATAATTATTACTTACAAAAAGCAGTCACTTGGTAGCTTTTTCCTCTTATAATCCTCTGAAGGTGATTCACAGTGGAATGACCGTCAGATGTCATTTTCACTTTCCACTACACGGTCTCTCCAGTTGAGCGATGTCCTGGTGACATTAATCAGAGACCGCTCCCCATGTTCTCAGGGAAAAGACTCCAAATAAGAGAGTAGGAGATGGATTTTTAGGAAAGAGATTTGTTTCACCCAAGCACTTGATAGGGAGACACAAGCTCCTCAAGTAGCTCCTCGTAGTTTTCCACCTTTGTGTTCCCCTAAAGCATTGTGGCACAGGCTTTATTTTTCTTTAATAAAGGAAGGCAGTGTGTTCTTTTAAGGTTGTCTTACCTGTTGTCCGGTCAAGACCTTAGATGGATCAAACTCTACCTTACATAATTCTGTAAAAAAAACATTTAAACAACAACTTTCTCTCGTATGGACAATAAAAAGGCATCTTGCCTAACTTTCTAAATATAAATTTGTAGCTGCTTTGAAGGAATGTGTAGCTAATACATGATTTTGGGTTGTTTACACCTCAATTAACATCGAGAACAAGCAAGACTAACACTTTTTAGTTTAAAATATACTTCAAATGATATTCTGTGCACGAAAAAAAAAAACTTATGCCATATAACAAACATGATGTATTTAAAAAGAAACGGAGAGAGAGAGGGGTCAGGAGTCTGCGCTGATACGGCACCTTGCTGCACACACCACATGACAAACCTCCTCAGGATCCCAGATTAGGACCCAAGTGCAGCCATGCGACGGGTGACACCTCAGCACCACACGAGTTCAGATGGAATGGAACAATGTGAGGTTTTTTATGGAACTGTTTTCAAAATGCCATTTTTCACTGAATCCGATATGTAAAGGACACAGTTTATGGTAGAGAAATTCCAAATTCAGAGATTGATTCAGTCGATCAAGTGCATCAATTTTTTTTCACAGTCCAAAATTAGAAATTTGATGAAAATATTCCAACAGGCTTGTGAATGCCTGAAGTTGGGGATCTCAAACTTTTGACTTTTATTCAACTGTTTGATTATGTTATGACTTAATATTTTAAAATTATTAACCAAATATTAGATTAGATTAGATTCACTTTATTGTCATTACACATGTATAAATACAGGGCAACGAAATTCAGTTTAGCCTCTAATCAGAAGTGCAAAGAGCAGAAGTACAATAAATATAATAAGTGCATATTATGTACAATGATATTTACAGTTAAATGCGATATATACAGTTAAATACGATATGTATAATTAAGAGCACAGTGAAGATGAGAATAGATATATAGATATATATAGATAGATATAGAAATGTTCTAAATGCGGATGGCAAATATACATATTTTACAATATACATTTATGTACCTATACATGTATTTGTATGTACTATAATACTATAAGTACTATATATATATATATATATACATACAGATATACAACATACAGGTGTATTATGTATGTGCAGTAGTAATATAAGTACTATTATATATATATACACAGATGTACAATATACAGATGTGATATGTATGTGCTATAATACTATGAGTATTGTAATATATACAGATATACAATATATGATATATGATGTACAATGTACAGGTGTGCTGTGTGTGCACAGGTATGTACAGATATGTACAAGGAAGGGAGGAGGAGTAGTGTAGAGGATTAAGTGTGTGGATGTGAAGGTTCAACGGGGAACTGAGTTCAGAAGTGTGACCGCTGTGGGGAAGAAGCTGTTCCTAAACCTGCTGGTTTTAGTCGGAAGGCTCCTGTAGCGCCTTCTGGAGGGGAGGAGCTGGAAGAGTTTGTTGGCTGGATGAGAGGAGTCCTTAAGAATGCAACGAGCTCGGCGTAAACATCTCTTCTTGTGAACGTCCTCAATGACCGGAAGTGGAGTTCCTATGATGCGTTGTGCGGTTTTCACCACCCGCTGTAGTGCCTTGCGGTCAGCAACAGAGCAATTCCCATACCAGGCTGTAATACAGTTAGTCAGGATGCTCTCTATCGCACAGTGGTAGAAGTTGCCCAGTATGACAGCAGATAGTTGGCTCTTCTTCAGTATCCTCAAGAAGAAGAGGCGCTGATGGGCCTTCTTGACCAGGCTGGAGGTGTTGTTTGTCCATGACAGGTTCTCCGAGATATGTATCCCCAGGAATTTAAAGCTGGAAACCCGTTCGACAGCCATGCCATTGATGTGAATGGGGTGGTGGGTGTCTCCCTTCTTCTTCCTGAAGTCCACAATGAGCTCCTTGGTTTTGGTGGTATTCAGGAGCAGGTTATTTTCAGCGCACCACGCAGCTAAGTGTTTTACCTCCTCCCTGTAATTAGACTCATCGTTATCACTGATGAGACCGATCACCGTGGTATCATCTGCAAACTTGATGATGGAATTGGATCCATACATGGGCCTGCAGTCATGAGTGAAAAGGGAGTAGAGGAACGGACTCAACACGCAGCCCTGTGGAACGCCAGTGTTAAGTGTAATGGTGGTAGAGCACTTATGGCCAGACCTGACATGCTGGGGTCTGTTGGTCAGGAAGTCCATGATCCAATTACAGATAGAATTATTGATACCAAGATCCACAAGTTTAGTGATCAACTTGGAAGTGATGACTGTATTAAATGCTGAGCTGAAGTCAACAAACAGCAATCTTGCATAGGTGTTCTTATTGTCCAGGTGTGAGAGTACACCATGAAGCGCTGTGGATACCGCATCCTCTGTACTCCTATTGTTACGGTAGGCAAATTGGTGAGCATCCAGTGTGGGGGGCAGGCATGTCTTGAGGTGTGCCAGTACCAGTCGCTCAAAGCACTTCATAGCTATGGGCGTGAGTGCTACAGGGCGGTAGTCATTCAGGCACATTGGTGATGAGTGTTTCGGCACTGGCACTATGGAGGTGGTTTTGAAGCATGCTGGCACTACTGCCTGGGCAAGGGACAGGTTGAAAATATCCATGAAGACCCCTGCCAGCTGTTCAGCACATGCTCTAAGGACACGTCCAGGGATGCCATCAGGGCCAGCAGCCTTATGAGCATTGATGCGGCTTAGTGCGTTATGAACCTCCGTGTGGGTGAGTGTGATGGTATGGCAGTCATCAGAGGGTAGGGTTATGGTGGACTTTTCCTTGTTGTCCTTGTCAAAGCGAGCGTAGAAGTCGTTCAGCTCATTGAGGAAGGACATATCCATGGCTGCCTGTGTGGAAGTGCCGCACTTATACTCAGAAATGGCCTGGATGCCCAGCCACATACGTCGGGGGTCAGAGTTGACAAAGTGCCCCTCCACCTTCAGTTTGTAGCTAAGCTTGGCCTTGTTGATGCCCCTCTTCAGTTCTGCCCTGGAAGTACTGTAGGCCTGTGTGTCACCTGATCTGAAGGCATTGTTACGTGCCTTTAGCAGAAGCCGCACTTCCCTGTTCATCCATGGTTTCTGATTCGGGTACGTTGTGATCCGCTTCTCTGTGGTAACACTGTCAATTGTGGTGCTGATGTGTTCCAGTACTGACTGTGTGTAGTAGTCAATGTTTATTTGTGAGTCGAAGGTGGCCTGAGAGGCAAACATGCTCCAGTCTGTGTCCTTAAACCTGTCCTGGAGTGTAGAGTCAACCCCCGCTGGCCACACTTTGATGGTTTTCACTGTTGGTCTCACACGGTTGATAAGTGATGAGTATTTGGGGGTGAGAAACAAAGAAAGGTGATCAGACTGTCCCAGGTGGGGGAGGGGTGTAGCTATGTAGGCTCCAACAATGTTAGTGTAAACATGATCCAAGGTTTTATCCCCTCTGGTATGGCAGGAGACATGTTGGTGAAATTTAGGTAGCACCGTCTTTAGGTTGGAGTGATTGAAATCACCTGCTACAATAAATGCAGCCTCAGGGTGAGCAGCTTGTTGTTTGCTAATGGCTGCATAGAGTTCTTTCATAGCAAGCTTAGCATTAGCATCCGGTGGGATATATACAGCTGTTATTATAGTGGAGGTGAACTCCCTCGGCAGATAGAATGGTCTACACTTAACCATGAGATACTCAAGGTCAGCTGAACAGTGTTTTCCAACAATGACAGAGTTTGTACACCAAGCCTTGTTAATATAAATGCACAATCCTCCGCCTCTTGTCTTACCGGAATCATCAGCTGTTCTGTCCGCCCGGAGAATGTGGCGCCCGACTAGCTCTATAGCATCGTTAGGTATACCGCTGTGTAGCCATGTTTCTGTGAATATCATGATGTTACAGTCCAGTATTCTCCTATTGTCGGTGATCCAAAGTCGCAACTCGTCCATTTTATTCGCCAGGGACCGCACATTAGCAAGGAAGATACTAGGTAAGGATAGCCGATGTGGTGTTAGCCTTAGCTTAGCTGTTAGCCCTCCGCGTTTCCCCCGCCTTTGTTTACGGTCTCTGCGCCGTCTTCGAGTACTTCCAGTCGGCCGGGTAGCCTGCGAAGCGTCGGGTGTTCTTCTTATCTCAGGGATGAGATGAAGGTTGCTAATAAAACAGTCCGAGTTGTGTAGATCAATATCCAAAAGCTCTTGTCGGGTGTAGGATGTAAAAGCGAAGCTGTTCTGAACGAACAGACCCGAGATGAGCAGGAATAACACTGCTATTTTGCAAAATCTGAAGAGACGCTGAGCCTCGCGTGACGCACGCGCCGCCATAGCATAGATAGAATATATTCTTACAAAATGCAACTAGTGACTCTCTCTTATGTGCTGGGCATTTATTAAAAAAAAAAAAAAAAAAAAAGCCTAATGTTTCAGTCTAT
>JANRMT010062841.1:7215605-7282546 GCA_026402145.1 Polypterus bichir lapradei | reverse complement strand
CACCTCATTTGATTTTTTCCGGCAAACAAATTTTCAAAACAAACCGTATTTTAAGACTCTAATCAGAGTCGGAGTAAAAATTATGTTGGCGAGGTCATTTTAAATCTGAGATCGGCTAAAATTTAAACAATGACTGTTGTTAATACCCAGCCATCATTACTCAGTTTGCCTAAAGATTTCAGAAGGACGGATGCCAAAACCGAACTGCGCAAAGACAGATTTCGATGTACCAAGCAAATGGCGATACGTTCTAAATTACTTACGGTTCCGGAACTGTCGAAGGGTTTAAGTCAGTCGACGATGTTAGTCCTGGAAAGTACACCCCACCAAACCAATGTTCCAAAAACCAACCGAACTTACTGTTATCTGCTCGAACCAACACCGACTTACTATACTCAGCCGTCCAGCGGCGTCACTGAAGCATTCGAACATTCTTAGCCAATCATGCAATACTGCGTCCGGGTGTGCCATGTTATGTTCTAACTACAGAGGCAGAGTCCGAGTCCCATTGCATGGTTCTAACTTGTATTGAGTCGAGGTATTGACGCAAACACCATACATACGGATAGTATCAAATTATATATAAGGATAAGCTAAGTGTGACGCCTTGGGTGGCACGGTGGCGCAGTGGTAACACTGCTGCCTCACAGTTAGGAAACCAGGGTTCACTTCCCGGGTGCTCCCTGCGTGGAGTTTGCATGTTCTCCCCGTGTCTGCATGGGTTTCCAAAGACATACAGGTTAGGTGTATTGGCGATCCTAAATTGTCCTTAGTGTATGCTTGGTGTGTGGTTCTGCGTGTGCCCTGCAGTGGGCTGGCGCCCTGCCCAGGGAATTGTTCCTGCCTTGTGCCCTGTGCTGGCTGGGATTGGCTCCAGCAGACAACCCTTGACCCTGTGTTAGGATATAGCAGGTTGGAGAATGACTGACTGACTGTGATGCCTTCATTTTATATAGCACTGTTTTATAGCAAACACCACCCTAAGACACTTCTCATATAGAGAAGCAGAGCACAAACGTTGACACCATTTTCTTGTCACAACTGGAGCACAGATGGGTTAAGTGATTAGGTTAGGGTCACATAGTCTGTCACAGAAAAAACTGAAGCAGCAAACCCGAGGTTCATAGATGTATTTCTTAGCCACTATGTTACTCTACCTTTGAGAAACTACATGTTTTTCTCACGATTGATTCTGCATTCTGATTTTAAAATACTACTAAAGGTTTACAGAACCTTAAATAATCTCGCCTTGTCCTATATTTTGGAATGACTGTCCCCTTACACTCCAAGTCATAACCTCAGATCTTCAAATGAAGGTCTGCTTATAAGTCCAAGAGCCAACCTGAAAAGAAGTGGTGAGATGGGTTTTTGCTATTATGCACCTAAATTTGGAATACTTTACAAATAGAAATTAGCCAAAAAAAGTGCTGAAAATCCATTATTTTAAAATGGCTTTTCGTAGCTACGTTTTAGTTGTACAGTACCTCTATTAGTCAATATGGGCTCTGCGTTCTGCAAATCACTACTAATCGCTACTATTCTCTGCTGTCTTTTCTGGTTCTTCTGTGGTGGTGATCTGCACCATCACCACCTGATCAAGGTACCACGCTGCCCCCGTGTTAATGGATTGAATGGCGGGTGTTCCAGATATCCACATGACCATCATCATCAATTTCTTCCATGTGAAGCCAGTAAACCATAAGGACCGATTTTGACCATCTATGTTAGGTAGAATGCCCAGTGTGGTCTTTTGATCTTGGAACCCCTGTAGATTTTCTTTTTCTCTCCAGCCTAACTGAAGGTTTTTTTTGTTTGTTTTTAGTGTCCTCCTTGTCATCCAACCTTACCTTTTTATTACCTTCCTTTTCTTTGTTACATACCGTATACTATTATTGACTAATCTTGCTTATGTTTTATATTAGCTTCCTTTTGTTCCATTTTGTAAAGAACTTTGAGCTACATTGTTTGATTTTAAACATGTTATATGAATATATGTTATTGTTGTTGCAGATTATGAACAACAAGGGAATGACTTGCAATTAGGAGGATGAATGTAGATAAAGTGGCCACTTAGGCCTGTAGTTCAGTGCTTTTATAGTGGTACTTTTTCTAAATCACTTTCACCTTCTACAATTAATATAAACAAGGAACAAACATATTCAGACATTTTAAAGCCAAAAGGCTCCACACTTTTGAATCTCCATGAACGCTTGTTCTCATTCACAATGCTGTCACTGCATTGTTACATTATTTGGATGCAACACTTTGTTAAAATTTAATTCTTAGAATTTTTATAGGCAAGTCATTAACGAAATATCAAGCTCATTTTTACATCACGTGGCCGTACCTATGAGTCTATCACAAGGCATCTGCTCAAGCAGTAAAATGCAAAGTCAGACAAAATGGAGGTAAAATCATTTGTTTCAAGGACAGCTACAAAAACACACCACTCATCATTTATAGTATAGGTGTATGACTATAACTGTTCACTGTATGTAGCTAAATCTTTATTTCTATACAAGTACTTGAACACAAAATGAAAAAATTATAGTTATCGATAAAGCACGTCCAGTGAGCGCTTAACAGGACTGTATCATTTTGATACCAAAAACAGCTTCATTTGTTTTTGCTGAAATATTTTTAATCATTTTCTCATCTGCAGCCCATTTTCTATGGTCCCCGCAGCTAAACTATTCACAGATGGACACAGGCCTGCAATTCAAATGTTATCTGTCCTCACTCCCACTATTTCTGGAGGTCAAGCATTTTTAAAACAGACGAGGCCTACAAAAAAACAAGTCAGGCAAGTTGTCTGCTTCTGGAATGAAACAACCATAAATAAATGAAACAAATTTACAAAGTAATGCACTCATGGACTTTCTGACAGAATACAAGGATCTGCATCACAGGGTGATGTCAACTTCAAAGTTAGGGTCTTTGAAATATGAGATTAAGTGGCGGCTCCCAAAGGATATTAGTCTAAAACTGCATGAAAAATGAAGGGTCCACACAAAGTTTATCCAAGATGGGGTCCAAGGGCAGTAAGGCTTCAATTTCTTTTTTCTTTTCTTCTTTATTTCACCTTATACAATTTCTTGTATTAGGAATTTGTTATCTTTCACATACCCCTTCTGGTTAGATTGCAGGGCCAGACATACTACAACGCTCCTGGAGTAAATGCAGGTTAAGGGCTTTGCTCAAGGGCACAGCAGAGGAGGATCTCTTTTGACAGTAACGCGGATACTTAGCCTCAGAGCCACCACTCCACCCCAGTTATAGTCCTAACCCACAGCTTTACTACTATAATGAATTCAGAAAGTATTCAGACCGTCGTTTTAGTTTCTTTACACTTTATTGCATTGTGAATTTTACGTTTAATGGAAAAAATTGTGCCAATCAGTCTACACTTATAAAATCCTCCAGTACTTCTTTATATTCCTTGCTTTGTACCCCAGTAAATAAAAGTTATCACCAATATACTAACAACCCAATTGTGCTTCATTCATAATATGGAACCAATGTAGGAAGTATTTTAAGCTACAGAATCTTTTATCTGTGGCACCTCTACATGATAATCACCTTTTCTCACCCTCTCAAATGTACGCAATTTTTAATGTCTAGAAAACATTTGGGATTAAATCACTTAGAGATCTGAACATAGACAACGTCTTTGCCTCCTACGAACAATTACACTTTCCAGCAACACATTTCTTTCACAACCTTCAAATTAGAAACTTTCTAAAACAAAACCTGCCCAATTTCCCACACCTCCCACCGATCTCTATTCTGGAAAAAATACTGATCAGTCTTGAGGACTTGGACAGCATTTCTGTAATATATAAAAACATTTTAAAGTCCCTCCCTTTCAAAGATCCAACAGGACAGTGGAAATAGGATCTCTCATACAACATCTCAGAAAAAGAGTGGAAGGCAGCCACGCACAGAATTCACTTGAGGTCCATATGCGCAAAGCATTCAATACTTAACTTAAAATCATCTATTGAGCACATCTATCTTGTTTAAAATTGTCCAAAATGTTTTCAGGGCAAGATCCAACCTGCGAACATTGCAATCGAGCTCCAGCTTCATTGGGCCACGTATTTTGGGCCTCTACTAAGTTAACATCATTCTAGACCAAAATATTTAAAATCCTTTCACACAGCCTGGGTGTCCCAATCCCTCCTAATCCATTAACAGATGTGTTTGGTGGGCTTACAGAGGGGCTTAAAGTGGAGAAGGGCAAACAAACTCTAATGGCCTTCACTTCATTATTAATACGTAGACTTATCTTACTCAACTGGAAGAATCCTAGCCCACCTCTTTTAAGTCAGTGAGTAACTGATGTTATATACTATTTGAAATTGGAAAAAATCAAATTATCACTTAGAGGATCTATGCAAAACTTTTTTTAAAACCTGGCAGGATCTCATCAATAACATTTTAGAATAAGCATTTAAATTGAGGAAGCAGATTCTCTTCCCTTTTTTATTCTATTTATTTCTTTACTTACGTTTCCTACTATTAAAGTTTTACTCTGCTGGCCTAGCTCTCTTTCTCATGGGTGGGGGCTGATTTGATTTAAACTTCATTTTGTAACATTTGACTTGCTTGTGTGGAATGGTATTTGTTTTTAATAAATTTAATAAAATTCTATAAAAAATCTACACTTAATAAGCCTTAATGAAGTGACAGCATATTTTCATTAAGGTTTGCAAATATATTTAAAAACACCCAGACATTTTGCTGCGGCACTCCACATTGTGCTCAGGTGCATCCCGTTTGCTTTAATTCTCGTCGAGACGCGTCTAGAACTTGATGTGTACCTGTGTATGGAAGGTCCCACAAGTTACACCGTATATCAGGACAAAATCCAATCCACGAAGTCCAAGGACCTCCCCTTGTAGACGACCTCAATAAGTTTGTGGTGAGGAATAGATCAGGTCAGGGGTATATCATTAATAATAGTGGTAACAATAACTGTGCAATGGAGGAAGTCTGGAACCACCAGAACTCTTCCTAGAGCTGACCATTTCACAAAAATGAGTAACTAGGAAAGAAATCATTATTAGGTCATTAAGGTGAACAAAAACCCAGCAGTCACTCTAACAAAGCTTCAGAAGTCCTCTGCTCCGATGGGACAACCTGTTAAAAGGACGACCATCTCAGCAGCACTCAATGAATCAGGTGACAGCCCGCTAAGAGTTTGCCAAATGACATTTGAAGGACTCTGACAGCATGTTGAAAAAGATTCTCTGGTCTAATGGGAAAAAAACTGAACTCTTTGGGCAGCACTATGCCCAGTGAAGACCAGGTACTGCCCATCAGCTGCTAATACCATCCCTATGGTGAAGCATGGTGGGGAGGGCATCATGCTATATCGGGGAGCAGGGACATGGAGACTGATAAGAGTTGAGAGAAGGACCAATGCAGTCAATCACAGAGACGTCCTGCTTCAGAGTGCACACAACCTCAGACTGGGGTGACGGTTCACCTTTCAGCAGGACAATGACCTGAAGCATACAGTCAAGACAGCACTGGAGTGGCTTCAGGACAAGTCTCTGACTGCCCTTGATTGGCCCAGCCAAAGTCTAGAATTAAACCCAGAGAGACCTGAAGATGGCAGTTTACGGATGCTTCTGATCAAATCTAATGGAGCTTGAGAGGCTCTTTCATAAGGAATGGGATAAACTGCTCAAATCCAGCTGTGAAGAGCTTTTAGGGGCTTACCCAAGGAGACTCAAAGCTGTAATTTCTGTGGGCTTCTACAAAGTACAGAGTTAAGAGTCTCAATACTTCCATGAATAAGAGATTTCAGCTTTTAATTTTTAATAAATTTGCAAACCTTTTTAAAGACACGCTTTTTCTTTGTCAATATGGGTTACTGAGTGTAAACTGATGGGCAAAAATGTCAAGTTTATAGATTTAAGATTAGATTGACAAGACAACAAAGTGTGCAGAATGTGACAGAGTCTGAATATTTTCTGAATCCCTTGTATCTGCAAATGAGGTTTGTGCACTTTGCATGAAGATCACATGGTATAATTCAACTGCGGTGTGTTTGGTCTAACACACTGGTGATGTTTCAGCCAAGTGTGGTTTGTCAACAGCAAAAAAGCTATAATATAAAATCGGCTTTAAGGTAATTACAAAGCATGGATATACTCAACATGCCGCTCCATCTACTGTACTTCTGTGACCAGTTTTGATTAAATCCCAAGTAAGATGTAAAGTTTTTTTTCAGTTACCAGCAGTTACTTAACTCGGCAGTGACATTCATGTCTCTGGTGACCCTTCCTTTGAAGTCTTTAGACAGATTGGTGAAAGCATAGGTGGGTCAGAGGTCGCCGAAAAGGGGTGTGTGGTACTCCTGATATCTCTGCAAAAGGACGAAGGTCCAAGTCTTTAGAGTCCTGGTGCTTCCTGTTTGTGAGACGTGGATGCTATCCAGTGACCTAAGATCAAGACTGGACTCCTTCATGTGTGTCTCTCTGAAAAATCCTTGGGTACCACTGGTTTGACTTTGTGTTGCTCATGGAGTCCCGAATGAGGCACACTACCTGCATTGTGAGGAAGCGCCAGTTACGGCACTACAGCCATGTGGCGCAATACCCCGTGGGTGATCAGCTCACAGAATCCTCATTGTTGAGGCTGGACCAGGCCAAGGGAATGCCCATGTAACACCTGGCTGCGACAGACAAAGGGTCATTTCTGGAGGGTGGGACTGGACTGTGTGTCTGCCTGGTTGCCAACCAGGATCCTGAGCTGTTTCGTCGTGTGGTGGGTGCGACAACATGCTGCACCAGTGCATGCTCCCCAGCCAGACCCGACCTGTTACCAGCAGTACATTCCCATACAGTTTCAGACTGTGGTGAACTGATTAAGCTGAACTGTGCAAATCACAAGGTTGTCCATTTATTCTCACCTCTAACTCATTTTATGATCCTTAGCAAGACACTTAATGTTCCTCCAGTATTACTGGTACCCCTCGTAAAAATGAGCAAGAAGGGTTAGAAAAAAAAATCCCTGTTTGCTGAAGAACTGCCATTCAGCACTGAAAAAATGAGAAACATCTGACTTTTAATTCACACAAGTTCATTCAAAGAAAAACAAAGCACTCATCAAGATACAAATATTTATAACAAAAACACATGCGCCACAATGTTGGCACCCTGGCATTTAATACTTTATACAATCTCCCTTAGAATTATGTTTCTGGACTTCTCTAGCGCCTTCAACACCATCCAACCTGTGCTCCTTAGGGACAAGCTGACAGAGATGGGAGTAGATTCACACCTGGTGGCATGGATCGTGGACTATCTTACAGACAGACATCAGCATGTGCGTCTTGGGAACTGCAGGTCTGACATTGTGGTCAGCAACACAGGAGCGCCGCGAGGGACTGTACTTTCTTCGGCCCTGTTCAGCCAACATACATCAGACTTCAAATATGACTCGGAGTCCTGCCACGTGTAAAAGTTCGCTGATGACACTGCTATTGTGGGCTGCATCAGGAGTGGGCAGGAGGAGGAGTATAGGAAGCTAATCAAAGACTTTGTTAAATGGTGCGACTCAAACCACTTACACCTGAGCACCAGCAAAACCAAGGAGCTGGTGGTGGATTTTAGGAGGCCCAGGCCTCTCATGGACCCCGTGATCATCAGAGGTGACTGTGTGCAGAGGGTACAGACCTATAAATACCTGGGAGTGCAGCTGGATGATAAATTGGACTGGACTGCCAATACTGATGCTCTGTGTAAGAGAGGACAGAGCCGACTACACTTCCTTAGAAGGCTGGCGTCCTTCAACATCGGCAATAAGATGCTGCAGATGTTCTATCAGACGGTTGTGGCGAGTGCCCTCTTCTACGCGGTGGTGTGCTGGGGAGGCAGCATAAAGATGAAGGACGCCTCACACCTGGACAAACTTGTTAGGAAGGCAGGCTCTATTGTAGGAATGAAGCTGGACAGTTTAACATCTGTGGCAGAGCGATGGGCGCTAAAGCAAGCTCCTGTCAATCATGGAGAATCCACTGCATCTACTGAACAGTGTCATCTCCAGGCAGAGGAGTAGCTTCAGTGACAGACTGCTGTCACCGCCCTGCTCCACTGACAGACTGAGGAGATCGTTCCTCCCCCACACTATGCGACTCTTCAATTCCACCCAGGGGGGTAAACACTAACATTATTCAAAGTTATTGTCTGTTTTTACATGCATTTTTATTACTCTTTAATTCAATATTGTTTTTTGTATCAGTAAACTGCTGCTGGATTATGTGAATTTCCCCTTGGGATTAATAAAGTATCTATCTATATATCTATCTTTGCCAATAAAACAGCACAGAGTCTTCTCTTGTAATCTTTTATAAGGTTGGAGAATACAGAGCATGGCATTGGAGCCCATTTGCCTTCATAAAATCTCTTCAGATCACCCAGGGTCCTCGGCCCTCTCCTGTGGACTTTCCTCTTCAGCTCGCTCCACAGGTTTTCAATAGGGTTCAGGTCAGGGAACTGAGATGCCCATGGCAGAACTTTGATTCTGTGGTCGGTTAACCATTGCAGGGTTAATTTGGACATGTGTTTTGGATCATTACCCTGCTGGAAGATCCAGTGACGACCCAGTTTTAGTTTCTTAGTGGAGGCAGCCAGGTTTTGATTTAAAATCTCCTGATATTTCATGGAATCCATGATGCCAAGTACCCTAACAATGTTTCCAGGGCCTTTGGAGGAAAAACAGCTCCACAACATCACAAAACCTCCACCATATTTCACAGTCAGGACAAGGTTCTTTTAATTATAGCCATCCTTCTTTTTAAGCCAGACCCACTTGTGTTTATTGCGTGTTTATTGCCAAAAAGTTCAATTTTTATTTCATCAGACCACAGAACACGGTTCCAGTCAAAGTTGTTTTAACATTTTACAAACTCCAGGGGCCTCACGTATAAACGGTGCATACGCACAAAAATGTTGCGTACTCCTGCTTCCACGCTCAAATTGCGATGTATAAAACCTAAACTTGCCGTAAAGCCACACACATTTCCACAGTAGCTCATTCCCTGCCATACACAAGTTCTCCTCTCGGTTTTGCAAACTGGCGGCACCCAGCGTCAAAGTAGTGCTACTGTTCCTGCGTGGTTTCTCTTTCTTTTTTAGATCCACATCCCTGATGCAGATTTATAAATACACTGAAATTAACAGCATATTGTTTATTAGTTTAATGCATCCGATTGTAATTAACCAGTAACAATATAATGGTCCACAGAATGGTCAAACTATTATAAATACGATAGCTGCTTTAGTGTTGTTACTCTCACTGCACCTTCTTCTTCTTCTTTCAGCTGCTCCCGTTAGGTGTTGCCACAGCAGATTATCTTTTTCCATATTACTCTCACTGCACCACTTAGAGTATTTATATCACTGTACCTGAGTGTGAATCACAGCTCTACAGCAGCTGATCGGAAAGAGAATTATCGGGATACAGCATCAAGCACATGCTGCTTCAGCCATGCTGTCTATTGAACTGCTCTCATATGACAAACGCTTCAGAGCCTTTCCTGTACGGACCGCCGCGGTTCAGAAACAGTTTCATCCCAAGAGCTCTAAATGCACTCAATCAGTCAATCAATCAATCAATCAAGTGCTCCTTGTAGAACACTTTGTACTTATAAGTACAATCACTTAACTGTAAACTTGCGATACAGCTATAATATTGCACAACCAGTGGCACTTTATAAAGCACGTATCTACATATGATGACGATATCATTTTTAAGATGAAATGCAGCAAAATACGTTTATTACATTATACAGATAAAATATTAACATCATTTAAATAATCTATATTGTTAATAATTAAACATGTGAGGACACGGTGTCGCAGTGGTAGCGATGAGCTGGTGCCCTGATTATTCCTGCCTCGCGCAGTATTCTTGCTGGTGCTGGCGTGACACTAGAAATGATAGATGGATAGAATAATTAAACAAGTACTACGAAGATATTTCAATGTTTCTTAAAAGTTTTGAAGAATCGGCGTTCTAAGCTTACAGATGGCTTAACGTCTGTTACAGAGCTGATTGTGTGACGATTGGGTATTTGGAGAAAGAAAAAGGAGGACAGGAATTGGAGGTTAGTTCGTCTGAGACAGACAGTACTGCTGCAATAAATTATTTCACTGAAGGTCGCGCATGGAGCAGCAAGCATCTTGCGTGAGGCAGGAACCATCTCTGGATGGGGCGCCAGTTCGTCACTATCACTGCGCCACCATGTTCCCATGTTTAATAACATGCTTTAACTCCTATCATCGTGAAAATTATATCAAGTATACATCTCAGTATTTAATTATTCAGAGAGCTATAATATCACAAATGTAATGGATTCTGTGTCCTGTCGGAGGAAGAGAAAGCCCGTTTAAGAAGCATGTAGTGATTCACACACAAAGACGACATAGAAGATCAAATACAAAAGCACTTAACGTGCAACTTTAGTTACGATGGGATTTGAGAAACTAGTCAATTAAACGATTTAAAGATGAAGTTTATGATGTTCTGCTTTAATGACAAAATAAACTATGTGATTAAAGTGGGAATTTCAAGATTAAAGTTGACATTTCGTGCTTTTTTCCCCATTGTGTGCCTATTTTTTTTCTCTGTACCCTAATAAGCTTTCATATGACACTCAGACGGTGGGCTACGACTCGCCTTTTCACAGCGACTTTGATATCTGACAACTTTTTTATTTCGGGCACCATATGACTTTGTGAACTTGAGCTTTCGAGTTTCTCCGACACTCTATGTCACTTCCTTTTGTTGTTTATATCAATGTTTAAACCAACAAATAGTACCTGTTTCCTTGCCTCCACTTGGTATTCGCTGAAATTCTATTCCCCAGGTGCTTTTGCCATTGTCTATTCACAGAATGCTGATCTATTTATATTGATTTGCATATTCAAAGAGGCGTAATTCTGGGAGGAGACGGAGCAGGGCAGCAGGCGCGTGGACGTGCATTACTCTTCACGCTGACCGGGATTTATGGAGCAGAAGAACGTGGAAGTTGGCAAACACACAGCGCTATACCTCCCCTGGGCCACAAGAGGGCAGCCACCCTGGTCTGCATCGGAGCCACGAGATCAGAGCTTAGAAGCTCAACCCTGTTAGGGCCCCGTGGCCACCACCAGGGGGCACCCAAAGGATTATAGAGCCTTGGATTGCAGCACTTCCGCCACACCCAGAAGTGCTGCCAGAAGAGATTCCAGGCACACCCAGAGTGCTTCCGGTTGCTCATGAGGCACTTCCACCACACCAGGAAGTGCCGCAAGAAGATCAGAGGGCACCTGGAGTACATCCAGGTGGATATAAAAGAGGCCACCTTCCTCCAGTCGAGAGCCGGAGTCGGGAGGAAGAAGACAAAGCTCGGGAGAGGCAGTGAAGGAAGGACCATTGAGAGGCCCGGAGTTTAGAAAGGTGTTTGGTGCAGGGGGGCACTGTGTTGCGTGTGGGACAATTCTGTAAATAAACAATGGGTAGTTTGGAACTGCCAGTGCCAGTCTGTTGGTGTCCGGGCTGGTTTACCACAATATGTATCACAGCATTCCCTGTAATCTTAAAAGATTGTATCATGTGAAAATCCCGAAGGCATCCGTTTCAGAGATGCAAGAACCAATATGTCTGGCTCCAACAATCATTCCGTAGACCAAAGTCACTTAGATCATGCATTTTGTCCATTGTAATACGTGGTCAAACACCATCTAAACCTCTTGATGAAGTCTCCATGCTATAAATATTTAAAATGCAGTCACATTATTGGCTGTTTGAAAGAGTAGGCTATCAACATTAACAAGCAGATGGACCCGATAAAGTAGCCTCCCAGTTCATCTGCCAGAATTGTTATGGTGCATTTTGTAAATGGTTTCCAGGAATCCAAATACTGTGCTATAAATGGACGAGTCTTTTAAAAACCTCCTTGAAAGACAATAGCATGCTCTTAATAACAACCTAATATAAAAAGAGGATATTAACTCTCAGAGATTCTACTGGTGCTATTTCCTAGTCTAAGCTTTAATGGAGTTAGTAAAATGAATAAATAAAAATCAATATGTGTGTGTAATCTAATGGGCCAGTTCTCTACCTGTAGAAATACGAAAAAAAGTGGTATGCTGCACTCACTTTCAATAAAAGTGTTAATAAATATCTTCTTATATAATTCGCTACCGTGGCTGTTCATTTGTCTGTCCAGGATTTTAAATCACCTGTAGCTCGCAAACCATTTCGCCTATTGACCTGAAATTTGGTACACAAATACTACGTGACATCTACTATCCGCATTCGGGATGATGATTTTTATTACTCTTTTTATTTTTTATTTTATTTTATTGTACAATCAACTGTCGGCAGCAGGCAGCCATGCAGCACATGTGTACGGGCGACATCCTCATCCCTGCCACCGTCGCCGTCACTTACTCTACCTCTTCATATCTTAAATTATTCTTGAGGCAGGTGGAAGTCTTTTTAAGAAAAACATATTAAGTAATTGCAGCACAAAAACTGACTTAATCAGTTTTAACGCAAAAAGATGCTGATGGAAGAAGAGACCGCTAGGGTGGAGAAAACAAGAGCTGCTCAGGAAGCAGCAAGCACATCAACCTCTGAGCAAACGAATGCTAGCCAGAGACAGAGAAAGAGGATGAAATCTAGGAATGCTCAAGTTAAGTGTATTCACTGAACATTACCGTGCAGTCCGCCGTAACTGGTAACTATTATTGCCACTTTTAAAAGTGGAATAAAATTAAGCTGGTCAACTTCCAAATGACAGTCAAGAGAAAAAAAAAAAACTCCTGCAACTACCAGTTTCAAATCCCAATAGCTCAGTCAATCAGACATACAAGAGACTTTTCTCCATACTTACCAGTAATAGTACCGGCATCTCTGCATTCTCTGTAGTTTGGCTCATCCTCCAATTTCAGTGCCTCACTCACATAATGCTCTTCACCGGTGCCTGATCTACAGGCTAGCGCTGGGCAATCACTGGACTCTGAAGAGGGCAGGGCAATGGCCGAGGCGTTGTGGTGCGAAGCTGTGGCGTCCAGCTTGGCAGCTTTCACAGGGGAGTGCAATGTGCCATTAGCAGAGCCAGCACTGGCAGCAGCGTCGGGAAGGCAGAAAAGCAGGCCAGGCTTGCTCTTACTACCAGTGTTCTCCACGTACCTGTAGAGGGGAAAAAGAAGAGTACGTTATCCTAAGATACAAAACAAAGAGGGAAGATGGACAAAACTTGTTTCTTCAGCTGACAGGCACTAAAACAACCTGATTAAAAATCGGTAAATGAGTTTGCGGTTTTATTTATTGTGGTAGAAGAGATACAGTATAAAAAAAGTTATGAGTAGAAGCCAAGCTGCTGCAAAAATCTATGTAAACCACATCATATAATTGAGGCTCTGGTTTGCACAGTGACAAAATGTTGAGGGCTTCCTATCTTGTTTGTACGTCCTCAAAATAACTACAAGATCTACAAGATAAAATAGAAATCTACAAGATAAAAATTTGGATGTGAATGTCAGTAGACTTTGCACCATAGGAACCAAGTTACCCAAACTGATGGATAGATGGATGGATGGATACTTTATTAATCCCAAGGGGAAATTCAAATAATCCAGCAGCAGTATACTGAAAAGGAAAAAAAAAAAAAAACAATATTCAACATGTCAGTAATTATTTATCACTCTGATGCTGATCTTTCTGATCATAAAATACCATATATACTCGTGTATAAATTGGGTCTTGAAAGCCGAAAAATCGATCATGAAATCGGCCCCCGACTTATACGCCCGTTCAAAAATGCAACACTTAAAATTATTTTTTTTCACATCTTCTTGCCTCCTCCAATCTCGCACCAGTTTCTCAGACACATTGAATTTTGTTGCAGCAGCACACTTGCCAATTCCTTTCGCTATTTCAATGACGTTTAATTTAAAACCAGCTTCATATTTTCTTCTGATCGAACGCTCCATCGTAGATAAGGGATGCTCTTACGATAAAGGTGTATGAGGGTGTGAGATACAAAAAAGACAAATCAGTGCAAACGTAGCTTCGGAATAGTTCAGCTATTACTGTGTGGTCATGTAGGCACAATACATAGGAAAAAAAAGGCAGTATGCTCCGTGGTTACTCTCTCAGGTGGGCATTAGCATATCTTAATCTCTTGGACCAAGAGTGTGAATTTTCCACCTTTGACTTATACGACTGGCATTATAAAATACTAGAAATCAAATGGTAAAATCAAGCCCCGATTTATCCGTGGGAGAACTTATATACGGTAGGTCATTACGATAGAAATTGATGAGAATTTATAATTAATTGCAGAATTCCGGTATTTGAGGGTTCCTCTAGAGCAGGGATCTCAAACTCCAGTCCCGGAGGGCCGCAGTGGCTGCAGGTTTTCATTCTCACTCTTTTTCTTAATTAGTGATCTGTTTTTGCTACTAATTAACTCCTTTTCCCTTCATTTTAATAGCCCTGTTTTAAAGGATTCAGTCCTCTGAATTGATTCTTTTCTTCATTAAATGATAGCCAAACAGAAATGAGACCTGAAACGAGATGACTGATGACCAGCTAAATTGGGGCTTCAAACTCCAACCAATCTCTTAATGAGAAACTAATTCTTGTTGTTAAGTAAACCTGTTATTTAATTTCATGGCTTGTTGCTGCGCTCATTCTGCCACAGCAGACATTTCCAAAACTGTCAAACCGTCAAAATGTTTTGGTGACCTGAGAGATCAGCCTTTATTTTCAGATATTGACTGATGGGCACAGGTGCGCTGGTCATGCAGCGGCTTGTTTTGTGTCTCATTATCGTTTGGCTGCTAATTAAGGAAAAAGAAACAACTAAGGGGTTCTGAGTCAAGTTAATTAAAACAAAGGCAAAAGAAATTAATTAGCAGCAAAAACAGGTCACTAATGAAGAAGATGGTTAGAATGAAAACTTGCAGCCACTGCGGCCCTCTAGGACCGGAGTTCGACACCCGCGCTCTAGAGTGCCTCTTTCTTTTGCACGATTTGGCTCAAAAACTAATCAGCACGTCATCATCTCATAACAGGCTTAAGTTTCGAGTTTGGTATTTTTCCGTCCAGTCGTTTTAACTCTAGACCGTCCTCCAGAAACTTTGACACATAGACGAACACACACCCATCATCGAGATATTGATGTTTTCGATATCAGGGGACCCTAAAACAAGATCCTTTAAAAACCAGAGATCAAAATTTTTGACAAATCTAAAGAGTTCAATCCTCCCTCATAGACTCTAGATTATGGTGGGTGAGGGCGCAAAGCAAAAATACAAATCTACAAGATAACTTGTACATATGAATTCATATTTCATGTATATGAGATAAAATTACATAACAGCATAAGCAATGTGAGGCTCAGGGTTAGATAATTATGGAGGATGCAAGAGTTAGGGCTCTTTGTTTCACCATTTCTTCCATCCTAAGCGACTCATTAGAGAACTGTTCAGGTAAGATTATTACACACTCGCTCTGTTAAAGTGAACTTCATGTAAAGACACGTGGTGTCTGTCGTGGTTTTACTGAAGCATCTCGTGGTTTCATTAACTCAATCGTTTATTTTACTAGCCTACATCATACAATTATATATGAAGGACAGCAACTTCGGTCAGCCCTGGATGGGAAGCAAGCCAATCACTGAGCACACGCATGCATTTGTCGTAGAGTATTCCTATCCAGGAATTCACGCGGAATCAGGAGCCTTTGGCTTCAGTGAGAATTTATCACAACGTAACAAAGCTGGGCTGGTTTGTGAAATAGTCAACCCTTTGTATGCTAATGACCAACACTTTTTTGTATTTTGCCTCTATTATGTAATGCTTACTCATCCTGGCCCACCCCTTTATGCTAATAACCAACACCCATTGGTGTCTCGCCATCATTATCTTCTATTCTTTTTGACCATGCCCCCTTCTTGCCTATTCTCACGTGCAATGGAAAAACCTAGTACAGTGGAACCTCGGTTCACGACCATAATTCGTTCCAAAACTCTGGTCGTAAACCGAGTTGGTCGTGAACCGAAGCAATTTCCCCCATAGGATTGTATGTAAATACAATTAATCCGTTCCAGACCGTACAAACTGTATGTAAATATATTTTTTTTAAAGATTAAGCACAAATATAGTTAATTACACCATAGAATGCACAGTGTAATAGTAAACTAATGTAAAAAATTTAATAACACTGACACAAAACACCCAGGCTCCCTGCTCAGCTGCAGGAGCAGGCTCGCGTTCTCTCTCTCTCTCAGCAGCACGCACCCACCCCCTCCTTCTCAGCAGCACACGCTCGCTCGCTCTCTCTCAGCAGCACGCGCCGCGCTCGCTCACTCTCGCTCTCTCTCACGTGCAGGCAGGCATGCACGCACGCGCAGGCAGGCAGGCAGGCAGGCAGGCACGTCTGACCAAGTACAATGCATCACGTGCGGAAATCATCGGCACACACAAACCGAAAGGGAAACTGGCTTGTTCGTATACCGAGTGTGTGGTCGCGAACCGAGGCAAAAGTTCGGCGAACTTTTTGGTCATGAACCGAGTTGTACGTGTACCGAGACGTTTGTGAACCGAGGTTCCACTGTAACTGCCATTTGAGTTTTTTTTGGTTTTTGGAATTACTAGGTCTTTCCCTATACGGTAGTATTGATGGCCAAATACGTCTTCATTCCTGTCATAGCAAGATGGAAGCAGCTAGTATGTACACAGTACTTTACATACTGCAAGACAAAAACCTAGCAACTCCACTGACCAAAGAGGAAAGACCAAAAACCGATGAAAACGTCGGGTTACGATCACATGATTTAAATGGAAGGTGTTCTTGATTCGTGAAAAAAAACAATATTGTGTACGTGAAGCTCAGGAAAAATGAAATCTGGAGATCATTAATTATAGGGGCAACATCATTTTCTCAATTCGCCAAACACCTGAAATATGTGACATCCAAGGTTTTTCCACAGTTGGCGAGTATTCTCCACCCAGTCTTTTGAGATAATATTTTGGGATGTTTACTCTATTGCTGCCAATCTCTGGTAGGGGAGTTTGCAGTTCGTGTTTTAATATCTTATCTATTTTGACTGCTACCACAGCTGCTGTTAAGTCTAACCTTGGCGTCATGACGGGTTTCAGTGGTGCTTCTCTCAACTCCCCCATTAGAAATGAACGACGTCTCTTATGTTCTTTGTCAGTTAGGAGAAGATAAGAAGCAGTGCTGTATCCGTCTTCAGAAACGTCTACAAAATGGTGCATCCAATTGGTTTAATGCACACGTTCACATTGTAATCCATGAGTACTTTCAAATCAGCCATACATTTTTTCCATTGCTGGGCGTACTTAACTTCCACTTCTTCATCCCATCCATATTTCTCTTTACACAGTTCACTTACTAAGAAGTCAAGCAAAATTACCCCTTTTATTGGTTAACTAAAAAGATTACAATATGCAAGCTTTCGAGGCAATTCAGAGACCGTAAGAGATTACAAGATTACCTAGGCTATACAAAATGTTTTATTTTTTTATTAATGAAACATGTATGTGAGTGGAATGATTTGTGTTTTTAAATGTACCGGTTGTTCTTTATTTCATGATAGGGCAGAGTGGTGGCTCTGAGGCTAAGGATCTGCACTGGTATCCCAAAGGTTGCCAGTTCGAATCCCCACCACTGCGAAAAAAGATCCTACTCTGCTGGGCCCTTCAACATCTTCAATTGCTCCAGGGGCGCTGTACAATGGCTGACCCTGCGCTCTGACCCCAAGGGGTATGTGGAAACTAACAAATTCCTAATACAAGAAATTGTATAAGGCGAAATAAAGAACAAAAAAAAAAAAAAAAAAGGTTTGTTCATGAATGTGTTTTGCTTTTACTTTAATATTTATAAAGTGTGTCTCTTGCACTCTGACAGTTAACCCTAAGGGCTATGATGACACAGTGACTGAATAAGTGACGCAAAATGTTTCATAGTTTTTGGTTTACTAAGTGCGTTCTTTAAAAAATGCTTGACACATTTGTGTGGCACTGAGACATGTTTTGAGTCTTTTCTCTACTGAAGAGATTCCAAGTTTGCTTCTTGACCAACACTTCAAACTTTATGGAAGAGTTTTCAGTTACCATCCAGACTGTGGAGATTCCAGACTCACAGTTGAAATTGCAAATGTAATCTATGCACGGACAACTACTTTTTGGGGTTCAGTGCTTTTTGCACATTTGTTTTGATATAAATATTATAGAACTACCTGGTTTATTTATTTAAAAAGTGTTTAAATTTATGAAGTGTTGTTCCACATTTTATCACAGGTTGTCTTGAGACTAATACTTAAGAGTGAAATGTTATGTGTAAAAGCTGAATGAACTGTCTCCTCATTCATAAGCAATTCCAAGACAAAATGGTGTTTGTTGGTTTTTTGAGTCTGTGCCTGTACAAGAAAACTGATGGATATTATGTAGCCTGGCCGGGGTTAGACTTGGGATTCCTGGCCTGAATAAGCTTCCCAGTGCGGCCCTGCAGATGTGCGTGCCTTTCCTACTTAGTCTATTTGATTGAATTGACCACAGATGGATGCCAAAACAAAGTGTAGAAACATCTTAATGATGATCAATAGAATGGAATTCCCTTGAGCTAAATTTCAAGGGTCATAGCAAATGTGTTTGAATACTTTTTATGTTGTGATATTTTGGTTTTGTTAACATTATTCAAAGTTATTGTCTGTTATACCTGCATTTTTATCACTCTTTAATTTAATATTGTTATTATCAGTATGCTGATGCTGGAGTATGTGAATTTCCCCTTGGGATTAATAAAGTATCTATCTATCTATCTATCTAAATACTTCTAAAATCCTGTTCTCGCTTTGTAATTCTGGGGTATTGAGCTTTGCTTGGCGTTGGTTAAAAAAAAAAAAAAAAAAAATTAAACAATTATAGTACAATGTTGCAACAAAACAAAATGAGTAAAAAGTGAAGGGGTCTGAATACAGTAGATTTACATTTAATTATTTGGCTAACGCCTTTATCCAAGGCAACTTGCAACATTTATGATACATTTGGTTCTATTTCTTTTGGTTTTCCAATTAGAGAACAGGCAGGTCATGTGACTTGCTGTTGGCATCACAGTGTAGCAGGATTTGAACCCACAAACTCAGGGTTTGAAGTCTAAAGTCTTAACCAACACACCACACTGCCTGCCTATACTAAAAAAGATATGTGTATTTGAGTACTTAATGTAGTCAACGGTCATACTTAAAATTGAAAAATGAATAAGATGTACTGATTTTCATTATTCTTCACGACAAAGAACACCAATTAAAGAGATTACATAATAAATGAGCATCTGTTCTTCATTACTTTATGAATGTAATAACTGGCCATTGCTAATTATGATCTGGTTTCCTTTGCATTTGCTTGTGGTGTTTCTATTGCACCACATTCTCAGTTCCTGTGCTTAATTGCTCCATTTATGCAGGGTGCCCTTGAAGTTTGCTTTTAGCAGCAATATCATCTCTGTCATCTCTACATTAGGGAGCAAGAACAGACCACTTAACACACAAAGCAATATGTGCCATCTGACACGTTTTAATGCAGAACAGCACAACAAGTAAGCCAAACACTGCTAATGGAAGGAGGCAGAACATAATAAGGATTCTAAAAATATGGATCTGATCTTTATAAACAGCAATACCAGAATTTGGCTTTTATCACCTTTTCTTTGAACTAATGTCATTTCATTTTAATGGTCTTCTAGTGGTTTAAAAGGCTGCTGCCACAGTCTTGGTTTCAGGAACCTCTGGTGGTTCCTCTATGCTGGCTTTCCATTTAGAACTTTACTACCGACATATGAAGCGGTTTATATCAGCAATCCAGAATAATTAAAATGTATTAGAATTATATATTAGAACATTAGAACAATCTAGATGAGAACAGGCCATTCAGCCCAACAAAGCTCACCAGTCATCTCCACTTATTTCTCTCTATTATAATAAAAAAAATCCTGGGACGCAACGAGACTTTTTAGCCTGGGACAAGACGTGACTTTTTCAGAGAGATACTTTCACATCCCGCAAGACGAGACTTTGGGTCAAGAGATTTAACTACGCCCGGGGCCGGAAATAAAAGACAAAGAGTAGATGACAAAGTAGAATGTCGTAAAGAATTCAAAAATTCTTATGTGATACACATGCAGAGCGGATTAGAGATAATGAGAGTACTAAAATTCAAAAGTCTCAAAAAAATGATAATAAAGATCGCATTAGCGCTAACAAACAGAAATTATTACTCAGTGAAATAATGGAACATCGAAAAGAGATCGAATATATGGACATAGGTGATATGACAGAAGTATGTAGATATTGCAAGGCTTTAAAGTTTAAATTGGAGATTTGTAGATCGTCTAATTTGTGTTGCCATCAGGGAAAAGTAGTGTTTCTTCCCAATGAAGAAGTCCCTAAAGTCTTACTGTCCCACCACACTACTTGGTCGCGTACTCCAAGTGTTTATCATTCTTTGTGTAAAGAAAAACTTCCTAATGTTTGTGCAAAATTCAACATTAACAAGTTTCCAACTGTGTCCCCGTGATCTTGATATTGACACAAATGAATTAACCTTCTAGCTAACCAAACAAGCTGGATGGCCTGTTGTTCATGAAACGTCTTGTGTTTTCATATTCTCTGTGATCTGGACTTCTTTCTACTCTAATCGTCAGATAAACTCAAAGGAAAAAACACAAATTCAGCTTTGTGGCTCCAGTTTTGCAAGTCTGTTTTTCAGTAAATTTAATTTGAAACTGAAGACCCACCTTTCTCTCTGGCAGCTTGCAGCTGTTCATCACAAAGGTGCATATCACGATCGCTTGTATATTGTGTTGGAAAGAGTCACTCAAATCGTATCAATCCATTCAGATCTCTTACTATGTCTGAGTCAGCACCCTCCTCTGTAGATCTGTGATGTGGCTGTGTTTGATCTGTAAACCACCTTCTGACACTTCCTGCTAAATCCATCAGTCACAGCATTTTGTATAGTCCTTCTGAACACCTCACGGTATCTGCTGGCTTTACATTAAGTTTTTATTTATATTTGCAGTAACTGCTCATAACCTACTGTATAATAAAACACTAAAGGTCTGTGTGTGTCAGGTGCTTCAGAGTAATTTGATTGGTCAATTTGGCTTTGGTGATGCACTGAAAGAGCAAGAGTCAGCGTGAGACACTCAAGGAGATATAAAGAAACAGGAGTCACACAGAGTGGGTTTCAAATACTGGATGTATAAAAGCGGTCAGGAGACAAGAAAGGCGCCTCAAAATGACAGTTTGAGAAGTAGGCATTTACGGGAACACGGTCAAAAGACGGAATCACCTGTCAAGGCAGGATTAGACACACAAGGATAAAAAGCAAAGGTGCTGAAGGTACACATCGAGCAACAAATATCAAATATTTGATGCTGCTGCCTATCTTTGGCAGGTAATGTGGCTAGTTTTATATATTTCAAGTAACCCAGTCTGCTTTATAAAGACCCTGCAGTTACTCATGCTGCAGATGGCGCTATATAAAATTAAAGACTGAAGGTGAGAACATTTAAGCTTAACTTTCCTTGTTCATGAAACGGCCTTCTCCTGATCTTGTGGTAACGTTAGCTATCTCAGTCTTCTCTGTTAATGGAGACGGTGGCACAAAAAGAAGGTGGCTGTTCTCAAACAAGCAGCATTTCTATTGAAAGTACATATTCAAAAAGTACCTCATTTAATTATTAGATAAAATATTAAATATGCAGGAATTAATTTGTCTAATGAAAAGCAAACTCTTAGAAGACCATAATGTGGTGAGACTATGTGCACTACAATGGTTTGTAATGGAGGTTTTCAAATTGGAGGTCATGATCCCCTTTGTGTGACAGAGTTGTATATTTCCTATAAATTAAGGTTGCGCAGGTGAAGGACTTCAATTACACAATACAATACAATTTATTTTTTGTATAGCCCAAAATCACACAAGAAGTGTTGTAATGGGCTTTAACAGGCCCTGCCTCTTGAAGCCCCCCAGCCTTGACTCTCTCAGAAGACAAGAAAAAACTCCCAAAAAAAATATTTGTAAGGAAAAAATGGAAGAAACATTGGGAAAGGCAGTTCAGAGAGAGACCCCTTTCCAGGTAGGCTGGGCGTGCAATGGGTGTCAAAAAGAAGGGGGTCAATACAATACAGTACAATACACAGAACAGAACAAATCCTCAATACAGTGTAAAAATAAAAATTTTAGAAGTACAGAGTAGAATTTAACATTAGATGATATCACATAATAGGATTTGGATTTGTTCATTCATCAAGCTGACTCCCCCATTTGGCCATTCCACAGCTGAAATAGCGCTAATCCGATGAAAGGACCCCTTTTTCCCACGATTCCTGCGATCCTCCATCAGGGATGACTTTACCTTAGGCAGGCAAAACAACTTGGTAGGTGGGCCGTGGCACCAAGTGCCACATTTGAGTACCGAGAAGAGAAACAGAATAGGTGAGGGTTAGTATCCAATTATAACTGTCATGTGACTTATGTTTAAGTGCTAATGACTAACAACAGAGATGCAGTCTGTACAGTTAATCAGCAGCTCGAGTCAGGGTGTGCTAAACTGAAGTAGTGAGTTTTCAGCCGGGATTTAAAAGCTGAGACCGAAGGGGCATCTCTTATAGTAGCATGCGGACCAGTTCACAGTTTAGGGGCCCTGTAACTAAAAGCTCGACCTCCCAGTGTTATTTTATTAATTCTTGGAATCATAAGCAGACCGGCATCTTGAGATCTTAATGTGCGCTCTGGTTTGTAAGTCATAATGAGTTCAGACAAGTAAGCTGGACCTTGACCATTTAATGCTTTATATGTTAGAAGGAGGATTTTGAAATCTGCCCTAAACTTAACCCGGGAGCCAATGTAAGGATTTAAGAACTGGAGTTATGTGTTCGTATTTTCTTGTTCTTGTAATAATTCTTGCAGCAGCATTTTGGATTAACTGGAGGCTGTATAAAGAACAGTTTGAACATCCAGTGAACAACGCATTGCAGTCGTCAATCCTACTAGAAAGAAATGCAGGAATTAATTTTATAAGAATCCTGTTTATTTAGAAAGCACTTTAATTTCCCAACACTTTTAAGATGGAAGAAACATGATTTGGACAACTTTGTAATATGAGCTTTAACTGACATGCTAGAGTCAAAGATAACTCCTAGATTGTTGGCTGATTCAGTAAAATTAATGGTGATTCCAACCGAGTTAAATGATGACAGAATATTGCTGTGATCAGCGTCATTCCATCCAACAATTAACATCTCTGTTTTATCTGTATTTTAAGACAAGTAGTTCTCATCCATCTACTCCTTTAATTCACTCACACAACTAATTAAAGACAACATCAGAGAAACTTAATTTGATCTAAATGAAAGCTATAAACTGGGTGTCATCTGCATACGAGTGAAAATGAACATTATGTTTCCTAATGAGAGATCCCAGTGGAAGCATGTAAAGTGAAAACAGTAAAGGTCCCAGTACTGAGCCCTGCGGAACACCATATTGAACTTCTGTGCATAATGATGGAGTACTGTCAGCACATTTCTGTACATATTAGAATCAATTTGATAAATAAGAACTAAACCAAGCGAGCACAGTGCCTGCAAGCCCAACGTCATTTACTAGCCTGTGCAGTAAAATATCTCAGGCTGTTGTTTATGAGACTGACTAATAAAACTCTACACTGGCAGCAGCTATGTGAAAATTACACCAGACTGTTGTGAGGAAGCTGTAGTTAAAATCTGAAAATGAAGATCTCAATTTACTGGTCAGTCCCCATCCCCGTCCTCACCTGTGATGACAAGATATAGACAGGGATTGAAAGAATGAGGATATGAGTACAAGAAGATAGAATGAGGTTCATCTACAAGGTTGCTGGGTTCACTTTCTATGACATGCCAAGTAACACAACAATAGGGAAGGACCTTCGATTGGAACTGCTGCTCCGAGGTGTCTCCCCCACTGGAGGTAAACAAGGTACGGCCCACTAGGAGAAGACCAAAGCGGTGACCTCAGGGATACTAGAGGGATCATCAGTCTTAACTTCCCTATCAGTAACTGTAAATTCTCCTATAGCGATTGGAAGAAGTAGCTGGACATTAAGTGGCCTGTTCAGCCCTGCTTGGTACGTTGCTAACGTAACCCTTACAAGGAAAAGCAGGATGATGATGATGATGATGATGGTGCCATGCCTAATGGCCAACACTGCCGAGATATAAGCATGCTCAAAAATGTATGTGTTATGATCCAGTTTTGTTTAAAATGTTTTTTCTGTAGGTTCTCTCTCTCTATTGGGGTTATAATTTATGCAGAAATCAAATTTTGCGATAGTTTTTTTTTTTTTTTAACTTTTGAAATGTATTTAAAGTTATTAAAATAATTTTGGGGGCCATACTGTGTGCATTTCTTCTGGGAAGAACCTTCGGTAGCTTTTACTGTAGTGCTACTGGGGTACCAAAGTAAAGATGCATATTGTGTGACGTCAACTGTGCAACAAGATAAAAGATTAGCACAGATTTGCCAACTCCATTCGAGACTTCAGATGCCGCGAAACCCTCAGAAACTTTGTATGTGTTGTTTTCATTCTCTCTAGCAGTAGACCATTTTACTACTTACTGTACCTTATGACTGGGAGTTTGGGTTGTTTGATGAAACATCAAGTTGGGATTCTTGTTTTTCAAACTTTGCGTTCCACTTTCGACTACATTTTATTGCCTGCTCTCCCTCATTAAATGTATTCTCCAAAGCAGTACAGTATGTTTATTGGACTAAAAAAACAGAAATATTTCTGAAACTGCACAAGTTTAATACAAGATACTGTACTATAAAAATTATTATCTGCTTCACATTAGCCATCAAAAATGCTGGCAACTCAGGTATAAACAGAACTTTAAATAAATTAAAAGGCTTATTGGTGTCACTGAATTTTGTGACGGTCCTCCCTGCGTGGAGTTTGCATGTTCTCCCCGTGTCTGCGTGGGTTTCCTCCGGGCGCTCCGGTTTCCTCCCACAGTCCAAAGACATGCAGGTTAGGTGCATTGGCGTTTTTAAATTGTCCCTAGTCTGTGCTTGATGTGTGTGTGTGTGTGTGTGTGTGTGCAGGCCTTGCGGTGGGCTGGCACCCTGCCCGGGGTTTGTTCCTGCCTTGTGCCCTGTGTTGGCTGGGATTGGCTCCAGCAGACCCCCGTGACCCTGTGTTAGGATATAGCGAGTTGGATAATGGATGGAATTTTGTGACAGATGGGTATCAGCAAGAGTGAAAAGGAAGGTCTACAGGACAGTAGTGAGACCGGCTGTGTTATATGGGTTGGAGACGGTGGCACTGATAGAAAGCAGGAGACAGAGCTGGAGGTGGCAGAGTTAAAGATACTAAGATTTGCATTGGGTGTGACGAGGATGGATAGGATTAGAAATGAGGACATCAGAGGGTCAGCTCAAGTTGGATGGTTGGGAGACAAAGTCAGAGAGGCGAGATGGCGTTGGTTTGGACATGTGCAGAGGAGAGATGAGGGGTACATTGGGATGCTAAGGACAGAGCTGCCAGGTAAGAGGAAAAGAGGAAGGCCTAAGAGAAGGTTTATGGATGTGCTGAGAGAGGACATGCAGGTGATGGGGGTGATAGAACAAGATTACGAGGACAGAAAGATATGGAAGAAGATGATCAGCTGTGGCAACCCCTAACGGGAGCAGCTGAAACAAGAAGAAGAAGAAGAATTGGTGTCACTGAACTACTGAAATTTATGCTTACCCATCATTACATTTTCATTGTGTATTAACCAATTTAAACCTTACTTTGGGGCCTACTAAACAGCACTATCCCCAATGCTCAGGCCTTTTCTTAGTACCCATTTCTCACACTTTTTGTTTTAGAGAGGCTCATATTTCAAGTGACTTACAAATGATGACTGCATCAAAGACGTCTGAAAAATGCCTTTATGTGCCAATATATGAACAGTGAGATCAGGGAGAAGCATTTCCATGAAGAACATTTATTAAAAAAAACTAATCACAGGCATCTGAAGTACAACACTCCAATCTGTAATGAACCACCAATGAATTCTCAGCAGTGTGGGGATCTGAGAAACTCTGCATTTCATCACATTTTCTTAGGACAATGAACTTTGTCCTTAAAAACTGAAATGCTGTTTAGGATGTCTTTTTGGTTAAGTCATTCATTATACAGATTATTTTTATGTGTTGTTACTTCCCAATTGCACATAGATTGGCTGGTTGTATATAATGGTAGTAATCTTCTTTCTGGTATCCTTGTATCCAATTGTTATTTCTTATATCCATCCATCCATTATCCAACCCGCTATATCCTAACTACAGGGTCACGGGGGTCTGCTGGAGCCAATACCTGCCAACACAGGGCGCAAGGCAGGAACAAACCCCGGGCAGGGCACACACAGACACGGGACAATTTAGGATTGCCAATGCACCTAACCTGCATGTCTTTGGACTGTGGAAGGAAATCCACGCATACACGGGGAGAACATGCAAACTCCACAGAGGGAGGAAGCGAACCCAGGTCTCCTTACAGCGAGGCAGCAGCACTACCACTGCGCCACCATGCCACCAACTATTTGTTATATAGTAAACAGGAAATGCATTTGAAGAGATTTTAATGGGATCAATGCACTCTCTTGGTCATATCTGACTTCCATTTTGTGTTCCTGGGAGAAAACAAACGCTGCTTATTATTACAAACAGTTTAAAAGCCATATCTCCGGCAAAATGGCCTCAGTAGGGAAGGTCTGACTCCTGAAAGTCTCAAGGACAGATATTATTGAAGTGTTTTGGGATAAGAAATAGAAACTTGAAAGCATAAGTGAACTGTTCTTAACAATACTCAAACTGAAGGACAGTGAACTGGAGTGACAACCAAACAACAACGTGCAACGACACAGACCGTCCCTTACACCCCCTACCATTCATTTTAACACACCCAGTCGATTGCTACATAAAAATGTTTGTGTCGAGTATCTCAAATATTTTCACAACAAAATCTAATTCTTTAATTTCAGTTCTTTCTTCTGACAGGACTACAAATAATATAAAAAGTCCTTTAAAACACAAAGTAAACAAGACAACGGCACAATAACAGACAAACCCAATGAACTTCTTCTTCTTTCGGCTGCTCCCATTAGGGGTTGCTACAGCGGATCATCTTTTTCCATATCTTTCTGTCCTCTGCATCTTGTTCTGTTACACCCATCACCTGCATGTCTTCTCTCACCACTGGAACATTTGCTTTTGGCACAGTTTTATTGTGTCATAATTAAAAGAAATATCAACCAAATGATCGATTGCTTTCTACTACAGCACACAATTTTATTTTCAGTTAAAAGTACAATACAGTAAACTTTTTCAGCAAGACCTAAAACATGATCCACAATTGGAAACTCCAGCTCAGGGGTCCTCAATCACAGTCCTGGAGGGCGCAGTGGCTACAGGTTTTCGTTCCAGCCAGTTTACCCAATTAGAACTCAGCTCTTGCTGATAATGAAACTTGCTATTTAACTCTAGGCTTTGTTAGCGCTTTCATTCGTCAAAAACAAATTTTAGTTACACTGATCAGAGGTCCTCAATTACAGTTCTGGAGGTGCACAGTGGCTGCAGTATTTCATTTCAACCATTTTCTTAATTTGAACCCATTTACTTACTACTAAAGCAATACAGTTGTTGGGATTTTAGTGATCTGGCCTGTTACAATTCAGAACCATTAATAGCCTATTTAAGTGTTTAGCAGCTGCATTTAAAATTGTTGCCTGTTTAATTATAAAGGCATTACTTAATACTGAAAAACTGGTAACCAATAAACCAGCAGCTCTCCAGAAAAAGGGCTTCCTTTTAAACCGGTGCATGTGCACCATGAAGTATCTATGTTAAAAATAAATAAATCCATCCATCAATTATCCAACCCGCTGAATCCGAACACAGGGTCACAGGGGTCTGCTGGAGCCAATCCCAGCCAACACAGGGCACAAGGCAGGAACCAATCCTGGGCAGCGTGCCAACGCACCGCAGGACACACACAAACACACCCACACACCAAGCACACACTAGGGCCAATTTAGAATCGCCAATCCACCTAACCTGCATGTCTTTGGACTGTGGGAGGAAACAAAATAAATAAATCTCTCTATTATATAAAAAGAATCTTGGGTCGAGACGTGACCTTATCGGAAAGACACTTTGACATCCCGCGAGAACAACCAATTTAAAACAAGATCACGGATATCTAACCTCTAGGTTGTTGGAATGCTTTTGGTAGACACACTTCATGTGCTCTCAACTCTTACAAATTTTATACGCTCAAGTTCAAGTTCAAGCACTTTATTGTCATATAGGCGGAGTGGTGGCTCTGAGGCTAGGGATCTGCACTGGCAATCAGAAGGTTGCCAGTTTGAATCCCGTAAATGCCAAAAGGGACTCTGCTCTGTTTGGCCCTTGAGCAAGGCCCTTAACCTGCAATTGCTGAGTGCTTTGAGTAGTGAGAAAAGTGCTATATAAATGCAAATAATTGTGTAACACAACGAAATGACTTTGTGACAGCCCCAAGGTGCATTTAAAGAAAAGTCAAACAATTCCAGTTATGTCGTATACAGTGTTAAGTGATCAAGTAACCAGAGCAAATTATTATTGCTCAAAGTACAGTAGCATAAATTGTTATTGCACCTGTTAATGAATAGTACATTACATATTCTATATTTTATTACATTAGTATATTGCACATTACCAATATAGCTTGCTGCACATGTTCAATTAAAAATGATCTCAGACTGAGGAGATTCAGAGTTCAGAAAGTTTATGGCAGATGGGGAAAAAGGCTATTTATTAGTCTGTTTGTGCATACTTTTAGATGGCACCTCAACGACTAAGCAAAGAACAAACAGCAGCGCATCGAAAAGAGACCCAAAAGCGTTGGAGAGAAAAGAAGGCAAAAAAAGAACAATAATAATCCATGTGCAAATTCTCAAAATAGGGAAAGTAATAATCAGCCCAGACCAAGTGGACTTAAAAACCTCACAGGTCCAAATCGAGTTCAGAAATAAAAGACTTCATAAAGACGTTCAAAAACGCTGGCGTGATACACATGCAGAGCATGAATATGAAAGAAGTAAAATTCGAAAGTATCAAAAAAAGAAAGTAAAGATCGCATTAGCACAAACAGAAATTATCACTCAGTGAAATAACGGAACAGCAAAAACAGATTGAATATATGGATATATGTGATATGTCAGAAGTATGTAGATATTGTAAGGCTTTAAAGTTTGAGTCAGAGACTTGTAGATCATCTAATTCGTGTTGCCATCAGGGAAAAGTAGTGTTGCCTCCCAAAGAAGAGGCGTATCCACAAGAATTAAAAGATTTGTTGTTCGGTGAAATCCACAAACACTACAGGCAAAATATCAGAGTCTACAATAATGTTTTCGCGTTAGCTTAATTCAATGCTAAAAACGCAGATTTACACAATAATGCTATGAGAATCTGTGGTCCCGCAACAATTAAAGCTAAGGCAAGTTTAATTTCGTAGAAACCACAATTTGGTCAGTTGTTTATTTATGATCACAGAGAAGCGATGCAACAAAGAATCGAAAGAGTATGTAACAATTCCCATGAAAATAACAACCTCTTTAAATTGTATATCCGGTTAACAAAACAAGGGTGTGGGCGAGCGAAGTGAGCAGGGGGCAAAGCCCCCTAGTAAATAAGTGAATGAATGAATGAATGAATGAATGAATAAATGAGAGGGGAATTGAAAGGATTGTTAAGTTTAAATCTGTTCTGGTCCACAATGCACATGGGTAATGTCCTCAGAGAATGAAACATTTCCCTTGTTTGAATGAACACACTAACAGCCCAAATAGTTAAATACCAAGTTTCATTATCAGCAAGGACCATCTTCTAATTAGGAAACTAGTTGGAAGGAAAAGCTGCAGCCACTGCGGCCCTCCAGGACCGTGATTGAGGACCCATGCTCCAGCAAACTGTAGTAATGGAAAATTCTGGAAATTTTGAGGAAAAGGCATTGCAAAAGTTAAAATTGTTAGAGAATACAATGACTATTAAGTAATTGGAAGACATTGACACACAAAATACAGTACTTATGAAAGGTAGCAAAGCATAGGAAAACAATAAAATGGCTCAAATATGGACAGCATCTAGCAAGTACTTCAAATATGTTAAAGCTCAAAATGAGTAAAATTGAAATCTCTGAATAAATGCACCAGAAAGGATGTGCAAATTCCTCTAACACCATTATCAGAAAATGCTTTTGAAATCAAAAACAAAAGTTAAAAGTACAAACTGTATCCGTGCATAAGCACACTGCTCTCCAATTACAATTTGATGGGTACTAAAATGCGACACGGTGCAGGGGCCGTAACTCTAGTTAAGGAGCAGTTCACCTTTAATCTTTCCTTACATACTTTTTGGAATCACTCCTGTCCCTTTATTTGTAATATGGAGACTAAAACAGCAGACTGTATTCCAGATAAAGGCTCACAGGGATGCTCCATAATTCTGTTAGTCTTCTTAATCACTTTGTTATCGATCAGGCTCTGCTTTTGCTGTTCAGAGCTGATTCAATTACAGAGAAAACACTTTCAGAAAGTTAACAGTTTAGTAAGGGATATCATCTGCAGATAGACACAAGTCTCATATCTCACAGTAACGAAAAACCTTTAAAGCCAGTTAATTCACCAAACACTCTGTGTCAATGCTGGCGGGGTTTTCTCTCTTACAATGGCAGTGCTGGTACTGCTCCTCTACATCTTGAGATAACACTGATGAAGGCACCTTTGAATTCTTTTACATCTTGGGTGGGAGTTGATTTGTTTCAAACCTAGTTCTGTAAAATTTGACTCGCTTGTATGGAATGGTATTTGATTTTAAAAAATTCAATAAAATGTTAAAAAAAAAAAATGAATTCTTTAAAATCTGAGGAATCAAACAGCTGAATAAGTCTATCACGTTTACGGTGTACTTAATAAGAATAAAGTATGTTTAAAAGGCCTTTTCTGGTGTTTGCGCAACTCTGAACCCTAAACCTGACAAGTAGTACCAGAAGTGGGGTTGTATAAAATACTATCAATACTAACAAGAGTATCGCTTCTGTACACTGGCCTGGGTAAGATTCCTTACAAACATTATGCACACTCCACTCTAGACTTCCCACCACACTGCCAAAAAGGCCTTCTTTTAAAAATAACCACAGAGCATCTACAAACCTTCAGAAGCCATTTGGGGAAACGGACTATAGGACTATCCAGTAATTAAACGTACATTTGCCTTCCAATTGAGAAGAAGTAAAAGTATTTTCACTAATCTAACTCTTTCAATCAATGACCATTTGGGTTAAAAGCTAAACGGCTATTATAAAAGAGCAAAGGCTGGAATACTTAACAAATGAAAATTTCCATCGCTGTTGAGAACTGCCAGCAATTGGTGTCTGCCGGCATATAATCAATAAGCATCTTGAATTTCACACAGCTTAGCTTAATGTCGCCGCTGTCAAAAAGCAAGCTGTTTAGAGTCAGTTTTCGCATGCGCACACAGAAAAGAAGTGTGACCTTTATTGTCAGTGGCTTCGCTGTTCTCTGCAAGGTTTTTACATAACACGACCCTCCTCTCTGCGCGTGTGCACACACACACACACACATACACACACAGCTTCCCTCTAGCAATTTGCAAAGCTTCTATAAATAGTCATCTACCCCTCTGCAAGCCAAACATCACGAGCCAGCAGATCCTATTCCCTAAATGCATTAATATTGCCCAAGCTAATTTGTGCAAAGCTCTGTGGCCGAGACTGTGACAGTAAAAGAACAAGGGGGACTGGGACTTCTGGCTAGTCTATCGAGTAATACTAGCTCAATTCAAAAAGACAAACACTTAAGATTTTTTAAAATTATACCTTAAAACTAATAAACGCTGATGTGACTGTATACGCTTCATCACTGCTTTTACATATAAAAAGCAGGCTAGCAAGAATTCAAAAAACCAGAAGGTACTGTAACAGTGTCTCAAACAGTAATGGCTTGCGGCATAAAGAATTCAATGTAATAAGTGCTTTGCCATTTTAAACTATGGAACATTCTTCTCAAGGATTTCCTTGGCCAATTGGTCACTTTGTAACCAGAAAAATGGAGAGCTGGGTTATCAGCAGCTGTGTCTTTGTACGTAAACTGCTGCTAAGCTGTGTCCACCATTCACATGAATTGTGCTCTTGGGTGGTGATGAAGTCAACCGCAAATAAAAAGCTAGCTTCTAACACAGAGAGATGATGTGTCCTTCTGTGCAGAAAATAATTGATATCATGGAGGTTTGTGCAATAAATAGTTGAAACATCCATCCATCCATTATTCAACCCGCTATAGTGCATTCGGAAAGTATTCACAGTGCATCACTTTTTCCACATTTTGTTATGTTACAGCCTTATTCCAAAATGGATTAAATTAATTTTTTTCCTCAGAATTCTACACACAACACCCCATAATGACAATGTGAAAAACGTTTGAGATTTTTGCAAATTTATTAAAAATAAAAAAATTGAGACAGCACATGTACATAAGTATTCACAGCCTTTGCCATGAAGCTCCAAATTGAGCTCAGGTGCATCCTGTTTTCCCTGATCATCCTTGAGATGTTTCTGCAGCTTCATTGGAGTCCACCTGTGGTAAATTCAGTTGATTGGACATGATTTGGAAAGGCACACACCTGTCTATAGAAGGTCCCACAGTTGACAGTTCATGTCAGAGCACAAACCAAGCATGAAGTCAAAGGAATTTTCTGTAGACCTCCGATTGTCTCGAGGCACAAATCTGGGGAAGGTTACAGAAAAATTTCTGCTGCTTTGAAGGTCCCAATGAGCACAGGGGCCTCCATCATCCGTAAGTGGAAGAAGTTCGAAACCACCAGGACTCTTCCTAGAGCTGGCCGGCCATCTAAACTGAGCGATCGGGGGAGAAGGGCCTTAGTCAGGGAGGTGACCAAGAACCCGATGGTCACTCTATCAGAGCTCCAGAGGTCCTCTGTGGAGGGAGGAGAACCTTCCAGAAGAACAACCATCTCTGCAGCAATCCACCAATCAGGCCTGTATGGTAGAGTTGCCACACGGAAGGCACTCCTTAGTAAAAGGCACATGGCAGCCCGCATGGAGTTTGCCAAAAGGCACCTGAAGGAATCTCAGACCATGAGAAACAAAATTCTCTGGTCTGATGAGACAAAGATTGAACTCTCTGGTGTGAATGCCAGGCGTCATGTTTGGAGGAAACCAGGCATCGCTCATCACCAGGCCAATACCATCCCTACAGTGAAGCATGGTGGTGGCGGCATCATGCTGTGGGGATGTTTTTCAGCGGCAGGAACTGGGAGACTAGTCAAGATAAAGGGGAAAAATGACTGCAGCAATGTACAGAGACATCCTGGATGAAAACCTGCTCCAGAGCGCTCTTGACCTCAGACTGGGGCGACGGTTCATCTTTCAGCAGGACAACGACCCTGAGCACACAGCCAAGATATCAAAGGAGTGGCTTCAGGACAACTCTGTGAATGTCCTTGAGTGGCCCAGCCAGAGCCCAGACTTGAATCCGATTGAACATCGCTGGAGAGAACCTGATGGAGCTTGAGAGGTGCTGCAAACAGGAATGGGCGACACTGGCCAAGGATAGGTGTGCCAAGCTTGTGGCATCATATTCAAAAAGACTTGAGGCTGTAATTGCTGCCAAAGGTGCATCGACAAAGTATTGAGCAAAGGCTGTGAATACTTACGTACATGTGATTTCTCAGTTTTTTTATTCTGAATAAATTTGCAAAAACCTCAAGTAAACTTTTTTCACGTTGTCATTATGGGGTGTTGTGTGTAGAATTCTGATGAAAAAATTGAATTTAATCCATTTTGGAATAAGGCTGTAACATAACAAAATGTGGAAAAAGTGATGCGCTGTGAATACTTTCCGGATGCACTGTATATCCTAACTACGGGGTCACGGGGGTCTGCTGGAGCCAATCCCAGCCAGCACAGGGCGCAAAGCAGGAAACAAACCACGGGCAGGGCGCCAGCCCACCGCAATAGTTGAAACATTCATAAACAAATCAATTCATTTTTATTAAGTGCACTTTTGAGCAGCACATTAGCACTGCTGTATAATGAATTTAGCTATTAAGGAATATGTCAGACAAAATACATACACCAAGAGATAAAAGTACTATGAAATGTGACAATAAATATACAGGATGAGCCAAAATGAAGTACCACATTTCTCCAGGACATCACGCAAAGGTAGAAGCAGCTGGGTTGGGGTGGGGGAATTTTGATAGGCAACCCCTTGTAGTTTTCAGTCAGCCACATGCCTTGGTCCGGTGCACGCCATGCTTTCACTGTTGAAGCGCTCTTCAAAAACAACGAATCCATCATCACTAGCGCCTTCCGAACGCACTTCAGCATTCCTCCTAACAGTGACGTCCCAAATCAGAAAACAATTCTTCAGTGGGTGGCTAAATTTAGACAGACGGGTAAAACATTGAATAGAAAATCTCCAGGCCGTCCTCGGACTGTACGATTGAATACATGAAAACATCCAAGCTGTAAGGGCATCAATTTTGAAGTCTCCTTGACGTTCAGTGCACTTCTGCCTCATGCATTTCCAACAGGAGGATTTTGAATGAGGACCTTAATTTCCATCCGTACAAAATGATCGTAGTAAAGGAGCTCACTAAGAGAGACTGAGAAAGCCGTAGGGAGTCGTGTGCAAACATTCAGCAAACCGTTCATTGAGATGCCATCGTTCTGTGCAGCGATGAGGCACATTTCCACTTGAATGGTTGCGTAAAAAAGCAAAACTTTGGCTGAAACCAACCCTCATGAACTTCAGAGACCCCTGCACATTGAGTGTGTTACAGTTGGGTGCCAGATTCATTTTGAAACAAAGTGCTTTGGACTGATGAGACAAAAATGTAATTATTTGGTCAGAACAAAAAGCGCTTGCATGGTGGAAGAAGAACACCACATTCCAAGAAAAACACCTGCTACCTACTGTCAAATTTGGTGGAGGTCCCATCATGCTGTGGGGCTGTGTGGCTAGTTCAGGGACTGGGGCCCTTGTTAAAGTCGAGGGTTGGATGAACTCAACCCAATATCAACAAATTCTTCAGGATAATGTTCAAGCATCAGTCACAATGTTGACGTTACGCAGTGGTTGGATATTCCAACAAGACAATGACCCAAAACACAGTTTGAAATCTACAAAGGCATTCATGCAGAGGGAGAAGTACGATGTTCTGGAATGGCCATCACAGTCCCCTGACTTGAATATCATCGAAAATCTATGGGATGATTTGAAGCAGGCTGTCCATCAAATTGAACTGAAGTGAAGAGATTTTGTATGAAGAAGGTCAGAAATACCTCCATCCAGAATCCAGACACTCATCAAAGGCTATAGGAGGACAGCGTCTAGAGGCTCAAAGGAGCAAAAGGAGGCTCAACTAAGTATTGAGGTCATATCTCTGTTGGGGTGCCCACATTTATGCACCTGTCTAATTTTGTTATGATGCATATTGCATATTTTCCGTTAATCCAATAAACTTCCCATAACTTTCCATAAGGCATGTCATGTATTAAAAGGAAGATGCTACTTTGAAAGCCAATGATAAACAAAAATCCAAAGAGGTTCCCAAGTTTTTTCATATGACTGTACATATACCATGAGACAATCACACAAATAGGCTATTACGATAAATCCATGGTGGGAGATTTTAAAAGGTCATTTTTGTGATCTGCAAGCCAAAATCCATAAGGTAGACCCAAGTGTTCAAGTAAAATCTCTGTTGTCTAGTGTTCCTGTTTTTGGGGAAAATCTCTCTTTATTGATCTGCTAAAGCTTCCAGAGTACAAGTAAAAGGCTTCTGCTTCTGCCAATCAATGTCACTCAGTATACAAGATGGACAGTAGGACAGACCTAATGACACAAAATGGGTCAAAGAACCTGCTAACTGCCTCCTTCACAAATGTCAATATGTGACACAGTAAGAGGGCACTTCAATAATAAGGAGTAACACACCATTTTATAAAGGGGAAACAAAAAATCCATTAAGTACCCAAGAAATACATTTCTGTTTTTGATACAAAGTTTTGCTTGCTACACAGTCACTGGATGCATTTTCTAGGATTTAAATGAGTAACCAGCAAACACAAGGATCAGTCCGGTATCATTACGTCCTATAAAAACAAACACTATTAACAAAGAAAACAATCAATGAATGCCAATTGGCACAATGCCCTGAAAATGTCCTCAGTTCCCATTAACATTTTGATTTTCCCATTTCACCAGTTTAAGTGATTTACAAAGTGGTGGCTAGATAAGGTTGACATGTAAAAACTAAAATGGCACTGCAGCATACCATTTTTACTTTCACTAAAACACTGATTTGTTTTTAACGTTTTTATTGCAGATCTTCATTTCTAATAAATCAAATAACATTCATGCCAGCAGATGGAATGTCACCAAAACTTTGACATGCACTTGTCCCTGTAAAGATTGGAAAGAAGTCTTTGTTTGATCAAGAAAGGTAAAGAGATAAGGCTGTCCAAGTGCGAATCCCACACACAGTACAGTATGTTTCATCATCATTAAAACTGAAAGATGTCATTCTGGATGACATGCCTGCACTTTGTATTGATATCATCATGACAGTGGAGTTCACCTCTTCATAAAAATACAGGATGAAACTGAATGCCTACCCAGAATGTAAAATGTTTGTGTGATAAAGGCTCAAGCCGTACTGAATGGCAACTGCTCTTCAACTGGCATCAGTGGTCACCCGGTACTGGATTTGGGAAACCAGTGCTCCAAATCAATAGTACACAGCTTATAGCACATATAAAGATGCCTCAGCGACAATGAAGAAAAAACTGGAAATGATGTCAACTGATGACAGACACCCACAAAGCACACAACTTAATTTCAGTAAATTAGGGAGGATAGTCGCTTTAAAAAACCACACAAATGACTTCAGAAATTCCTTTCTCCTCAGTGCCATATGTCTTTTTAATTAAGAATATCAAGGATGATTCATGAGGTTAAATGTACTATCAAACTACTAAAAGCAGTTTAAACACAAAAAAGCTTCGGACGTGAGCATCAGTAGGCCTTGCACCGTAGGAACCAGGGTACCCGAACTTATTATTTAACTTAATTATTTACAGCTCTGATGTTAACCCAGCCACAGGGGACGCACAAACCAGTGTGTTTCTTCATGCCGTTCCCAAGCCTGGATAAATGGAGAGGGTTACGTCAGGAAGGGCATCTGGCGTAAAATTTTGCCAAATCAATATGCGGACAACAATACAAATTTGGACATGTGCAGAGGAGAGACGATGAGCATATTAGGAGAAGGATGTTAAGGATAGAGCTACCAGGAAAAAGGAAATGAGGAAGGCCTAAGAGAAAGAAGGTTTATGGATGTGGTGAGAGAGGAAATGCAGGTGATGGTGTGATAGAGGAAGATGATGAGGACAGGAAGATATGGAAGAAGATGATCCACTGTGGCGACCCCTAACGGGAGCAGACGAAAGAAGAAGATTTACAGTTTTGATGTTGATCTTTCTGATCATAAACTAGGTCATTACGATAGCAATTGGTGAGAAGAATTCATAATTAATTGCAGAATTACAGTATTTGAGGGTTCTTCTAGAGGGCCTCTTTCCCTTGCATGATTTGGCTCATCAGCACATCATCATATCGCAACAGGCGTAAGTTTTGAGTTTGGTATTTTTCCATCCAGCTGTTCTAGCTGTCCTCAAGAAACTGACACACACACACACACATCATCGAGACATCAATGTTTTCGGTATCAGGGGACCTGAAACGTCGAAATACATCGAAAACCAGAGATCGAAATTTTTGACGAACCTAAAGCTTTCACTTCTCCACCATAAATGACAGGCTATGGTGCAGGAGGGCGCAAAGCAAAAATCTGCTTTTCAAATGATGTAAATATTTTTAGAATTTATGTGTCTTGTCTCCGTTTGTTTGCTATACGTCATTTCTATCTGTTTCAGGATGTAACTGAGAAGGCCAATTTCAGGTTTTCTTTTGTTGACCTTGAACCCCAAGTGTTTAAGCAAGTCTTCCAAAAAATAGGGTGATTTTTATTTTGGAGCCCCTTAGTGATTCACAGACAACAGTTACTGGGTTACCAGGTGGCTGAAAAACTGTAATACAAAAATCTTGTCGTGCCACAGCCTACCTACCAAGTTGTTTTGCCTGCCTAAGGTAAAGTCATCCCTGATGGAGGATCACAGGAATCGTCGGGTAGAGGGGTCCTTTCATCAGATTGGCTGGCCATGCACTGTTTCAGCTGTGGAATGGCCAATAGGAGGAGGCAGCTTGATGGCCGAGGTCTCCAGGATTCTAAACAAATCCAAATCCTATTATGTGATATCATCTACTGTTAAATCCTGCTCCGTACTTGTAAAATTTTTATTTTTATACTGTATTGAGGATTTGTTCTGTTCTGTGTATTTTATTGTATTTTGGGCTATACAAAAATAAATTGTATTGTATTGTATTGTTTCACTTCTCACCACTGACTGTGGCAGAGAAACAGTTAACCCACTATAGCAACGATTATAGAATTACAGCAATAACTGCACGCTCCAGGTAAAGTGCCTTGCAGTATTAAATTAGCTGGCATTTCCAAATTGGCCCCTCTGTGTGACTGTATTATGGGTTGATTGAGCAAGTGGACCCTGTGATGTTCAGTGTTGTTAGGATCGATTTTATCTCTGCATGACCCCAAACTGGATTAAGCAGGTCTAAAAATAAGATAAGATGACAATTGTTTCCTTTTGTCTGTAATGACCTACTCATGATCATAAAATGAGGCAGAGATGGGGTCTGAATGTGTGACTTTATGGTCTACAGATCTAAACCTTAGGTAGGAGTCCAACCTGGCAAACACATATCTGCTCTTAATGAAATGTGAATACAGATTTTTAAAAAAAAAAAAAAAAAAAGCATTTCTATTGTCACAGGAGGCTGGGGGTCAGACCCAGCCGGGACGCCTGGAAGGACCGGAAGGTGGCTTATACGTCCCCCGGGGCACAAGGGGGCAACCACCCTGGATGTTGAGGGGACCATGGGGAAGGAGCAAGGAGCCTCAAGCCCATTGGGGCCCGTGGCCACAACCAGGGGGCGCCCGAGCATCATGGAGCCCGGGAGATCGACACTTCCGCCACACCTGGGAAGGACCTTCCAGGGACGCCCAGAGTGCTTCCGGGTGCAAGGGCAGCACTTCCGCCACACCAGGAAGCAAAGACTGCTTGCAATGCCAGGAGGACAGCCTTACCACCAGCCTGGAGAATTTCACCCCGGATACCACAGATCCCTGCAGTCCTGCTCACCCCCCATCCGGTTCACCACCTGTGCCATCTCAGTGAGATTGGGTGGTTCACAGCTAATTGGAGGATCAGCCTCAAGAACCGTGGACCCAGAGATATCCAATGTCCTAGCCAGAGGATCAGCTTTGAACAACTGCTCAAAGTAGCCAGCCCAGCGGGTCACAACTGCAGTGTCATCCGTAAGGACCGTTCCATCAGCTGCCCTGACTGCAACTCTCCGAGGAACAGATTCAGATGTGCGTAATGCTTCGATTCCTCTGTAAGCAGGACGTGGGTCGCTAGACCACAGATGGTGTGTCACTTGCTCACAGATTCCTCTAACAAATGCCTCTTTATCTGCCCTAAGAGCCCTCGCAGTTGTCTTTCTCAGTTCCCGGTATAGACCAGAGTTGCCATTGACCCATGTGCTGCAGCTCCTCTTGATGATATCCAGGGTGCCCTGCGAGATGAAACACCTCCTTCTGGGAACACCGGTAACACCAACACAACCCTCAGCAACCTTCAGGGTCTTGTCATGGAGGGTCTCCCACATCACATTAGGATCGGTAGTCGTACCCAAATCTGAAAGTTCCACACACAAACTGCGTGCAAAGTCTTGGAGTCTGGCCTAGTCCAGGCTCATTTTCCTAGTAGGTGGTAACCTACTGGACCACTAAAATAAAAACCCAAGAAATAAATAGTACCTGGGTGGGTAAGATTTCTTGTAAAGTGCCAAAATTCAGCTCAAGTGGGTAGAGGTAAAAAGCTCAAATGTGCTTAGGTGGTCCCAGACCAAGTGTCATTAGGACTGAGAATACTGTATTACTGTATATTGTTAATACTCTCATAATTTACTTCATAATTATTTTGATTTATTCAATATGTTTTATTCAATTATAATTATTTAGTATGTTACTGACATCTGTAAAGTCTGCCAAAACTCAATAAACTGTAGGGTTGGCAGCACTGTAACGTGCCATAAACCTTCAGCTCCACACAGCTGATCTTTAGAGAAATGTCTGCTGCAGGGCCATGACTTATATTACTTACCACTCCCTGTCTGCCCAAGGCTTCCATGAGGTCATTTCCATTTTAGCATGGCAAGGCTTTTTTCGGTGGCATATGGCAGCTTATGTTACTAACAATGTGAAAAGTGATGCAGGATGCAGTACCCCAGTATTTTGCTTCCAATCATCACTTTCAACGAGTATGGCAAAGGTAAGTGACTGTAGTCTGGAGAAGTCCTTGTGCGTGGTCCCAAAACTTTACTCCAACAAAACATAACTCAGGATTTTTCTGCACGATATTACTAATCCAAAGTAACAAAGTGAGAGCAAATAAGGACATTAAGTCTTTGGATTAACTCTGAGGGCTGAATATTTTCTCCAAAAAAACTCAGTTTTCTAGAAAGCACACAAAGCAATGATCCATCCATCCATCCATTTTTTAACCCGCTGAATCCGAACACAGGGTCACGGGAGTCTCACAAAGCAATGATTTCACACATAAATCAACATTAAAACATCTGTTGCAATGTACTGTGGCTGCTGTTGGGCATGTCTGGAGGCAGTGGCTACGCGGGGACACCTCGATGGCCAGCAGGAATACACGGTGGGCCGACTGCCTGGCTGTCTTCGCACAGCAGGTGGGCGGCAGCAGTGGCGGTCACAGTGTGATGTAATAGGATTTGTACCTCTTGTCATCATAAGTGGTGGTCCTCCCAGGTGAACGTTGCTGTAGGCGCATCAGCAACACGGAAGTGTTCAGCGCCACGATCAGCTGGGGACCAATCAGATGATGTTGGTACCTCACTTTCATTTTTGATATCCACCTCCAGATCACTTGCATCAAACTCTGAGTCTGAGTTTATTTTTTTTCTCCGGCTGTCTGGAGTTTTTTTTTGTTTTTTTCTGTCCCCCCTGGCCATTGGACCTTACACTTATTCTATGTTAATTAATGTTGACTTATTTTAATTTTCTTACTGTGTCATTTATTTTTCTATTCTTCATTATGTAAAGCACTTTGAGCTACATTTTTTTGTATGAAAATGTGCTATATAAATAAATGTTGTTGTTGTTGTTGAGTCTGACAAGTCCTATTCTATGAAATTAAGTAAAACGTCCATGGAGTACTTTGCTTTAAAAATTCGTTTGGTCTCTCGCCAGATGTCGGTGCCATTTTAGAGATTGTTTGCTCTTCGCTATTCAGGTATTCGCTATTCGCTGTAGTGAATCAAGGTTAGATCAACAAAGCTATTTAACTTTCCTTCTAGCAAAGAGAGTCAAACTAAAGCGTAAGGGCGAGTTTTGTTGCAGTTTACAGCTGATTACTGTCCTCTACCCCTGAATTTTGACAAAAGTCGACATTGGCTCTGTAAGAGTTAAGAAGGATGTTTGTCTGTCAGACTAAGTTGAGAAGCGTGGACAGACAGGTACAGTGCGTTGCTGCACCCACCACATAATGAAACACCTTGAGATCCTAGTTAGCAATCCCCCAGGCAGACACACAGTCCAGTCCCACCCTCCGAAAAATGACCCTCTATCTGCAGCCAAGTGTTACGTGGGCATTCCCTTGGCCTGGTCCAGCCGCTTGGGTCCTTAGCAATGAGGATCCTGCGTGCCGGATCACGCCATACGGCCAACAGCAGAGGAAGATGATGATCATCAGGCCGGAGAAACAAGACATTTCATTCGCCTACCCGGATGGGCCACCTCAAATTGGGACCAGCGTGCTACTGTGCAGAGGGTGACACATCAAGACCACACCAGTTCTGATCCCTAACAGACCTGACCCCAACTGGCGCTCCAGCAGTTTCTTCCAGGGATGAAGCTCCCTGGGGCTTTCCATCATCCCCTTCATAATGTGAGTAGGAGATCTACTCCCGCAGAGAGCAGAAAGGAGTCTTGTCTGCCATTTTGGAGCTGCATGAAGTTTTTACGGTGGCTGGAGTGTCAATCCTGCCACCGAACATCACGTTTTCCCTGTAAGTTGGAGGACCACTTGCAGGGCCAGATGCAGTTTAACGTCATACCCAGGAATAGGTCTGTATCTGACTAAAGATACCAATTTAAAGATTGAATGTAAAAATGTAAATATTGAATGTAAATGTAATAAAAACCTAACACTTAAAAAAGTATTTTGCTTTGGGTAGAACAATGAAAAATAAAATTCACAAAGAAAAAAAAAAATAAAATATAACTTGCACTGTAGTACAGCTAGTCACCCACTAACAACAAACAGAAAGATTTCTGTACTTTAAGAGCTATGTACATTAAAATTAAAACATAGTTTGGGACTAGTGCTATGCTGATGGAGTAAACCATTTGTGAAACAGTTTAAAAACTAATGTTGTTTAACTTTTTAAAATAATTCAGTAGATGCCTTCTTACTGACAGCGGCCATTACTGGGACCCCATATAAGATACATCTGCTAATTGTTTTCAAGGTTTTCTTTTCTGTTTCCCTACAATCTGTATGAAGATGTGCAGAACAGGCCTTTAGAAAAGTGCAAGCACAGCCCCAGATGGTGGTGCTTCTCTCCGGGGCTTAAAGGTGAATATTTAATGCCACCCTAAACGCACAGTCAATGGTGGCTTTGTTTCTTTTCTCTTTGACTCCCCTTTCCCCAGAGCTCCTAAATATTCACGAGGCTACCATCCCCTAGACCACAGGTGTCAAACTCCAGTCCTGGAGGGCCGCAGTAGCTGCAGGTTTTCATTCTAACCATCTTCTTAATTAGTAACCAGTTTTTGATGCTAATTAACCTCTTTAGCCTTAATTTTAATTAGCTTGACTCAGGCCCCCTTAGTTGTTTTTTCCTTAATTAGCAGCCGGACAGTAATGAGACATAAAACAAGCCTCCACATGACCAGATCACCTGTACCCATCAAACAAAATGTGAAAATAAAGAAAGGTGAAGGTCTCAGTAAGGCTGATCTCTCAGGGCACCAAGAAAATAATAGAATAGCTACAGTTTTGGAAATGTCTGCTGTGACAGAATGAGAGCAGCAACAAGCCATGGAATTGAATAACGGGTTTAATTAACAGCAACAACCAGCTTCTCTTTAAGGAACTGGTTGGAGTGAAATTAGTTAGAGTTTGAAGCCCCAATTTAGCTGGTCATTTGTTGGCTTGTTTCACATCTCATTTCTGCTTGGCTGTCATTTAATGAAGAAAAGAATCAATTCAGAAGACTTAATCATTAAAAACAGGGCTATTAAAATAGAGGGAAAAGAAGTTAATTAGTAGTGAAAACTGGACACTGATTAGGATTAGGAAAAGGGTTAGAAAGAAAACCTGAGGCCACTGCGGCCCTCCAGGCCTGGAGTTCGACACCCGTGCCCTAGACATTCCACTGACATGAGACATTTTAAATGGAAGACCTCAGGTGAACTCCATGTCCCTGCCCACATGGTGAGGAGTCCATCTTTCAATGCTGAGACAATTGTTTTTTTTAGCCTTTAATAGAATATAAGATGCCATATAAGCAAAACATGACCTCTCTCCCTAGTAACATATTTTTGAATACTTCGTATGTACATAACGTGCTTATGTATGATCGGCTTTCTAATCGTTAGATGCAGCTGGGTAAAGATTTCAATATGCTAATGATATCAAATATTTCATATTATCAATAAGTTAAATTCAAACATAATATACTGTTCAGTTCTGTACCATGCTAGGCAAAGCTAATTTCAGCACCAGCTACTCTCTCTAAGAAACAAGTCGAAGCCAAAGTGGCAGCCTAACAGAGGCAGGGTGTGACTGGAAGAGAGAACCACCCTCTTGGAACAATGGAAAATGCGTTGCCATAGTTGGAAAACTCTTAGAACTATTTATATGCATCAGTCACAAAAACACCATTTGGAACAACCGGAAATACTCCACATTTGTGTTGGTCCCACCTAAAGCCAGAGAAAGTTAAAATGTTTTCTCTGCCAAGAATCCATATCACAGCTGGCGGCCGACCTGTGGGCACAACTTGACACTCTTCACATTCCTTAGCTTGATGGTTAACCAGATTAAATTGATTTGATGACTAAATGATCATCTAAGAAGAATGTTTTTTTCTCATTGAGTTCTCGTGAACTGACATGAACTTCAGATAGATTAAAAATACATAACATATTTGAATATAAATCTCTCTCTATTAAATCTAGCTATATACAGTATATCTATATCTAGATATATATATGTATGTGTATATATCTATAGATATAGATATATAATTCTAATTCTTTATTTGTCACATATATAGCTAGATATAATAGAGAGAGATTTATATTCAAATATAGATATATATTTAGATATAGATATATATACACACTAGCCGTCCCCTGTGGAATCGGTAGTTTAGATGTCTGTGTATTCAGCATTTATTAAACTTCTGAACTATTGAGGGTCCTCAGTTCCGCATCTGAAGCAAAACCACTGAATGGATGTGTCTTTTGTAATTGGTTTTATATATATATATATATATATATATATATATATATACACACTAACTGTCCCCCGTGGCTCCGCCCACTTAGTAGTGAAACAGGACAAACTTTAAAAATCAATAAACAAATAGTTATCACTAGCTAAGCGGAGGCAAGTTACACTCCAAAATATAGAGGTAGACCGACTCCCCACTCCTGACGTCACGCTTCCCCCTCCCCTCGGCCCACAGCCTCTGTCTCAGATTAGCGCAAATGTATCGATCCTGCAAGCAAACTATGATTCTTAGCGCAATGAGAGAAGTAGCAAAATCAACAGAAATGTTCAAGCAAATTCCAGAAAAAAAAAAACGATCTAAATCCGTTAAATAGTTTTCTTGTTCGCTAGCTAAGCAGATGTCAGATACGCCCAGAGGCTGGAGCGTGACTGAGATGGGCCCCTCCCCCCTCCCCTCGGCCCGCTCTGTCTCTCTCAGATTTGCATGAATAAATCAATACCGTAAGTGAACTATGACACTTAGCACAATGAGGGAGGTCACAAAATAAACCGGAAAGTTCAAGCAAATTATAGAAAAAAAACCCGATCAAAATCCGTTAAGCAGTCTATACTAATAAAAGGCAAAGCCCTCACTGACTGACTGACTGATTGACTGACTAATCACTAATTCTCCAACTTCCCGTGTAGGTAGAAGGCTAAAATTTGGCAGGCTCATTCCTTACAGCTTCCTTACAAAAGTTAGGCAGGTTTCATTTCGAAATTCTACGCGTAACGGTCATAACTGGAACCTACTTACGTACATATATATGGCCAAAGCCTGCAGCTCAGTCGCCGTGTGAGGCAGAGTTGCGTCCCTCATCATCACGCCTCCCACGTAACTGAGTACCTGCCCATATAAGGCCGTCCGTCAGCAGCAATCCAATAGACATGCTGCCGCTAAATATTCGCGGGTGAAGGACTGTGCTTATGCAAACGAAGATGAGATGGTCAGGGATAGACTAGTGTATGGCACAAACGCAGCGAAAGTGCGAGAGAAACTTTTAAGTGCCGGGTCTTAGCTAACATTAAATAAAGCCGTGGACATCGCAAGATCGCACGAGATAGCACATGCACAGCTGAGAACCTTCGATGCATGTACTCCGAGTGGCTCACGTGAACTGACTTTGCAGGACTGGGAAAGGTAAACCCGTGCATGCAGTGTGTGATGTCTCAGATAAAGAGGAAGACGAGCTGCTTATTGATGCAGTAGGAAAGAAACAACCCTCTGACGCTGAACAAGCCTTTGTACGCATATCAATAGGAAAGCAAGGTGTAAAGCTTAAGTTTAAATTACGTTCCTAGACACGCTGCCGCTAAATATTCGCAGGCAAATCCACAACTTAATACCGGGAATGCCTGTTAAACATCTTAGATTCACGAGTACCGATTTGGGTAGTGAACACTTCAATGAATGAAACCTGTTATCTTTACAACGGTTGACAACGAAGATGAGATGGTCAGGGATAGACTAGACAAACACGGAATGTAACTTGAACACAACACATCCTCCAAATACGAACCTAATTGAAAGAAATAATGATAATCAAATCCTTGATGACAGCAACACTCATAACAGTCACAAAACAATTACATTGACAACCATGTTATGTTATTTTTAAAATGTTTCCTTTTCTTTTTCATAACTTCTTTAACACACTACTTCTCTGGTGCAAAGCGCAGGTATTTTGCTAGTTCTCTCATAAAAAGCGGGCCGACATACAAACATGGAACGTTTGACGTTTTTGAGAGAGATCAGATCTATGTGTGTTTCAGAGGGTAGCTACTGATTGCCAGAGATATCACGACCATGTGCTACTCTGTCCCATCTGAGCACCAGGGGAGCTACGCACGTCTCCTCTTTATTGATTTTAGCTCTGCTTGTAACACCATCCTCCCTCACAGATTCATGTGCAAGCTGCTAGCCCTGGGACTCCCATATTCCATCTGTCTATGGATTAAAGACTTCCTGACAGACCACACACAAAGGGTTAAGGTGGACCCTCACATCTCCTCGGCCTTCAGCACCGGTTCTCCTCAGGGCTGTGTGCTGAGCCCCCTGCTCTTCACGCTGTACACACATGACTGTGCCCCCACCCACCATAGCAACACCATCGTCAAATTTGCAGATGACACCACTGTGGTGGGGCTAATCTCTGGAGAGGATGAGTACGCCTCCAGGGACAAAGCGGAGTGGCCGACAGTGTGGTGCGCCGACAACCACGTGCTCCTGAACACAATTAAGACCAAGGAGCTTGTTGTGGACTTCAGGAAAAAGAAAACTGACATCAAACCACTTTACACCGGAGAGGACTGTGTGGAGAGGGTGTCAGACTTCCGCTTCCTGGGAGTCCACATCATGGAAGACCTGTCCTGAGGTGTGAAGAAGGCTCAGCAGAGACTTTATTTCCCGAGATTACTCAGGAAAAATAACATCCCGCAAAAACTGCTGGTGTCCTTCTATCGCTGCGCTATTGAGAGCATCCTGGGCTACTGCCTCTGTGTGGGGTTTTCTAGCAGCACAACAGCGCAGAGGAAAACACTTCAGCAGATCGTAAAGACTGCCCAGCAGATCATCGGCTGTTTCTTTACCCTCTCTGGATGAACTGCACAGCTCTCGCTGCCTCAGGAAAGCAGAAAACATCTTACAAGACTCCTCACAACCCGCTCATGACGTGTTCCAACTGTTGCCATCAGGCAAAAGATATAGGAGCATCAAAACAAAGACTTATAGACTGAATAATAGTTTCTACACTGTTGCTATTAGGGCACTGAATGCCACCTCATCACCTCCAATGCAGTAGTGCAATAGATGACATCTTGTGCAATAGTGTTTCATGTGCAATTAAGGTCTTATGTTGAATGTTTGTGTTCTACCTTATTTCTTCTTATCCTTTCTCATTCTTTTTCAATTATATTTTATATATATTTTGACATGCCCTGCGGTGGGCTGGGGCCCAGCCCGGGGTTTGTTTCCTGCCTTGCGCCCTGTCTGTGTTGGCTGAGATTGGCTCCAGCAGACCCCCCATAACCCTGTAGTTAGGATATAGTGGGTTGGATAATGGATGGATGGATGGATATATTTTGACACCGCAGGGACTGCACCTAACTTCATTGTATTTGTTACAATGACAATAAAGATATTACGATTTCTGATTCTGTCTTTGGACTGTGGGTGGAAACCCATGCAGACACGGGGAGAACATGCAAACTCCATGCAGGGAGGATCCCACACATGAATCCCGATCTCCTTACTGCAAGGCAGGAACGCTACCTCTGTGCCACCGTGCCGCCCAACATGAAATGTGTAATCATCAAATCGATAGGCAGGAGGTAGGTGGTGGTCCTCCATGAACTTCTTTTCACGCCAATGCATGTTAGTTGCATTTCATAAAGTTTACAAAACAAATTTGTGGTCATTGGGGGTGAGGATTGAGAGGACAATTTCCAGTACAGAAAATCCCAAAATGTTGGTGTTTGTTTCAGACTGTCATTCTGCCTTTCCGGCTGTTTCTGTCTTTGATTTTCCAATTTCTGGATTATGGATTAGGAATTGTTTTCTGCATTTTGCCCTTCTGTGAAAACTCTGTTGCCTCATTTTTGTCTGTTTTTGCTATTCTTGTGCTTCTTTATTGTTATTTAATTTCCCGCATTTACAAACATTCCTTGTCTGAAATGGTCTCTCATGGTTTGATGGTTTCCTTTCCCCACAGAGGCATTTCTTCTTCATTTTGGAACATTTGAAATATTTTGATCTTTTAAAGCCATTTGCCCATTTTGGGCCTGAGCAGGCCGAAGCCTGCCTGTGGAGTGTAAGACCTCCTGGCATTCTGAAGGCCTTTCACCTTATCACTGTATTTATGTCACTGTTTCACGATAACTGTTGGTGCTCTTATGTAAAACAACTCACACACCTCAGGTGAATTTATTTATCCCATGCCTTACAAGGCTGAATTGTGGGGAAAAAAATGGCTAAACATCTCCTCTCACAAATTCCAAGGAGAAGCAGACTCAGCACAACGGAAAGTAAAAACACAATCAGAAAAGTAAACTCTCTTATAGACCGAGTGCAGCCTTCAAACACTCCTCCTTACACTCCTTATGGAAAATATACATTACCGGCAGCTGAATGGAAGCTGCATGATTCACCATATTCGGATTTCAAGTGCATGTCTCTGAACACGTAACAAACTCTGGCTCATGTCCCAACACAGCTGGCCTCAGTATGCCTTGCCAGGAAGTGAGACTGATCAAGCATTTAGACCATGATGCTGACATAATTTAAAAATAAGCTAAGAGAGTTTCATCATGACGGACACTTGATGGGGCGGACACGTCTAGGAGGTCGAACAGAAATAGACAGCCTAGCTATCCGTGTAGAGAAGTAGAAAGCCAATAAGTATGTACTATGCACTGACTAACATGTCAAGTGATTTTCTTACCTAGAAACTAAGGTTGTATTATTTCAGAAAATAGCAGGCTATATTATAGCAACCATAACACATAGAAGCCAAAGTGTGTTGAATAATGATGGCCCACATTCAGGTAGTGAAAACTAAAAATTGTGATATAAGCCCCAAACTCCTCATGCTTGTATATCAAAGCAGATACCAATTTGAAACATACACATTCCCAACTAAAAAATACAACAGACTGTAAGTAATAATCTCAAATGCTGCGCTCAGAAGACTGCTAGCTGCCTGTACATGCAGTTTTCGCCCACCAGAAGTCATTATGATTGTTCCATTGGAAGAGTGCCTTGCTTCATGTTACACCCTAGGGAAACAATGGGTTTCATGGGTTAGTGAGTCACATAGGCAGACAAATCGCGGTCATTCGACAAAATCCTGATTACAGTCTCAGATGTAAAATGTTGTTATGCTTTACTTTCTTTAGAGGCCAGTGCAATTGTCAGTACAAAAAAAAAAAAAAAAACTCAAGTACATTACCTCAAAAATACAACCCTAACAAGCAAGACAATGCGACATACCATAATTTCTCAATTATGCTTTCGGTAAAGAGCCCGAAATTACCAAAAATAACAACGTGCGCCTGTCTGGACAATTGCAGGATACCCATTCTATTTAGGTAAGTTTAAGTAATTCTAAGTAAGCAGGAACCACGTCTTAGGATAAACTGCCATGCTCTGCTTCTACTTCATCAACATTCATTAGCAAAGTCATTAACTGTTACAAAATAAACAAATTGGGATAGCCAGATGTATTACAACATTGAAAACTGTAACAGAAAAGAGGATAACAGCAAAAATTACAAGCTGTTGCAATTAAAACTGCCCAGCGTCTCAATAAGCTTTTAACCACCAGTATATTTCTACATGATGTGAGAGATGGCACTACTTTTGCTTTTATCTCATCTGCAGCCATCAGACTGTATAATGCCCCCTCCCATCATGCCCACCTTTACCACAATCAGGTATAACAGGTACTCTTTTGGTTAAAAATAAAAACAAATCCACTGAAGGATGTTTGCTATTGTATGCACAGTCCTTTGCACTATTACTAGAATTTGCAGGTGTAAAGAAACCATTATTTACTATATACAATATTGTAATAATTACTTTTACTGTCCAAAACAATATTGTTACTATATATACTTTACATTGTCTATATCTCATATTAGAACATTAGAACAATCCAGACAAAAACAGGCCATTCAGTACAACAAAGCTCACCAGTCCTATCCACTTATAGCTTCCCAAAAAAACATCACATCGAGCTTTGAAAGTCCCTAAAGTCCTCCTGTCTACCATACTACTTGGTCTCTTATTCCAAGTGTCTATTGTTCTTTGTGTAAAGAAAAACTTCCTAATGTTTGTGCAAAATTTCCCCTTAACAAGTTTCCAACTTTGTCCCCGTGTTCTTGATGAACTCATTTTAAAATAACAGTCTCAATCCACTGGATTAATTCCCTTCACCATTTTAAACACTTCAGTCAGGTCTCGTCTTAATCTTCTTTTGTTTAAACTGTAAAGGCTCAGATCTTTTAATCTTTCCTCATAACTCATCCCCTGTAGCCCTGAATCAGCCTAGCTGCTCTTCTCTGGACCTTTTCTAGTGCTGCTTTGTCTTTAACGAGACCAAAAATGCACACAGGACTCCAGATGAGGCCTCACCAGTGTGTTATAAAGCCTGAGCACAACCTCCTGTGACTTGTACTCCACACATCAAGGCGCTATATAACCTGACATTCTGTTAATCTTCTTAATGGCTTCTAAACACTGTCTGGCAGTCGGTAGCTTAGAGTCCACTACGACTCCTAAATCCTTCTCATAAGGCGTACTCTTGATTTCCTGACTGCACTTTGTGTATTCAAATCTATCATTTTTACTTCCTATGTGTAATACATTACATTTACTGACATTAAATTTCATCTGCCCAAGCCTTTCTGCTGTCCAAGTCCTTCTGTAATGATATGACGGATTCCAAATTATCTGCTAATCCACCTATCTTGGTATCACCTGCAAACTTAACCAGTTTGTTACTTATATTCCTATCTAAATCATTTATTTATATTAAAAACACCACTCTTAACATCAGCCAGTTCTGATGAGGTTCCTCGCACCATCACCCTTTGCTTCCTGTGTCTGAGCCAATTCTGTCCCCCATCTACACCCCACACTCTGAACTGCCACTTCTTTTAATTTGATGCCCACCCTCTCATGTGGCACCTCATCAAATGCTTTCTGAAAGTCCAGATCAATAATATCAACAGCTCCACTTTGATTGTATCCTTTTGTTGCCTCCTCATAGAATTCCAGCATGTTAGTAAAACACGACCTCCCTCTTCTGAACCCACGCTGACTGTTCCTAATAACTCCTGTCCTTGCCAGGTGTTGCTCAATTTTATCCTTAATAATTCCTTCCATTAATTTTCCTGTGATGCATGTTAAGCTTACTGGCCTATAGTTGCTTGGATCTGCCCTATTACCCTTTTTTTGTATAATGGGATGTTATTTGCCATTTTCCATTCCAATTTCCAGTCCTTGGAATCTGATATTAATGGTATATGTCATATTAATGGTAGTGATTGTTTTTATTTTCCCATCTCTTACTTTTCTATGTTTAGCTTCCATAGCAGTGATCCTTGGAGTGGATGTAACATCACAAGCTCTCAGGCAAATTAGATAGTCATTCTTCTTTACAGAATGGTTCTTCTCAATATGTAGAGGGCCAAAACAGTATGAATTTGAACTGAAAAACACCATCTCTTAGACTGTATATAAATTAGTCAACACTGAGATATTTTTATATATCATTTTTAGCACATTGGGAAGCCACCTTTGTTATTTGTCACAAAAGTGATGCATGTGTTGCAGTGGCATGGTGGGGAGTGGGCATTCCTTACCGTCTTGACACAACGCAGCATATGGCAAATCAACTGTGGAGATGGAAAAAAAAAAAAGAAGGCAAAGTCAGAGTGGCTGAGGCTGCCTCACATCCACATGACAAACAAAATAAAAGGCTGATCAGGAAAAAACACGAGTGCTCAATCCGCACAGGCTTCGACCTTCTAGAGCTAAATTTGAATGTTTACATGCAATTAAGTTAAGATGTTTGCTCTGAGGGTGTTGATGGGTTGATGGGAAAGTAGAGAGAAGGCCAGAAGGAGCTGCATTGTGTCTTTGTGGACCTGGAGAAAGCAGGAGTTGTGGTATTGTATGAGGAAGTCGGGAGTAGCTGAGAAGTATGCAAGAGTTGTACAGGATATGTACGAGGGAAGTGTGACAGTGGGGAGGTCTGTGGTAGGAGTGACAGAGGTGGGATTACATCCGGGATCGGCTCTGAGCCTTTTCTTATTTGGTGATGGACAGGTTGACAGAGGAGATTAGACAGGAGTCCCCGTGGACTGTGATGTTTGCTGATGACATTGTGATCTGTAGCGAAAGTAGGGAGCAGGTTGAGGAGACCCTGGACAGGTGGAGATCTGCTCTAGAGAGGAGAGGTATGAAGGTCAGTAGGAACAAGACAGAATACATGTGCGTAAATGAGAGGGAGGTCAGTGGAATGGTGAGGATGAGGGAGCAGAGTTGGCGAAGGTGGATGAGTTTAAATACTTGGGATCAACAGTACAGAGTAATGGGGATTGTGGAAGAGAAGTGAAAAAGAGAGTACAGGCAGGGTGGAGTGGGTGGAGGAGAGTGCCAGGAGTGATTTGTGTCAGACGGGTATCAGCAAGAGTGAAAGGGAAGGTCTACAGGACAGAAGTGAGACCAGCTGTGTTATATGGGCTGGAGACGGTGGCACAGGAGACAGAGCTGGAGGTGGCAGAGTTAAAGATGTAAAGATTTGCATTGGGTGTGATGAGGATGGGCAGGATTAGAAATGAGGACATTTGAGGGTCTGTTCAGGTTGGACGGTTGGGAGACAAAGTCAGAGAGGCGAGATGTGGACATGTACAGAGGAGAGATGATGGATATATTGGGAAAAGGACTTTAAGGATGGAGCTGCCAGGTAACAGGAAAAGAGGAAGGCCTAAGAGGAGGAGGTTTATGGATGTGGTGAGAGAGGACATGCATGTGGTGGGTGTGACAGAGCAAAATGTAGAGGACAGGAAGAGATGGAACAAGATGATCTGCTGTGGCGACCCCTAACGGGAGCAGCCAAAAGAAGAAGACATGCAATTAAGTTGAATATTGTAAGAATATTTTAATGCAATTATAGCCTACATTTCTTAAAACTGATGATGTGTTGGTTTCAGCAATTAAATATATATAAACTGTAGGGCAGAGTGGTAGCTCTGAGGCTAAGGATCTGCACTGGTATAGGGAAGGTTGCTGGTTCAAATGTTGTTACTGCCAGAAGGATCCTTATTCTATTGGACAATTCAGCAAGGCCCATAATCTTAAAATTGCTCCAGGTGACCTGTACAATTGCTGACCCTGCACTTTGACCTTTAACAGCCACATGAAAAGACACTGTCCACTTTGGGATTAATAAAGTGTACCAAATACCAAAAATAAACACATCTGTTTTGCAGAAAATGCCTGCTATTATGATTATACATTATATACAGCTGAATTGGCTGCCAGTAGGGTTCTGATTACTTTTGCTGTATTAATGTTAAAATTTATATTTTGTATTGTTATATTTTGTATATTGTATGACATGGTGACACATTTAAGTTTTCACAAGAATAAACTAAATAAACTCACTTCAAACTCGTGTCCTGTTATTGTGATTTGGAAAATGCATATGTGAGCATTCTGCAGAAACGTTAACACCTGAGCAACTAAAAATAATGTAGAGATGCAAAAAACTAGGAAAATAAAGTAATATAATCCTGTGTCAGTTCTTAAGGTCAGGACAGAGTTGCTGTCAACAGAAAACGAATCTGTGATGTGATTTATTGTTTGCATGATACTTTCCACAGTCCATGATAATGATAATAAGGTAGCCCTGGGTTAACCATTAGCAAAATAAAGCAAACACTCAGGTCACCAAGGGAAAAGACGCACCACAGAGTTTTTACAAAAGCAGGAGGAAACTTTAAGAATAAAAAAAAGTTATAAATAAGCAACAGTAAGCATATTTGTTTCATCTTTTGATCCATGTTTATTGAATTGCTATACATCTTCAAAGTCAGAGAGCAATAAAATGAAAGATGCTTAGTTTTATATAAATGATATTTCTTCTTAAAAAATGTCCACCAACATCAATGTCTATAGAAAGAGAATTTTGAAAATTGAAAAGTATGTTCTATAAACCTCTTAATTTCAGCAATATGCCAAATGTGAACGCTTTCTTTAGTAGGTGAATTGTGGGGCTTGTTTTCATAGTCTGCGCTGAGGTGGTATTCTATCAGTAAAGGTGGACATTTTCTCTGATTTGTCTTCATGCAATTTTTTTGTCATCTTTACTAAGACATTTTGAATGGCAACATTACTCTAGTTAGGCTTGCTTGTTTACAATATTTATTTTTTATTGTCAATCTTGTTTAATTTTTTCTGTATTGTCTAATGCAAATATTTTTAAAGAATCTGCTCCTTAAAAGGCATGTGCCGTATATGTTTATGCATTGCATGTGCAGGTGTTCTTTTTTTTATTATCTTGCACAATAAAGATATTTTGAATTAGTTCAGTTGATTAAAATGGTCCTTATGAAAATAAAATTGACAGTAAAACTGCCCTCCATTAAACTATGAAATTGGGTCATCAGAAGTGCCTAAACTGATTTCAGTCTGAAAAGTTCGGGTAGATTGATTAGATCGAGAGATATAAAAAGGCACTATATAATACACATGAAAAGGCACTGTACAATAGATAAATACTGCCATGCACATACTGTAGATGAAGAGAGAGACAGAGAGGCAGAGATAGATAGAGAGAGAGGCAGAGATAGACAGATAGAGAGAGACAGAGATTCTGTTTTTGATTGTAAGATAGCTACTCTGACTTATAGATAGATAGATAGATAGATAGATAGAGACAAAAATGTGAAATGCACTATATAGATGACAGACAGACTGTAATATAATACACAGGATTAGACAGACAGACAGGGATCATACTTTATTTGTCCCCAATATTAGAACATTACAACAATCCAGATGAGAACAGGCCATTCAGCCCAAGAAAGCTCGCCAGTCCAATCCATTTATTTCTTACAAAAAAAACCTCAACTCAAGTTTTAAAGGTCCCTAAAGTTTTACTGCCTACCACACTACTTGGTCGCTTTTTCCAAGCGTCTATCATTCTTTGTGTGAGAAAAACTTCCTAATGTTTGTGTGAAATTTCCCCTTCACAAGTTTCCAACTGTGTCCCCATGTTCTCGATGAACTTATTTTAAAGTCACCGTTTCGATCCACTGAACTAATTCCGTTCATAATTTTAAACACTTCAGTCATGTCACCTCTTAATCTTCTTTTGCTTAAACTGTAAAGGCTCAGCTCTTTTAATCTTTCCTCATAACTCATACCCTGTAGCCCCGGAATCAGCCCAGTTACTCTTCTCTGGACCTTTTCTTGTGCTGCTTTGTCCTTTTTGTAGCTTGGAGACCAAAACTGCACACAGGACTCCAGATGAGGCCTCACCAGTACATTATTAAGCTTGAGCAGAACCCTCTTGGACTTGTACTCCACACATCGTGCTATATAACCTAACATTCTGTTTGCTTTCTTAATATATGCTGTATATATATAATATATATCCTGTATGATTATTTTTAATTATATGCTGATTTAAAAGTTTGACCAAACCATCCAAACGTAACATTGTGTGTGTGTGGTGTGTGTGTGTGTCTGTTTATTCTTGTATGTAACGCATGTTGTTTCCCTGCAAATGTTACAATATTATGTTCTGTGTCTATCTATGCTGCACAGTGTTTGTAATTATAGCATAATGTGTGAAGCTCCTAAGCAAGCATGTATATAACTAGACATTCAATTAATTTAGAATACTACAACTATTGACCATATCACTCACCCCAGCTCTATTTAACCAGCACTTCTTTCTGTGTAACTTTAATTATGACAGCATTTCTCATCGAGACCACATAAAAAGGTTATGAGATTCTGCTTCCAAGCAACTCCTGTTGCTGTGGGGAGTTGCAGGGTAACATATTAGTATCAGCGATGTCACAAATAATCATCCATTCCTGAAGGAGGCCCACTTGTTTGAAGCACTCTGATGGACCACAAAAAAATGTAAAAAAAAAAAAAAAGTAAAAAAAAAAAAATAAAAAATGAAGTTGACTATTCTCTATTGTGCAAAAATGAGAATTAGAAAGAGGAATACATGCAGAAAGGAAGGTAGAGTAATAAACAGGACAATAAAAGATGCCACAAAAATCGAAATACAGTTAATTATCCATTCAAAAATGAATGCTCTTAATTAAGAAAATGAGAGTACCGACTCATCTGGGGAGAAGCAGGGTGCACAGGCTGTTCGCTGTCATGCTGCCAGCAGAGGAGAGCGTGGTGAGGCCTCACAGCTGTGTTTTTGCTCCTTGTTTCATTTCTACCACACAAGATAGTTATGACTGCAATGCAGTCCGTGCTCATGTAGCATACTCTATGATACTGTATATTAATCAAACATTAAATTGTGATCACCTCAGAAGCATTGTTATTTTTTTTTTTTATTTGGTTGATACCTTTAACCAAGGAAAATGGAGAGATAAACACGTGTAAATTAAGTAAATTGTTAGATGTATTTTTTACAAGTGGAGCCCATGCAGATTAAATTTGCTCTGGTTTACACAGTCTAAGATAGTAACCACACCATTAACTCTAAATGTCATTTTGATTCAGAATTTTTATGAAAAATCATAACATTACATTAATGGTGCAACATTTCCCAGTTTATTTAGTTCATCTTAGGGAAAGAAGCGGCCTAAGCTCATCTCAGCAACAAGAGGCATATGCAGTCAAATCAGATGAGGCACCAGTGCACAGCACGGACCGCTCACTTACTCACACTCCCAAATACAATAAGAGTAAGGCAATATGGAATCTCCATTTAACCTAAAATTGACATCTTTGAGATGTGTAGAAGAACCCAGAAAAACAGGGTACCAAGAAAAAAAAAAATCCTACACAAACCTTGAAAGAACATGTAAACTCCACAGAGACAGCGACTGAAATTAAATTTTGAACTCCGGACGCTCCATCATTAAAGAAGCACAGTAACCCACCAGTGTTAAATCCTGCTTAAAGAAAATATGCAAATACTCGACAAAATTCTTTTGCTGATCTAAAGTTTGAAAAATGTAGACACTATCTTCTCGTATCGTTCTTTAAATTTTTTCTAGTATAGGTGGAAGGCTGCAACTTGCTGCTTGGGAAACTTAAGCTTCTTCTTTTAAGCATGTACAATATGTCTGCTGACTAAGGGCATTCCCAGACTGAGTGGAGTTCAACCCTTGTCCCTGCTAGTCATAAATCCATCGTAATAAGTAAATCTATTTGGAACTAAACTTGACTGCTATCCCTCTTATTGACACATTTCCCAATTGGGGTGTATTTAGGACGGCCTCAACATATTCCACCTTGCCTATCCATATCAGATTTCTAAAATCTCCAAGTGCAAACAACACTTGTAACACTTGATGCTTCCTATTCTGTCATAATCTGTTAACTAAAATGTTAATTAAGCAATGAGGTTCTCTACTTACACTTTATCAGTGTCAAGATACGATGTTATCCGAAAACTATTATTGTCTAAAATGTACAGAAAAGTATCAAAATTTGGACAACATTAATATTACTATGTTAATGATAAAAATAAAAATATACCGCAAATGGGATTAACATTTTGAATTGAAGACAGGACTCTTAACCAATAAATGAGGGGAAGAACTGGATCTTCAGTTCAAAACGTTTGCCGTTTATGATGTGTGCGGATTTTGCCGGAAGTATCTATGTAACAAATTTTAGTTGAAAAGTATGTACCCTTACAACTGGATAACATAAATTGCAACACAAATAATTATTTATTTTTTTATCTTTTTCTCCCATGGATATTTTCACATCATTTTCTGTTATAAAGCATTGGTCACTATTGGCATGTATTATGTGAAACATTTTCCTCTCAATTCTGCATGAAAACGTAAGATTAAAGATTTTTCTCACCCATCACTAAAAACCGCATTGGATAAGTAACATACAGTATAAAAAATATTATTTTTGAGTGGAGTATTCAATCTGTCTGTAAGGCTCCTGAAAGTGTCACCATTGTGGAAACCATCCTGCATTACTCCAGTTACAAAGAAGACAGGTGCTTCTTCACCTAATGACTACAGACCAGTGGCATCATGAAGACCTTTAAGAGACCCTGGACTATCTTAGTCCTCTTGTGGCACACCACCTAGACCCAATGCAGTTTGCCTAGTGGACAAAGATTGAAGTCTGTTCCCCAAGGCTTATTCTCACCTGGACAAAGCTGGCAGCCCTGTGAGGATGATGTTTTTTTTCACTTTCAATACCATCCAGGCATCCCTGTTAAGTGGAAAACTAAGACGTGGAGGTGGATGAGCCTGTAGAGTCCTGGATGATGGGCTTTCTGTCAGGCAGACTGTAGTTTGTGAGGATCAAGGACTGTGTGAGCAACTCTGGACTGGAGCACCACTATGAACAGGCCTGTCTCCTTTTCTCCGACTATAAACAGAACAGCAGGTCAGGTCACTTGCAGAAATACTCAGATGACTCTGCACATATGGGGTGCATTGATAAGGGGGATGAGACAGAGGAGTATAGTGGAGAACTTTGTTTCTTGGTACAAAGAGAACTGTCTGCATCTTAACATCAGCAAAACCAATGGGCTGGTTTATTGACTTTCACAACACCAAAGAGTCCCTATGTCTGGTCACTATTCAGGGAGTAGATGTAGAGGTGGTGAACTCCCTACCAATACTTGGTCTCGAAACACAGACGAACTGTATCAGAAAGGTACAGCAGGCTCATCTCCCTTAGGAGACCGTGATCATTTAATGTGGAAAATGACGTCCTTCACATCCTGTACAACTCTTGTGATGGTCAGAGCAATTTTTTACACTGTGGTGTGCTGGGTTTGGCTGGTAACATCACTTCAAAAGAGGCCCACAGAATCAATCGGCTAATTAAAAGAGCAGGCTCAGTTATGGGACACACTCTGAACCCCCTGGAGATTGTAGCCAAGGAGAGAATTAAAACAAAACCGAGTGCCATTATGAACAAAGCTATACACCCTCTCTCTGACACACTAACACAGAGGACCTTTAGCCAATGAAATATTCAGCAAAAGTGTTATAAGAAATGTGATGGGGGCTCCTTTATACCAACAGCAATATGCCTGTATTGTGCCTCAATGGGACTGGGACTGATAAGTCAGAACTTTTGTTACTTTCTAAATTTTTGTTCCTTTTCAGTCACTCTGCTGTGAGTGTAAATATTTATCTATCTACTTATGCTGCTTTTTATGCTGCTATTTATTTAAAGAGCTTTTGTAAAAAATCCTAATTTCCCCTTAGGGACAAATACATTTTAACCTACCTATTACCATAAGACAAGCCAAGAGTTAAAGAAACATTTCCTGTTTTCACATAATGCACTTCTACTCCCAGCAAAACATACACAAGTACTTTATAATAAAATGAAAATTGCATATTTTATTTATTGTTTTCATGTTCCTGCCCGGGGTTTGTTTCCTGCCTTGCACCCTGTGTTGGCTGGGATTGGCTCCAGCAGACCCCCGTGACCCTGTAGTTAGGATATAGCAGGTTGGATAATGGATGGATGTTTTAATTTATTATTTAGGACGTTTCATTGTGTTATTTTTACCTTAAATTATGTGTATTTGCTGTTCAAGTTTATCGAAATGGGTATTATTTAAGGTATGGGAACAGATTAATTTTACATTATTTCAAATGGGGAAAACTGATATGGACTTCGAACAATTCAGAGTTCAAATGGCCTCTTGAAAAGAATTAAGTTCGAAGTATGAGACACCTATGTACTACTGTTATTATTTATGAGTCCTTATTTCTAGGGGTTTTCCACAAGCAGAATATATCAGGTAAGCTGATTTATCTTTCATATTCCTTATGCTAGCTGTGCTACCCATCTAAGATGGGTTGAAATCAAAGTAATCAGCGCAGACCTCAGTGTTAATGTCTGCAGTGCAACATGCAATGCACATGTCTCTATTATATGCCATTTGGTATGGAATTCGTAAAAGCATGTGATGCTTCAATTGTTGGAATGTCAAACTCAATGCATTTTATTACTAAGATGTTAGTGATGCGCCATCTTTAGGAATGACAGAGACACAGCAACAAGATGGACACACAGATATACACGCAGAGAGAAAGTTATACTCGCTTCGCTTGCCCACCCCCGGGTTTGGTTTACGGGATATACAATTTAAAGAGATTGTTATTTTCATGGGTGGTGCAGTGGTAGTGCTGCTGCTTTGCAGTAAGGAGGCTGTGGAACATTGTGGGTTCGCTTCCCAGTTCCTCCCTGTGTGGATAACGCTTTGAGTACTGAGAAAAGCGCTATATAAATGTAATGAATTATTTTATTATTTACTATTATGGGAATTATTACATATGCATTATTTTCACTTTTACTTTAAAACTTTTGTAAAAACAATACTTGTCCTTTATTTCCGGCCCCGGGTGTGGTTAAGTCTTTCTCGCAGGACGTATAATGCTGTTCGTGTTGTGAAGGGGGGCAGCTGAACGCTTGCTAAGGAGATGCCATCGGATCATGTTGTCTTGCTGCTGCTGCTGGTGAGCTGCGTGTTCTTTTTTGTCACGCTTTGCATTGATCATTCCAAAGCCTGTATAGCAGCTGTCCTTTAGCCACTTCGTGTCTCTGCCGCTCGCGTTGTGAAGGGGGCGCAGAACACACGCAAAGGAGTTGGTTGCAGTCAGATCACCTGCTAGCTTGTTACTCCTGGCGAGCTGCATTTTCTGCTTGTTGCGCTTTGTTTCAATCATTTCAAAGCCTGTACAGCAGCTGTCCTTTTGCCACTTCACGTCTCTGCCACTCGCGTTGTGAATTTGGGGGGGGGGGGGGGCTGGGGGGTGGAGGGTGGTTGGATGATGGGGGATGTAGGGAGCACTAAACAAACGCTAAAGAGAGGCAGTCGGATCATATGCTGCTTCTGTCAAGCTGCATGTTCTGCTTGTTGCTTGTCGTTGTTTTAAGAGCTGGGAGCACATGATGTCTGTCTGGCAAAAGCATTCCAACAACTGCTTGGTTAGATGTCCTTGAACTTGTTTTAAATGTGGTCTCACGTGACGTTAAAGTGTCTCTCGCAGGACGTCAAATTGTCTCCCTAGTCTCCCTCCCAGGATTTTTTATTTTTTTTTTTATAACAGAGAGATGGAAAAAGAAGTTATGTCTTTTAAGATGTTATTTTTTTAATCAAAGAAGCTGAAGAGTATTAAGTGTAGTGTATGCCAGAAAGCAGTAAGGGTAGTGTATGTTGGTGATGCCCATTTTACATTTTGTCCATAACAGCACTATGGACATTTCATTAATTTGCTGCCTTTACTATATGGATCATGTTTCAACTCCATTACTGTCCCCACTGTAAGATATTACAGTATGTGTGCTGTACATTTTCCACTGCTAAGATACGAGAAGAATAAGCGACTTACTGAGGACATTCCAGAACATATAACTTGGTGGAATTTGAAACTGCAATCTTTCACTCTCCAGTCTAACCCTGCGCCCACTCGACGAAAAAAGACACTCAAGTGGACAGAGAGATAAAAAAAGAAACTTTATCACTATGACGTTTATCTCTCTGGCAACCTTACAGGCAAGATGGGGTCACTCTGCTATAGAGTCTGCTGATCACTTCAAAGAGTTCATCGATATAGGATAATAAAATAAAGGCAAAAACAATTACATCTCTGCTGTCTCTTTACTTACTTGAAAACTATTTAGAGTTGAAAATTCACTTGTAATTTTGCAGGATGTGTCCACTAATATTTATTTTTAGAAACAAAACTCATGCATTCCACCCTACTAAAAGTCCTGGTGCTTCCTGTCTTGCTATATGGTTGTGAGACCTGAGACGAAGACTGGACTCCTTCATGTGTGTCTCTCCAGAAAATCCTTGGGTATCGTTGGTTTGACTTTGTGTTGCTCATTGTGTCCCGAATGAGGCACATGACCTGCATTGTGAAGGAGCGTTAGTTATGGCCATGTGGCGCGTTTCCCCCCGAGGGTGATCCATTAGAGGGTGAACCCTTGGGGTTGGTTGATGTGGCCTGCACAACTTCAAATCCTTCTGATCATTTTTACTGAAACACACCAATTGGTTCACTCTTTATGATAAGAGTGTAATTTCCTGCACATAATATTGCTCAAAAATGGCCTAATAATGAGGGGTTTTCGGGTCTAGAAGGCCAAAAATGGGGGGAAAACCCCAAGAAACTCAGTCTTTATATATAATGCGCTACCGTGGCTATCTGTTTGTCTGTCCAGCATTTTAAATCACCTGTAGCTCGCCAACGATTTGAACTATTGACCTGAAATTTGGTACACATATACTACATGACGTCTATTATCCGCTATCGGGGTGATGATTGAACTCCAAGGTTATTCCTCTTTTTATTTTTATTTTATTTTATTGTAGAATCAACTTTTGGCAGCAGCCAGCAGGGCATCCATGCAGCGCATGCATATGGGCGCCGTTCTCATCCCTACCACCTTCCCCTTACCTCTTCATATCTTAAATCATTCTTGAGGCAGATTGAAGACTTAAGTGCCATCTTAAGTGAAAAATTAAAGAAAACGTACTAAGTAATTGCAACATAAATACAGACTTAATCAGTTTTAATGCAAAAAGATGCCGACGAACGAAGAGAAGAAGCGGGCCGCTAGTTTGGAGAAGAGAAGAGCTGCTCAGGAAGCAGCAAGCGCATCAACCTCTGAGCAAACGAATGGAAAACAGAGACAGAGAAAGAGAATGAAAACTAGGAATGCTCATGTCAAGTGTATTCACTGCACGTTATCCTGCAGTGTGCCATTACTGGTGTCTCACATAATTAGACATTAATAAAAGTCAAACAGTATATGTGCAGGTTTCCAGAAGGGACCAGACCAGCACCCACATCAATAAAAGGATAAGTGGCTGTGTGTCTGTCTGTGTGTCTGTATGGTTGGAACATCTCTGTCATTCCAAAAGATAACACATCACAAACATTCTTAATGATAAAATGCATTTGTCATTCCAACAGATGCCGCGTCACAAAGATCCACACAGCTTTTACGAATCCCATACCAAACAGCTTATAACAAAGACATATGCACTGCATGGTGCACTGCAAACGTTAACTCTGAGGTCTACGCCGATTACATTATTTCAAACCATCCTAGATGGGCAGCACGGCAAGCTCATAAGCTCAAAACACAACATATTGTTATGTGTTGTATACAGTGACAGAGGCCTCCCTATGTACTGTGTGTATATGTGAGGAGGTTGCGGTTTGTTTATTTGTTTGTTACACTTTTATTTGAGTTTCAGGGACAAAAAGATGCTATCTATCATCAGTTTTAAAGTTATAAAATCTTCACCATTACATGTGACCACTAAGAATAAACACCACAACCTTTTCCCCTGTCACTGTGTTAGAAGAAGCTGTGCAGTAACAGCCAAGTTCATCTTTCTCAACATGAACCCAAGGAAGCCCATGTGACATTCAGATCCAGACAGGCAGCTCTGAAACCACCTGACTGCTGATTGCCCTCTCCATGGGAATGACAAATATTACTGCTGAAACTCGGGTGGTCATATGCAATTGGCAGCTGTTGCAAAGTCACTTACAAAAGCAGTCTGTCTCCCCTCCCGACACTTCCAGTGAAAAGCACAGCGAGGAGGATTAATAACACAAAGTTGGACACAGTCATTCAGCTACAATTCTGGTTGGCATTTGAACTAGCAGCCTAACCGTCTATAAAGTTTCTCTGAAGTTAAAAAAGGAGGTCAGGTCTTTAATGGACACCTGTTTAATCTAACCACTGGCTTTCCAATGAATGCAAGTCGGTGGACAGCAGGGTCATTCCTATAATCTGCATTTCCTTTGTAAATACTGAAAGTCACTCAGCACCGCATTCACTTTCCTCTAACTGAATGACTGAAGATGGTATTCTTAATTCTGACAAAAGATAAAAAGACATTCAGTTGATTAATGGATAGCAGGGGCAACGGCGCACAGCAGGTTAGTTATTTGCTGCTGATCAGGATGCCCTTTCCTGCACCCCTGCAGATACACATCAGAAAGTTCATTCACATTGAACAGAAGGATAGTGCACATGGTGGAGAAAGAGCCCAAGAAAACATTAAGATTGATTCAGGCTGACCTCTAAGAACAAGGTGCAGCAGTGTCAAGTCACACCATTCATCACTGTCTGAGTGAAAGTGAGATCCATGGCCGAAGACCCAGGAAAACTCCACTCCTGACAGGCAGACATGAAACAAAAGGCTTACGGGAGTTTGCTAAAGTGCATGTTGGCCAGCCAAAGTCCCATTGGTAGATGTGCCTGGGACAAATGAAATTAAGAGCTTTCTGGTAAGTTCTAGCAGATCTTGGTTCACAGAAGACAGAACCATGAAACACTGAGGAGGCTCATTCATATTATGAGATTGATGTGCTGCCTTGAATCTGATAAGGGTGTAATCTTTTCTGCACAAAATATTGTCCAAAAATGGCCTAATAATGAAGGGTTTTCTGGTCTAGAGTGCCAAAAATTGGGTTGGGAAAACCCCAAAAAACTCAATGTCTAACATAATTAGACATTAAGAAAAGTCAAACCGTATATTATATCTTTAGGTTTCCTTGTACCAGTGAGGCAGAAGGGACCAGACCCCCCCTCCCTAAAATAAATAAATAGAACATCCTGAGGTGATTTCTCAGCACCTACAAGTGGCCGTGTGTCTGTCTGTGTGTCTGTATGGTTGCCACTTCTCTGTCATTCCAAAAGAGAATGCATCACAAACATTCTTAGTAATAAAATGCATTGCATTTATCATTCCAACAGATGTCGCATCACAAACATAAACACAGCTTTTACAAATCCCATACCAAACATCCTGGCACTGAGGGTTCTCAAAGAGCACAAATGCGAATATCGGCAGAGTTTCTTTGCAGCCTTTGTCGATTTTCGTAAAGCGTTTGACTCAGTTGATCGAGCTGCCCTGTGGGACATACTGAGGGTTCGCAGGATCCCCTCGAGGTTGCTGGATATCATGGCCGGCCTGTACACTGGTACTGTAGGTGTTGTGCAGAGTGCAGGCAGGACCTCTGTATTTTTCCTAGTTGATTCTGGGGTTCGTCAGGGGTCTGTTCTGTTCCTACTCTGTCCAATGCTTGTCATGGGGTCATGGGGTCCAGCGGCTGTGGGGCATCTGTTGGTGAAGAAAGATTCACGGATCTTGACTTTGCTGACGATGCTGTGATCTTCATGGAGTCAATCAGTTCCAAAGTTATAAAATCTTCACTTTTATATGTGACTTCTAAGTTACACCACAACCTTTTTCCCCTTTCACTGTGTTAGATGAAGCAGCTCTGACATCAGCTGCCTTGAATCATTGCAGGCACAATGAAATAGAACGATTATCAAAGCATTCTGGGAAGAAATCTACTGTCTGTCTCAGTCACAGGCCATGGGTCCTTCAGCAGGATAAAGACCCAAAACATCCACCTAAGAGAATACAAGCATAGCTGAAAAGAAAACATTGGAAACTTCCGAGGCCTCGATTTGAATCCCACTGAACATCTATGGAAATCCCAGTTGGCAGATGGGGCCCATCAAAGCTAAGAGAACTGGAGCAGTTTGAGAGGTGCAAAAAGACTCATCAGGAGCTGCAGAAAGTGCTCAATTCCAAAGAATGTGCAACAAAATATCAGTTTAGCAGTCCCAACACTTCTGTTGATGTCATGATTTACTTTTATTAAATAACTAGCTGTGTAAGCCTGTACCGTAAAATGCACAGGGTCCTAGAAACTATTGAAATTGTCAGAAAAAAATTGAAATGCAGAGTTGGCAGTTTCATTTTGAAGACATGCTCGCCCCCCATTCTCTATCAGCGGCTAAGCGAGCTGGTCTTTCCTCGGCGGTTTCACTTTGGCGTTACACACACACACACACACACACACACATATATATATTATACATATTATACACATATAGACACACAAATATATATATATATATATATATATATATACAGTATATATTTAGATATGCTTACATTTAAAATCAGCGATGGAGTGAAAAAGAAATTCCACTAAATAACCCTGATAAGGCACACCTGTGAAGTGAAAACCATTTCAGGTGACTACCTGTTGAAGCTCATCGAGAGAATGCCAAGAGTGTGCAAAGCAGTAATCAGAGCAAAGGGTGGCTATTTTGAAGAAACTAGAATATAAAACATGTTTTCAGTTATTTCACCTTTTTTTGTTAAGTACATAACTCCACATGTGTTCATTCATAGTTTTGATGCCTTCAGTCATGAAAATAAAGAAAACACATTGAATGAGGAGGTGTG
>JANRMT010062841.1:7180782-7204753 GCA_026402145.1 Polypterus bichir lapradei | reverse complement strand
ATAGATAGATAGATAGATAGATAGATAGATAGATAGATAGATAGATAGATAGATAGATAGATAGATATGGAATAAAACACTAAAAGAATAGAGATTTTACAATTCAAACAGTTGTCAGTTTGTGTGTATGGTGCAAAGCACACTGCAAATTCCTTCAGTAGAGATTAACTAAATTAAATAACTTTGCTTGGTCCTATGTCATTCAAACTAGACACCCAAACCTCAGATAACAGTAATAATGTTTAAGTTTGGTCAGTGGCCATAGTAAAACTCACCTCATCTGTCTAGTGAGCCAAGTAACTGGAAAGAATTATCCACGCAACTCTAAAATCCTCCACACTTACAGCAAAGCCATCCTGTGCTATAAACTGCTGCCCGATACGTAACTCTAAGCACGACTCCCTTCTACTTATTAATAGCTCTTCTCCTGTTACTGGAAAGGTTTTCAGAACACCTTTTTTTGGTGACTTATTATTTTCTTTCTATTTTCAAATGTCAAAACAACCATAGGAATAAAATGCAATCTTTAAAGTATTACTCCACCCAAAGATTATTTTTTTTTATATGTTACTTTACTCCATAATGACTGGGAAAAAATTTTAATGTCATGTTTTCAAGCAGAACTTAGATAACATAGTGTCTAATAGTCTAGGCACCTATAATTATCAACATCAGACAACAGCAAACAATATTTTAAACATTCATGAAAAAATCTCGTTACTCATGTTCCATAATCCACATGTCAAGTCATCCAGTCGTAAGGCTCATAATACCCCAAAAACATGTATTTTTACTAAAACATTGTTACAAAAGACCACTTCCTGGAAAACGCTCCCCTGAATGAAAATGGAATATGCTGGACTGCTGGCCAGCCCAGTAACAGTTTATTCACCGACTTAACATTGTGCTTCACATCATATCGACAAAAAGTGTGCATGGAGAGACATGTGAAACTAAAGATTAAAAATGAAAGAAAAGCGAGGGAAAATGTTAGAAAAAGAATGTCTTGTATCTGTGCATATCTGAGATGCTTCAAAAAGAATTTGGTCAATTAAGCCATGCAGTTTCATAAACTACTTCTTTCTCTTCATCTCTACCCACTTCTAGGTGGGGTTGATATGCCGGATCAGCCTTCTTCATCCAACTCGCCCCTGCATTCCCTCCCCAGTCAGCCTCTTTTCCATTAAATCTTCTGTTACTTTATTCATTCACCTCCACTTTTTCTTATCCTGTACTTCCATTTTCCATCATTCTTTTACTCACATATTCATCTTCTCTTCTCGTCAAATGTCCATAACCACTTCAACCTACTTTCCTGTACTTTCTTAGATGTCTCTCCCACTTTTGTTGTACCTCTAATGGTCTCATTTCTTATTCTGCCCATCTTTGTAACTCCATGCATCTCCACATTCTCATTTCTGCCACATCCAACAAATTTCCTGAACTCCCCTTACTGTCCATATAAGTCCATATCTCAGCTGTCCATATCTCAGCTCCATACATCATTGCTGTTCTTATGGCCATCTTAAAAACGTTTAACATTCACCTTATGCTGTTAAATAATCCAGAGGTAGTATGAATATAAATATAACAACGGGAGGAAGGTCTACAATTTAAATGATCGATTACGTCAGAGTGCATTCCATTTTCATTCACAAGAATGTGGTTCATTTAACAATATTTTATTAATTCCTATGTATTTGGGACATTGAAGGCATATGACTAGTTGACCTGACAAACAGATTCTGCAACACTGGTAGCATTACATTTTTTCATGGACATTTCGATATTGTTTGCCAGTATCTAGTGTTGGTCACCATACACACTAATTAGAAAATTTGTTATCAACATTCTCTATAGAAATATGAGATTAAAAATTTTTCCCAGTCATTACTACAAACTACATGGAAGAAGTATCCATCCATCCATTATCCAACCCGTTATATCCTAACTACAGGGTCATGGGTGTCTGCTGGAACCAATCCCAGCCAACACAGGGCACAAGGCAGGAAACAAACCCCAGGTAGGGCGCCAGCACACCGCAGGGCACACACGCACACCAAGCACACACTAGGGACAATTTAGAATTGCCAATGCACCTAACCTGCATGTCTTTGGATTGTGGGAGGAAACTGGAGTACCAGGAGGAATCCCACGCATACATGGGGAGAACATGCAAACTCCACACAGGGTGGACCCAGGAAGTGAACCCGGGTCTCCTAACTGCGAGGCAGCAGCACTACCCACTGTGCCGCCCACATGGAAGAAGTAACATATACAAAATATTTTTTGGGTAGATTACTCCTTTAAAAAAAAGGAGATTGATTTCTTAGTGAAACTAAAAGTGAATGTACCATTAAAAAAAGGGCAGGTGACAGAAACCACATGTGCACCACATTCGGCTTAACTCAAACTTCTCCAATCCTGCATATTTCCAACTCTGTTCCTCTCCCCTGGCTTATTAATAATCACTTTCTACCTAATAATTTCACCTTTGAGTTACATTACTAAAAGCTAATAAGACATTGAAACAAATGACAGTTTTTATACAACCTCTGATCCTCTGAGGTCCTGAATCAAACAGATGCCAGACGCAAGGGGCCATATGCAATAGGGCTGCAGGAACGTCACAAGGTCCAACGTCAAGAGCAGAACACATCTGTCTTGCTCTTACAATGTTTGTGTGGACAGGCACCATGGGAGGGCTGGAGAAGCACAGAGGTCAGAGGGTGAACAAACAGGTCAAATTTTGCCTGGTGGAGAAAGGGAACTCTTCACAGTGTGTAAATGAAGCAACTTTCACTGCCCATGTTTAATTTCAAGACACACTTTTTCATATTAGGATCAAGAGGAGGAGGCCACTGTACTCTCAGTACTGGTTTTTGGGAAGCTCTCCCCCAGGAATGTAACCAGAGAAGTCAGGTTTTAGTGATATGAATCAGCTCTTTTGAGTCTATAATGGAACATTATGCCCAGTTCTCTGACTTGTTTATGTGATTCTGCCTTTAAATGGCGCCTGGGAAGGTGAAGGCTGGATAATCATTAATGTCTTCTCTTATTCTTTATTCTTTATCCTGCGGATGGACTTCACTGATCAGAGAGAGCAACTCCTCCTTACATCAACTAACTTTTACCACCTGCCACTCATTCTTAATGAGTCGTATTATATTCAATACATAAAAATGTCCAGTCTATGTGACTATGGCAAGATCCGAGGTGTTTGCAATGTCATCAAGCAATTGCATTGCTAGGAGAAATGTTTTATGTGTGTTCTACACTTAATCCATTTTAGGTAAAAATATTTGTATATCTCGTAGAAGGCCTTGAATTTAAAATTGCTGTTGAGTAATTCCAGATGCAATTAAAGAAAGCTATGAAAATTTGGTTATAATATCTAGTACCCCGCTACTTGCACAAAACTTACTGTGCTTCACTGGAAGAATCTCAGTCCATCCTCTATAACTCGGTGTTCCGACTCACAAAGAGACAGAAAATATTTTCATGAGAGAGGACCAGAAGATGGACATAGTCAGTAATGAGGCAGAGTTTCACTAGTAAATAAATCTTTCATCAATGCCAAATGGTTAATCAAGAATCAAAGTCACAAAGCCCGAAGTATATTTTGTTGAATAAAATAAAGAATCTCTGATTTACACCGTGTTTATCCAAATCTAAGATTAAGGGCTGTATGTCCTGACCTTTATACGGTCATTAAGGTGGTATTTCATGCTGTGTGCCCCCAATGTCTTCTGGGTAATAGTGGCATTAAAAAAAATAACGCTAACATTTTAGAAAATTGTATAGTAAAGTATCAACAAAAAATGTATCATTTTCCAAGGGAATCATTTGGAAAAACTCCATCCATCCATCCATTATCCAACCCGCTATATCTTAACTAAAGGGTCAATTTTTACACTGACAAATGATGTCACGGGAAGAATTTGCAGCATTTCTTGCCAACTACAATTCACGTTCACGTGTAAGGAGAGAATAAAAAACAGTTTTTAAATCAAAAGATAGTGTAATTCTCTTTGCATTCAATAGCCGACTTGTCGCATCAATGACATGTTTTCAGGCATGTTTAGCGATAACGCTGTTCCCAAATCCTACTGAACAGGGCTCGGGCACACCTCTTCCAATGCGGGCCACGGCACGGTATGGTTGGCCTGGTATGGAGCAATCACACTACTCAAACGAATTAGACTTTATGGGGTTACATGCGGACAAACGTGCTCGGACACGGAATGAACTGCCAGTGTGAGTACAGTAATCCCTCCTCCATCGCGGGGGTTGCGTTCCAGACCCCCCCGCGATAGGTGAAAATCCGCGAAGTAGAAACCATATGTTTGTATGGTTATTTTTATATATTTTAAGCCCTCATAAACTCTCCCGCACTGTTTATAAATATTCCCCGCAGAGTTATACAGCATAATCCCTTTGTATTCTCTTAGATATTAGGTAAGATTCATTGAAATTATGTATATAAACACACTGTTTATATACAGTAAAACCTAAATATTATTTGAAAGATATTGAGTGTCTCCGATATCACATATGTTACAGCCATTACGATAGACAGGCCACCAGCAATAAATACGTACAATGCAAGAAAAATAGTATACAGTAAATGTGTGTACAGTGACACTAAACGTACGTACATGTACTAAGCACTGTAAGAAGAAAATTAAGTATAGTTACTCACCAACAATGACACGATGGCTTGTCCGATAACAATGAGTTTAATTTTACTGCACAACAAAGGAGAGCGTTACAGCCCTTGTAAAGGAGCCACTTCAGGCAATTGTGTAGCACTGCCGTTGTTCTTCTTCTGGCAGTCTTCAATCCAAATCCCTAAAGCAGATTCCATCCAGACTACTGCCTTATTACATCCACTTACAACTCGTTTTGCACCCTGGTTAAAGGGACACTGCAGCCGTAGATCTTATATTCCTTTCCTACTTTTTAAATAAAAAGAATCGTAGCCTTCAACAAATCCAAAACGTTTACCTTTTCGGCAATCGTTAACATCTTCTTCTTGCGCTTGGGCACGGCCCCTGAAGCAGTAGCAGATTGTTTTGGAGCCATAATGAAGGGCTTGACTATGCACAAAGATAAACACAAAAGAGCACAACTCTTTACACAGCGAAACACGTTGATGCTGAATGAGCGAGACAAGACTTCCTGGTTAACACTGCATTCAGCACGCAGGAACTCAACTGCGTGCACTGATTGGTTAGCTTCTCAGTCAGGAGAACTTAACTGCGTGCTCTGATTGGTTAGCTTCTCAGCCATCCGCCAATAGCGTCCCTTGTATGAAATCAACTGGGCAAACCAACTGAGGAAGCATATACAGGAAGTAAAAAGACACATTGTCCGCAGAACCCGCGAAGCAGCGAAAAATCCGCGTTATATATTTAGTTATGCTTTCATATAAAATCTGCGATAGAGTGAAGCCGCGAAAGTCGAAGCGCGATATAGCGAGGGATTACTGTACACCCTTTGTGAAGCTACTGGCATTCACAGAATCAGAGTCACGCTTATCAAATAGGGCTTCCTTTTTCACATGAATTGTTGAAGGTTTTTTCCATTCCCTTAGTACTAAGGTGTTGTACCGTGTTAGCCATTATGAATGTAGTGAGAAGTCGAGCAAAATGACACCTTTTATTGGCTAACTAAAAAGATTACAATATGCCAGCTTTCGAGGCAACTCAGGCCCCTTCTTCAGGCAAGATGTAATCTTACATTCCTTCATAATCTTCTTGTTCCTTGATCTTCTTATTACAAGAACATTCTGGAAAAACCTTCATTATATATAAGATCTTGAACTTCAACCTCAGCTCTGTTTTATTTCTTTGTTAGTCTCTGGCTGGCCTTACTCAATAGCTTAAATTACATTCTCAACAGTTTGTAAATATTCATGGTAAAAGCTAAAATAGTGTTGTATGTATGTATAAATGCAAGCTTAATCTATTTCAAAAAACATAAATAACACAAAAAAAAAAATCAAATCTATGGCTCCATAACCATTTAAAACAAAAATCATAGTGATATTTTGATTATTGATTTTATTTACTGCACACTACAGCACGTTAAGTGACTCACATTTAGTTGTGGTTAACTGCGGAATGGCATAATCATTAGGAGGCCATTCAATCTGCCTTTTTAATGGGATTCCAATGACAGGAACCTTCATGGAGATGCATCTTCATTTAGAAGACAGCAGACTCTTTTTAATGGATTTGACAAAGCACGACATTACATACATTTCCTTGCTCTCAGATACAGTAGCTAAAAGGAGAAATAAAAGACAAGCTTGAATGCTAAGACTTTCCTTGTGCAGTATGGACCAGATTTTGGCCCTGGCCCAGAGTAAGGTTTTTCTAATTAGATGTAAAAGGTCGACACATTTGTGCCTATATTGATAGGACTAACAAAAAGGGAATAATTGCGATATATTATAGAATCACAATTTATTATTGCATTATGACCCAGGTATTGTGATGATACTATATCATGGAGTCCTTGAGAATTCCCACCTCTAGTATCACTTAGCATCTGAAGTTGAACTAATGGCATCTGTAATCGGCTAAAGGCAGAAAACTTTCAATTCTCCAAGTTCAACGTGTGCTTTTTAAATTTATATTCATTCCATATGGCAGTGATCAACAAGAAGCTTGTGTGTACGGCAGAATGCTAGATTTCAGTTTCCAAAATGCTTAAAATAATTTCAGTGAGGTGCCAGACAGTCTCCAAATTCTCTTCCTAAAGGGCCGTAGAGGTTACTGGCATTTGTTACAGCAAAGCTTGCAGTCGGAGGCCAATTTTGTCATCTAATTGAAATTCTTTCCTAATTAGGTTTATTGTGATACTATTTGTGAACTCAGCAGAGGAGTTTAAAAGAGTGAGGTTGGATTCAGTGTCTTGTGGGCCTTCATGTCTTTATGTCATTTTGGTCACTCTTTAACAAGAGACTCTCGTGTATTTAATGGCACTGCTTCCTTACTTGGCAATCTATTTTCCTGTTACTGGTGTTGGAAGTGGGCTGGTAGTCACCAGTACTCCATAGCAGCACTTCCCTGTACTGCCCTTCAGCGTACTGAAAGTCAGTATATGTAAATCGGTGCATACTGGCACGTCGCTCCAGTACTTGTTTAGAAAAAAAGAAATCAGCCACCATTAAAAAAAAAAAAAAAAAACTCCCACTGGTTCCATTCCATCTGAAATAGTGTGGTGCTGAGGGGTCACCCGTCGCATGGCTGCACTAGGGTCCTAATCTGGGATCCAGAGGTAGTTTGTCATGTGGTGTGTGTGGCAACGCACTGTATCAGTGCATGCTCCTAACCTCCTCCTCCTCTTTTCACTGGCTCTTTGAACTTCCAAGGGGGACCAACTGCTCTCCAACATATTGTTTTCCAAATTTACAAGAGAGAAAGTTTTCCAAAATAGATTCTGTACATCAGCATAGTTTTGGACCTCCGGGATGGGGTTCCCCTTCCTCCTGTCTCAGAAGGGACTGTAAAAGCACCATTGCAACTATTACATTATATACTGTACTAGCTGCCCCATGCGGCTCAGCCCATGTAGTAGTGAAACAGGATAAACTTTAAAAATCAATTAAAAAAAATGCAATTCTGGCCAAGCAGAAAGTAGGCACGCTCCAATGTCAAACACTGTCACTGTATCTGACCGTGTTCAGCTCTGACAGGAGAAAGTCCTCTGCATAGGGAGAAAAGTATGTGGCTGTGATATCTCTGGCAATCAGCAGGTACCCTCTAAAACACACGTACTGTAGCTCTGACCCCTCTCTCAAAAATGTCAAGCGTTACTCCTTAACAATCTGTAGACAATAATGTCTGTTAAACACACAGGTATTGCTAGCTAAGGCAAGATACGCCCCAACACGTGGTGAGAGGTAGAGCAGCTCAAACAGAGGCTGGCACGTGAGTGAGGAGGGCCCCATAGCGTCTCCCTTGGATTCGTACAAATAAAGTTGGTATCACAAACATATTAAGATAGCTAGAGTGATGAGAGAAATCGCAAAATCAACCAAAAAGTTCAAGTAAATTATAGAAAAAAATCTGTTAAGTAGTTCTCTTGTGAAAAGCAGACATCTATACATCTACAGTATATCAATTGTGAGACCTTCAGCCCGGACACAAACAGACTAACACCGGCAGTTCTAAAAAAACACACACGTTTATTACAATTTGTCCCAAAAGTCCAAATCCCGCACACACACAGTGCTGCCAACACCCTTCTTCGGGCCTTTCAATGTCCGTGGGCCGCCCTTCCTCTCCTCACTGAAGCTTTGTCCTACTCCAGCACCTGACTCCAGCTCCTCGACTGTAGGAAGGCGGCCCCTTTTATTGGCACCCGGATGTGCTCCAGGTGCTTGTTGATGAGCTTCCTGCAGCACTTCCTGGTGTGGTGGAAGTGCCGCATGAGCAAGCGGAAGCACCCCGGGCATCCCTGGAATGTCTTTCCTTCACCTTCCCAGGTGTGGCAGAAGTGCAGATCTCCCAGGCTCCACGAAGCTCAGGGCGCCCTCTGGCCCCAATGGATTTGAGCCTCCTTGCTCCGTCCCCATGGTCCCCTCTTTATCCAGGGCGGTTACCCCCTCGTGGCCCGGGAAATGTATAGACCTCTTTCCAGGTCAGTCCTAATCATAATTATTAATCTCACTTACACTTAAGAACTGAAAATGTTATATGAAAATTTTAAAATACTGTATAGCTAAAAGACAGGAAACATACAAACACTAGGAAACAGCCTCTCTTTTTAAATACATGACCTGATGGCGTCCCAACTTACTGTATATGGGTAACAAGGGGGTGCTCTCATCTGCACTTCCTGACTCTTTCATTGGATGTGTGTTTTTTTTGAGCTACGTCTAGTAAGGTAGGCACATCAATAACTGTGAAGCTACAATAGGTGGCACAGGTTATGTTTGATTACGTTGATAATTAGAATGCCATATTGTGTGCACCTATCTGTGTGTCACATATTGCAACTTAAGCAAACAGCAATATTTAAAAAAAAGCAGAATAATTATCCTTAGCAAATGCTCTAAAGAGATAATTACATGGCAAATTATTTGTATTAAAACTATAGTGCATCCTGGTTAAATAAGAAACAGCAGACCATTTTAACCATTCTACCAACTATAGAACAACAAAACTGAATCCAAATTAAAATAAAAAAAAGGATTCATTTGTAGTCACGGCAGGAACAAAAGTCTACAGCCACTGGGCCTTTTAGAAGCCGCCTTTGACAACCTGTTGAACAACACTTATAGTATTTAATATTTGGATTATCTGCACTTTCCTTTACCTGAGAACACAGCGTCGACATAACACAAAGACATTTGATCATTCTCAAACCCGCTTAATACCACTGTACAAATAAGGAGGGTCTGGGTACACCAGCACAGCTCAGCTGATTAACACCATGATCATAACTGGGACAATTACCTGGAAAGTTCGAGGAGAATGGAGAAATAACTTGTACAGGACCAGCATCTCTTCCTTTTCATCTTAGTTTCGGATGGGAAGATTGATTCTTTGATTATTTCCAAGAATCACACAGGGACTTGCACTGCAGTGACCCCATCTTGGGTGTCTCACAGCTCAATATGCTCCACCCCCCCACCACACACCTTGTTTATCTCCCACTGGTTGTGAAGAGCTGAATGAGCTCCCTCAGCCAGCACTTCCATATTATGGCCACTTTGTACTTCATTCTCCAAAATGTTAATGAGAGAGTCCACAGTAGTATGTAGTGTATGTAGTTTATGTAATACAGTTTTAAACACACACAGTATATGTAGTTTATGAATATCAGAAATTAAGTACAATGTAGGAGCACAAAAAAATATATATATATACTGCATATACACAGAAGATATCCTTATATTTGTTATGTAAGAACTTGGATTTACATTGAATGTTAGTTTTTCTTTTTGTTAAATTTGAATTATTATTTGTATGCATTTTGTGATTACTTCCGATTTGGTGTATTAGTCTGTACTCTCACTGTAAATGTGAGTCTGTTCTGTGGGTGGTCAGCCTGATGTCACTACTCCTGAATGCACCCTGTGACTATTTAAAGCCTGAGAAAAAGAAGCTAAAGCAATGGTGCTTGAAACTGTTGGAGTGTTTTGTGAGCATTATTGCTTTTTTTTGGGAAGTTTTATTTTTTTGACTGTTTACTGATATTTGTATTGTTCTCTTGATTTGACTATTCAGAATTGGCTGCCTGGAAATGTTCTTTTTAAATTTTTTTGCTATCATCTATGGTGGAGGAGTGAAAGCTTTAGATTTGTCAAAAATTTTGATCTCCGGTTTTCAACGGATCTCAATGTTTTAGGGTCCCCCGACACCAAAAACATTGATATCTCAATGATGGGTGTGTCTGTGTGTCACAGTGTAATTCGGCAATTAATTATGAATTTTCCTCATCAATCGCTATCATAATGACCCATTTTATGATCAGAAAGATCGGCATTTGAATAGTAAATAATTACTGAAATGTTATAGAATAGTTCAGGTAACTTGGTCCCTAGGGCGCAAAGCCTACTGATGCTCGCATCCAAATTTTTTTGTTATTCTTAATTTTTGATATGTTCATTTATGCAAAATACTCATTGCCATTTGGTAACAAGATGAAGTTTTCACAGTTTTCGCCCACTTGTGAGGCATATCTATATTTTTGAGTTGGCAAACAGCAGTAGGCCAGAAGCCTGCAGCTAACAGATGAAGAACGAGCTGGAATGGGGCGAGTCTCCATCTGGGCTGGCCAGTGAGCGTTCTGGCCTGCTTTGTGGCCATTTTTTCACCATGTTCCTATTCCAGATCACAACAATACTGTACTGTATGTACAGCTAACGGATGACACTTCAGATTTCACACATTTTGATATTGCATGTGCCATCAAGCTACAAAACCTGTGGAAACAAATGCAGTGAATATATAGAAACAATACAGAAGTGAAAATATAAAAACACACACCAAAATCTCCAATTTGGACAACCCACATAAAGGTTACAGATTTCTAGGCTGTGTGTGTTTAAAACTGTATTACTGCATTCATTTTTGTACTATATTTTGGTATGTATGCATGTGTGTCATTTCTTCCATTTCCGTCACTCAGCAAACTTTAGATATTTTTGGTATTTATCATCACCGGTTTTTACACATGACCGAGCATATGTTACTTAGTCTAAAGCAATTTCGAAATCAAAAGTTAAAGTTCCTGACACAAAAAAGACAAGCATAACTCATTCCCAATGAAGACAGAGTGTTTACTGAAAATATTGTGTATAAGGAAGCATTTTCTGCTTATTGTTTAATTCAATAAGAAGTTAATGTAAGCATACAAGTATATATTATACACACAACAAGCATTGAGGCATACAAGTTACATGTATATATTGAAGCATTTAAGAGAAACATGCTGCTCCTCCTGTCCCAACCAGATACCAGGAACAAGACCATACACCAATTTACAAATTTCATATCAAAATTCTGTAGTTTAAATATTAATATTGGAGGTTATCAGGCTACAAAGCCAGAAGTCCTGTTATGTGTGTGCATACCTGCCTCAGACAGACATGCCACACTCCAAAGAAAAGTGATGTCCTCAGATTCACAGGGTTAACGTTTTATCAGTGAAACACTGTTGTTCTATTTTATTTCATGTAATTTTTGACAAAGCATTACTTGTATTATTACTTTTGCAGTGTGTAAGGAGACACAGGATCTCAAGATTTTTGGCTTTTTAGTTGAAGCCAAAAAACAATAAAGAATGTACAACTAAATCCAAAGGGCAAAACCAGAATCAAAAGTCGAAGACCAAAAATAAGTTCGCAAGCCTAGAGCTAGGGCCTATTGAAATTAAATGAACAACTGTTGAGAGTTTTCAAGATTTGTGTTGTGGATCCACGGAGAGATAGCGAGTGTTGAGACAGTCGGCATGCTGACATAGTAAACTCGTCATTAGATATGGGGGTCTTCCCAGACTGTCTTAAGACTGCTGTAGTTAAACCCCTGCTCAAGAAAAATAATCTCCATTCCTCTGTTTTTGAAAATTTTAGATCTATTTCTAACCTGCCTTTCTTAAGTAAAATCCTAGAGAAGGCCGTCATTATGCAGCTAAATGACCACCTCAATAAACCTGCCATTCTTGATAAGTTTCAGTCGGGTTTCAGAACAAATCACAGTACAGAATTTGCACTCGTTCCAATAGTAAATGACTTGCGGGTAAATGCAGACAGAGGACGCTTATCTGTTCTCATCCTCTTAGATCTGAGTGCCACATTTGATACCATTGATTACAATATTCTTAGAAATGGCCTCAGTCAATGGGTGGGCCTCTCTGGCAGGGTCTTAAATTGGTTTGAGTCCTACCTAGCTGGCAGAAATTTCTTTGTTAGTTGTGGTAATTATACTTCAAAGACACATGATATTCTATATGGTGTTCCACAAGGATCTATCCTGGTTCCGCTGCTCTTTTCGATCTCCACGCTTCGGTTACGTCAGATTATCACGGGGCATAATGTGAGCTACCACAGCTATGTTGATGACACACAACATTTTCTGAATGAATGAGTAGTAATTTTCTTAAACTAAATAAGAAAACAGAGATTTTAGTGATTGGAAAAAATGGATATAATGAGGTTATTAGAAATAAACTTGACGCATTAGGATTAAAAGTCAAGACGGAGGTAAAGAATTTAGGGGTAACTATTGACTCTGACTTGAATTTTCAATCACATATTAATCAGATAACTAGGACAGTATTTTTTCACTTGAGAAATATAACAAAAGTCAGACCTCTTATAACATTGCAAGATGCTGAGACATTAGTTCACGCTTTTATTTTCAGTTGACTAGATTACTGTAACGCTCTCCTCTCAGGACTACCCAAAAAAAGACATTAATCAATTGCAATGAGTGCAGAATGGAGCGGACAGAATCTTAACTAGGAAAAGAAAATCCAAACACATTTCTTCAGTTTTGATGTCACTACACTGGTTACCTGTGTCATTCAGAACTGATTTTAAAATACTGCTGATGGGTTACAAAGCCTTAAATAATCTGCTCCATCCTATATCTCGGAATGGCTCTCACCTTACACTCCAAATCGTAACCTTAGATCTACAAATGAGGGTCTGCTTAGAATTCCAAGAGCCAAAATTAAAAGAAGTGGTGAGGCGGCCTTCTGCTGTTATGCACCTTAAATCTGGAATACGAGTTTACCAATAGGAATTCACCAGGCTAAAACGGTGGAGCACTTTAAAAAAAACTGCTAAAAACTTATTACTGTAATATGGCTTTCTCATAGCTTCATTTTAGTTTAATCCTGATACTCTGTATATATATTTAATTATCATTATCATTCATGGTGGCTCAGTAATCCATACTAACCCCTACTTTCTCCGCTGTTTTTTTCCGGTTTTCTGTGATGGCAACCTGCGCCCCCAGCACCTTATCAAAGCACCGTGATGTCCCTACATTGATGGATTGAAGGTCAGAAGTCCACATGACCGTCATCATCAAATTCTTCCATGTGAACTCTAAATACCATAAGGACTTATTGAGGTCATCTATATTAGGTAGAATGCCTAGAGGGGGCCGGGTGGTTTCGTGGCCTCAGAACCCCTGCAGATTTTATTTTTTTCTCCAGCTGTTTGAAGCTTTTTTTGTTTTTTTCTGTCCTCCCTGGCCATTGGACCTTACTTTTATTCTATGTTAATTAATATTGCCTAATTTTTGCCTTTCTTTATCCTATAAAGCACTTTGAGCTACGTCATTTGTATGAAAATGTGCTCTAGAAATAAATGTTGTTGTTGTTGATAGCGTCACTTCCTGTGTTGTCAGCAACACGACAGACAAAAATCAAAGACAAGAAAAAAAAGACATTAATAAAAAACAGACTACAAAAATGTAATTCTGCAGCTAATATACCATGTGCTGAATGAAATTAAAGGAATAAAAACACATAATATGGCACAAACTGTCTAGGGATGGCTCCTGCCTTATGTCAATTGTTGCCAGGATTGATTCAGAACAGACGCCTTTGAATTTTGAGAACAAGAGGGACACAGTTGATTGCTACAGTTGTAAAGCCCAGTCCTTGGTGTGTCACATTAGAAAAACTGCATTCATTTATGTGGAAAAGTCTGGCTTTACAAGTAACAGAGAGTACAACTTTAAGGCAGCTTCAGACTTCTCACATCATTAACCTTAGCAAGTCAAGCATAAGGTCACAATGTTCAAATGGCAGAAATTATGACTACTTAAGGTCACATGCTGATTTTTCCTGAGGTCCGAGCACCACTCAGTATTCCACTAGATTCCAATCAAAGGGAGGCAAATGATGAAAAGAAATGTCCTGTTGCTCTATTTTTTTTTTTTTTGGTTTTTAAATAAACTAAATGCCGCAGCTTGGTCATTAGATATTTTAAATCTCCCAAATCATCCCAAGGATTCAACAAGAGATCAGCTGCTACTTATTTGCATCAAAGTGGCTCAGCAAACAATGTGGCAATGTCGGCAACTGCCACGCTATCTGCTCCTCCCCCAGCCCTGTCCCCTTAGGAGCATCCCTGGGAAAAAAAAAATCCTCATCTTCCAGCACAAATCCATCAAGACGCATGGCTGTGAAACATAATAGGATCAGCATGGATTCCACAATGGGGGGAAAAAAAAAAAGGCTATGGGCTCCGTCTCTTAAAAAGTCCAAATAATTGTAACGCTTCATTCACAGAGCTGAGCCTAAAAACATCTACCTTAGGCCTAAAGCAGTCTGTCTTTGTTTAGCTATATGCAATTCCAGTTCTAACTTTGGTAAATTGTCCCTTGAACACACTTGGAATCTGATTTTATTTTCATAAATGTAACATTACAGATAGTGTGCCTATAAAATGTTTCCACCACTGAGACATTCTCTAGTTTTTATTGTTATAAAACACTGAATCACAATTGATTAAATTTGGCTTTGGCTTGGTAGAAAGACAGACAAGCAGACAACAGACCAACAGATTTTTATGCGTCTCCAGGGAGAAATTTGACTCTGGTCAACAGAGAAACGACTCCTTAATGCCAAAGTGATAACAGATCTCTGCAAAGGAGTCTAAATTACAGGTAAAATTCCGTTACAACGAACTGCCAGGGGCCTAAAAAATATTTCATTGTAATGAAAATTTCGTAGTAATGAGATTCTGCATTTGTCATTATAGTGCTTTCTTTTACTTGTGTCCTGGCGTTTACAATCATTTCAATAGCTTCTTTCTCGTTAATTTTAATCTCCTCCTGTCTACAAGTGATGCTGACGAGAATTTTTCTCCATACTTCCTTGCAATAATACACTTAACAAGTTGCGAATGATGCCCAAATCCAGTGGCTGAAGCACTGCCATGCAATTGGGTGGGAGGAATTCAATGCGAACATTTTCTAAATGCGGAAGCATGTTGTGGGCAGCACAGTTATCAGTCAGAAGCAGAATCATCCTTTTCTTCTTCTTCATATTGTGAGGTTTATGAACTCTTTTGGGATCCCCCCCCCACTCCCCACCCAACAGGGCGACAAGCTGAAGTGCGTCCCGAAGCGCGATTGCCGCGTCTGTGAAAGATCGTTTGTCCACTGCCGGGGCAGGGAAGCAGCAGGCTCACAGCGCTTCAGTGAAGCACCACAGAAGCAAATAATAAAAGATCATTGTCGCGCTATAAGTCCTTGTCTTGCACCCCAAAAACACGAGGCTGAGTCTCAGCACTTTAGCAAAACCAGCTTTAATCAGCTTGAAACAGGAACAGCATGGTTATTTATTGTAGGGTGATCTGACACTCTCCTATAAACTGACACAGCAGTCAGACAGCGTCATGGCCAGGTTAGTGACCAAGTAATCCTGTGGCCTGCATTTACAATGTTCCTTGCATCACACATCGAGAACTTTTCTGTTTGCTTCGGTGAAGAGCCGCAGCAGGGCTATGAGCCTGCCGTTGTGATAAACAATCTTCCACAGACGCGGCGACCGCACTTCGGGACACTCTTCAGCGTGTTATCCCATTGGGGGAGGTCCCAAGAGAGTTTAGAAACCTCACATTTCCTTGAATGAGTGCCACAATAATAGGAATGTTTCTTGAACGAGCGTCACTGAACCACATAAAAACAGCTTTTTCGACGTCTTCCAATGCAGCACTTCACATACATTTGCAACCCGAGATTTTTATTTTTTTTTGCTCTTTTTTTTTTTTTTTTTTTTTTTAAGAAAGTTGAGTGTCGGTAGCGTAATTCCAAATTCACTGGCAATGTCTTTTTTCTTTTTGCCGCAATTGAGAGCTGCAAAAATGCAACTTTTTTTATTTCTAATATGAACTGTTATCGTTTCTTCATGTCTGCCGTTTCTATAGGAGGGTGACATTGAGTTAAATTCCAGTGGATGTTTTTCAAATGTTGACGAGCGATAAGCAAAAGGTATCACTGAAAACCACCGAAAACAAAAACAGGAAAAAAAAAAAAAAACTACGAGGAAAATTCGAAGAAAGAAAATTTTTTTTACAATGTTTGTGTTTGGGGATTGTTATGCACAACTGAGCTGTGACCACAGAACTAACTACTCTGTGGATGATTCATTCAAGCATTTCAAGGTCACTTCGTTGTAATGAAAGTATCTGCTGAATGTTTCTCGTAGGACTCATGTCATATAAGGAAACTGTCGGGACCATAAAAATACTTTGTTGTAATGAAAATTGCGTTGTAAAGATATTTGTTGCAACGGAATTTTACCTGTAATTACAAATATAGCGCCAATTAACTGGTCACATACAGTATATACGAGTTCCACCCTTTTTAATATGGCACACCTACAGTGGGGGAAATAAGTATTAGATCCCAGGCTGAATTTGTAAGTTTGCTCACTTACAAACAAATGAACAGTCTGTAATTTTATGGTAGCTTCATTTTAATGGAGAGAGACACAATATCAATCAAAAATCCAGAAAAAAACACATTACATTAAAGTTATAAATTGATTTGCATGGCATTGAGAGAAATAAGGATTTGATCCCCTACAACCCACAGAACTCTGGCTCCCACAGACTGGCACATGCAGATTATAATCAATCAATCCCAGATACTCCTGATCTCAACTCGTGATGTGCATAAAGCACACTTGTCCACAGAATCAATCCGCCAGTCAGAGTCGTGAGGAGATGGACAAGGCTTGCTTGGAGGAGGAGTGGAGGTGGAAAAAGAAACAAAAGGAATTGTGACAGATGTAAAAAATCATTTAGTTTAAATAAAAAAAATCTTTCCTTGAACCCTTGACTGTGTGGTTTGGTTCGTCTAGGTGTTTGGGGTGCAGGTGCGCCCCCTACAGGTTTCACATTAAAGAAAGAGTCTTTTTGTTGATCAGTGTCAAAAAAGCCAAATTAAATCCACTGGGATTCAATGTTGTATGACGACAAAATGTGAAAACTTTTTCTAGGCACTGTATATCGTTATGAGGGACATTCAAAAAGTTTACACACTTTTATATTTTTGCTGGAAACGGTGAAGGCGGGAGGAGTAGTAATTGGGCATTAAAAAGTTGGCATGACGCTGGGAAAATGGCATCGCAAACGAAGGTGACTATATAAAAGTGATTTCATTTCTTTTTGAAATTCTTAATAGAATGCCATTTTAAACATTTTGAACGTCCCTCATAAAACTGACTGACTGATTACTCCACTTGAAATGGGCATTTCTCAATATTCTGCCAATGGCATTGCAAAACACTGTGATAGTGCTCGCTTTGAAATGCTCTACATGACGCTTCACAATAACAAGGAAAATGAACATCTAATTTATAAAGCCAATGGATGCCAGTAACATTCCAAAATTAAAATGCAGAGGTATCTTGGAATTTAGACTCCTCAAACAGTTCACAATAAATCCATTCCCACTGCCACAAATACCTTTAGACAGCTGTGTTTGGTGGGCTTCCAGAGAGGCTTAATTTTAAAGTGGAGAAGGAAAAACAAACTGTAATGGACTTTACTACACTACTGCCACGTAGACTTATCTCACTCAACTGAAAGAATCCTAACTCTCCTATTCTAAGTCAGTGGGCAACTGATGTTCTATACGATTTGAAACTGGAAAAAACCAATTCGCACTTATAGGATCTGTACAGAACTTTTTCAAATTTGGCAGGATCTAATCAATAACATTTTAGAATAAGCATTTAAATTGAGGAAACAGGTTCTCTCCCCTCTTTTACTCCATTTATCTTTATTCATTTATTAATTTATCTACTTACTTATTTTTACTAGCTTAAAGTTTTACTCTGCTAGCCTAGCTCTCTTTCTTAGGAGTGGGTTTGATTTGTTTCAAACCTATTTTTGTAAAAACTTGAGTTATTTGTATGCAATGTTATTTGATTTTAAAAAAATCAATAAAATAAAAAAAACAAAAAAAAACTAACTTTAGAGATATACGATATTTAAAAAAAAACAATAATGGGTCCATGTGGCACAAACAAAAAAATGAAAAGTAAAGCATTTTTTGGCATTTCTGATAGAGGACATACTGTATCTTGCAATAGCCGTTCAGCTGCAATGAATTAAAATGTTGCTGATTTATATCTTCTTTATATGCAGGATGTCTGCTAACACTTTAGTGCACATTGAGCATTTCACTGCTTCTTTTGTTGCTACTATATTTAGAAAAAGTGCATCGGTCATTGAAAAATTAGTCACTTGAAGAAACACCAAACATAATTAAGGTTTCACATCAGAACAGCAGAGTAATTATGGCTGTTCAATTCTCAGGACAGTTACAGTCTGCGAGGAATTTATGCTTTAACCCTAAACACTTTAGAAAGTCTTTTTAGACCATTTTGACTCCTCTTTCTTTCTTTACAAATCCCAAAGTCTTGCACTGCCACATTAACTGGCACCATTAAACTGGTGTCTGGGTGTGACTGCTCAAAATGCTAGGCATACACGGTGCGATTTTGGCATGATTTTTAAGACCGATTTACAGTTGCTGACTGATTTTCAGCTTCATCTGCCATCATTTCACGCTCAGTATGAGACGGGTTGCGATTCCCAAATTCATCTGATTGGCTGTCATGCAACCGGAAGAATTTCTGTCATATCAGAAATGTCAGTCAGGCTGTTTTGTAGCGTAACCTCTCACAAGCCAATTTTCTGATGTCACTATAAAACTTCATTGCGCATCAACTTCAGTATTATTGTACATGAGCATCACAATTGCAATAGACAATTTTCACATTTTAGATATCTAAATTCTAAATATCACATACCAACGCACATTCAACTAAATGGCTGATGTCCAAAGCATCTTAGGATATTCTTATGTTGTAATCAGCGCATGCTCCCAACCTCTCCTCCTCCTTGTCCAATTAAAGGAGCATTTTACTGTATTATCAGACACACTTAACATGAAAGGTACCAACTAACCTTTTAGGTTCTTTTCATCAAGGGGAAGAGGAAAAATGTCAAAACCATCTATTAACTTGTTACTTGTAACCACTTATCTCACTGTCTGTATTGTACCCCATATATTCAATCCTAGAGACCTCTAATGCAGTGTTTACTAACCTCAGTCCTGGGGGCACACTGTGGCTGCAGGTTTTTGTTCCAACCAGATTCCTAATCAGTGACAACACCTGATTGCACTGTTCTCATTTAATTAGCTGGTATTATTTTTCTTTTACTCTACATTCAGAAAAGCACAGCAGCATGATTTTTACATTTATAAGACATTTAGAAATATTTCTGCTTTTGCTATAGATTTAAATGCTTAACTCTCTTTTGTTGATTTCATTATATTTTGCCCTTTCTCTGTGCAGTTTTTCCCCCTTCATTGTATCTTATTAAAGACAATTAAAAATGAGCAGAGCAGACACGCTGGCAAACAACACTGAATAATCAAAACGCTGCAACTCCTTTAGCATCAGACCCACTAATTAGTAAATAATGGATTAATTGAACAATGAGAACACCTAGAAAAGTAGAACGAAAATTAAGATGAAAACATTGTTAAAAAGAAAAAAATGCATTATTCCCATATAACTGCTCCCAATACACCCAGCATCTCTCCTCTCCACATGTCCAAACCAATGCAATCTCATCTCTCTGACTTTGTCTCCCAACCGTCCAACTTGAGCTGACCCTCTGATGTCCTCATTTCTAATCCTGTCCATTCTCGTCACACCAAATGCAAATCTTAGCATCTTTAACTCTGCCACCTCCAGCTCTGTCTCCTGTGCCACCGTCTCCAGCCCATATAACATAGCTGGTCTCACTACCGTCCTGTAGGCCTTCCCTTTCACTCTTGCTGATACCCGTCTGTCACAAATCACTCCTGACACTCTTCTCCACCCACTCCACCCTGCCTGCACTCTTCTTCACCTCTATTCCACAATCCCCATTACTCTGTACTGTTGATCCCAAGTATTTAAACTCATCCACCTTTGCCAACTCTACTCCCTGCATCCTCACCATTCCACTGACCTCCCTCCCATTCACACACATTTATTCTGTCTTGGTGGTCCTACTGACCTCCATTCCTCTCCTCCCATATCTCCACCTCTCCAGGGTCTCCTCAACCTGCTCCCTACTATCGTTACAGATCACAATGTCATCAGCAAACATCATAGTCCATGGGGACTCCTGTCTAATCTCGTCTGTCAACCTGTCCATCACCATTGCAAATAAGAAAGGAATCAGAGCCGATCCCTGATGTAATCCCACCTCCACGTTGAGTGTATCCGTCGCTCTTACCGCAGACCTTACCACTGTCACACTTCCCTCATACATATCCTGTACAACTCTTCTGTACTTCTCTGCCACTCCGGACTTCCTCATACAATACCATAGCTCCTCTCGAGTCACCCTGTCATATGCTTTCTCCAGGTCCACAAAGACGCAATGTAACTCCTTCTGGCCTTCTCTAAACTACTCCATCAACATCCTCAGGGCAAACATTGCATCTGTGGTGCTCTTTCTTGGCATGAAACCATCCTGCTGCTCACTAATCATCACCTCACTTCTTAACTAAGCTTCCACTACTCTTTCCCATAACTTCATGCTGTGGCGCATCAGTTTTATTCCTCTGTAGTTACTGCAGTCCTGCTCATCCCCCTTATTCTTAAATATCGGCACCAGTACACTTCTTCTCCACTCCTCAGGCATCCTCTCACTTTCCAAGATTCCGTTAAACAATCGGGTTAAAAATGCCACTGCCATCTCTCCTAAACACCTCCACAGGACTGAGGTTGGGAAACACTGCTCTATGGCAGGCTGCTTAGCTCACTGGCACTTTCACTTTCTATCCTTGACTTCAGCCCAGTAGAGGCTTTCAAAAGAGCATCCTCTGTGCCCTTGAGAAACCACTAGACAAGGAATGATCAACCTAGCGCTTGGCTCATTAGTAATCAGTTAAACAAATACATCAATTTAATCTTTCACTTATACAAAGAAGGGCAGCTCAGTAGTGTAGTGGTAGCATTGCTGCCTTGCAGTAAGCAGACCAGGTTTGTGTCCAGGTCCTCCCTGCATGGAGTTTGCATGTTCTCTCCGTGTCTGCATGGGTTTCCTCAGGGTGCTCCTCTTTCCTCCCACAGTCCAAAGACAAGCAGGTTAGGTGAATTGGGGATACTAAATTGGCCCTAGTGTGTGTGTGTGCGCGCATTTGCCCTGCAATAGACTGGCACCTTGTCCAAGGTTTGTTCCTGCCCTGTGCCCGATACTTGCTGGAATAGGCTCCGGTAAAACCCCTCCCCCCCTAAACCCTGTTCAGGACTAAGAGGGTTAGAAAATGACTGACATATAAAAAATGATACAAACATGGGTGGGTTTATTCAGGCTTCATGTCAGCAAGATGCTCCAGTACCTTAGTTACAGATTGGATGTATTAAAACCCCAATAAATCAGGACCCTAAAGATGCAGACTTTCAATTAATCGGGAACAGATTTCCCATCATGGGAAAAATTCTAACAATCAAGAAAAAAAATACATATGGAAGGAATTATAAACATAAATGACTTAAGAGTGGTCTTCTGCCACTTGTACAATATATTTACCAGTTTAAAAACCCTGTGTTTCGCTTATTCACAACAGTGAGCCTACTTTTGCCCAAACCTACATTTCAGACTGAGCAGCAGACCCTGAAAAGTGCATTGATTGTGGTGGAAAGTATTTCTTTACTGTGTATTGGTTTTGATTTGTACAGATTTTGGACTGTTTGCTTTTTATCTTGAATTCGGATTACTGGTTTTAGTTTAAGACTTTTTTCTCAGTGAGGGCTAAGCAGTCTTATGGCCTTGGAACCCCTGCAGATTTTATTTTTTATTTTTTTCTCCAGCCTAACTGAAGTTGTGTTTACTTTCTCATATACGAAGTTTTAGGAAAAGTATTGTAATTGTCCAAAGATCCAATGTTGAGATTTTGATGAATCTCAACACCCAAATATGAAGAGTGGACTGAAAAGAAAAAAAAAATTGAGGTGAAGAAATCAAAGCACTGCATATTCATGTATGGTCAAGATAAATAATTCATACACCTAAATGTCGTATTATTCAATAATAGCCATCCCAAGTGGCTCCACCTGCATAGTACTGAAACAGGACAGTGAGGAGGGCCCTGCCCGGCTCCCAACTCCTGACATCACGCTTCCCCCTCCCTTTGGACCACACACTCTCTCAGATTAGCGCAAATGTATTGCTCCTGCAAGCGAACTAGGATTCTTAGCGAACTGAGACAAGCCGCAAATGCAACCGAAATGTTCAAACAAATTCTAGAAAAAAAAACCTGATCTAAATCCATTAAGCAGTTCTCTCGTTCACTAGCTATCTATCTAAGCGGAGTAATGGAACGTCCGAAGGCTGGTGTGTGAGTGAGAAGGGCCCTGCTTCCCTCCCATCAGCCCGCTGACTGTCTTTCAGATTCACCCAAATAAATCAGAATACTGCAAGCGAACTATGATATTTAGCGCGATGAGAGAAGTCGCAATCCATTAAGTTGTTCTCTCGTGAAAAGCGGATGTACAGACTTCAGATTTTATATTTATTTATACACTGTATATCTATATACACAGTTAGGTCCATAAATATTTGGACAGAGACAACTTTTTACTAATTTTGGTTCTGTATATTACCACAATGAATTTTAAATGAAACAACTCAGATGCAGTTGAAGTGCAGACTTTCAGCTTTAATTCAGTGGGTTGAACAAAACGATTGCATAAAAATGTGAGGCAACTAAAGCAATTTTTTTAACACAATCCCTTCATTTCAGGGGCTCAAAAGTAATTGGACAATTGACTCAAAGGCTGTTTCATGGGCAGGTGTGTTCAAGTCCGTCATTATGTCGTTATCAATTAAGCAGATAAAAGGCCTGGAGTTGATTTGAGGTGTGGTGCTTGCATGTGGAAGATTTTGCTGTGAACAGACAACAAGCAGTCTAAGGAACTCTCCATACAGGGGAAAGAACCCATCCTTAAGCTGCAAAAACAGAAAAAACCCATCCGAAAAATTGCTACAATATTACGAGTGGCAAAATCTATAGTTTGGTACATCATGAGAAAGAAAGCAAGCACTGGTGAACTCAGCAACGCAAAAAGACCTGGACGTCCACGGAAGACAACAGTGGTGGATGATGGCAGAATCATTTCCATGGTGAAGAGAAACCCCTTCACAACAGCCAACCAAGTGAACAACACTCTCCAGGGGGTCGGCGTATCGATATCCAAGTCTACCAGAAAGAGAAGACTGAATGAAAGTAAATACAGAGGGTGCACTGCAAGGTGCAAGCCACTCATAAGCCTCAAGAATAGAAAGGCTAGATTGGACTTTGCTAAAGAACATCTAAAAAAAAGCCAGCACAGTTCTGGAAAAACATTCTTTGGACAGATGAAAAAAAAAAGTATGGAGAAGGCGTGGAGCAGCTCATTATCCAAAGCATAC
>JANRMT010062841.1:7127151-7170782 GCA_026402145.1 Polypterus bichir lapradei | reverse complement strand
TTAGCTGTGCAGGTTTGTTGTCAGCCCCCCTCCTAACACTCCTATACATTTATTTTAAGCCCATTGTCCCCACAGTAGGCTGCAGCTCTCAATGCCTTCATACTGGACAAAGATGCCTCATATAATCAATGGACTGGTGCCATTAATAAACCTTAAGGATGAATTCACCCAGTATAGCATTAGATTAAAGCACTCTGATAATATTTAATGTATTCTCTATTCCTGTACAGTACTCTATATGATGTTTGTTCATTTAAAGTTTGAATTTTTTTTTTTTTTTTTATTGCTCACATTAGTCATTTAGGTCTATTGTGTAGTTGTACTCAGTCCTGTATTGTTGCTGCATGTTTATTCAGCAGTAGATCATAAATTGTAATCTTTTTTGTTGTATTATAAGGCATAGTGACAGTAGATTAAATGACAGAACTGCACAGGGTTGCCCAGCTGACATTGGACTGCGAGAAGCAAGACCCCTGTGAGAGTGGAAGCAGGCATGATGAAGGTCTCACTACCAACTGAGCACTTTTACATGTTACTGTACTTAAAAGAAATTCAGCAGGCCAAGGCCTTCCCAGTCAATGTGATTTTTATATAGAAAAATCAAATATCAGAAGTCAGAGATGGTAGAAGAATATCACAGACCACTGACCAAACACTACTGTTGTGGTCCAGCATTGCGATGGGCTGTTAGTGGCCGACTTTGACCATTTATTCCTGAAAGTTTGTAGTCATTTGATTTGCAGGTCTGCTTCTGTCACGTTTTCATGTCCCCCATATGTCTGTATGGCTTTTTGTACCACCAGTATGGTGTGACATGCCAGTCATTTTAAGTGTCCCTTCAAACTGGAACAGCACATCTGACTGCAGATGTCATCTGTCTTTCGTGTCCGTGACTGCTAAATGGGCGAGTTCTGGTGCTTTTGATGCTGAGTGGGAGGGAATAAGTAGGACAAAAATAATTTAAGTATTCGATAAAGCATATACACTAATAATGATTCATAATGCATTAGATATAATGCTGAATTTTTCTTGATTTTAAATTGAGATGTGTCTTTTGATGTGATTGACACATGAAATGATGGCACTCCCAGACCATCTTACACAAAGATTGTTTTTAAAAACAGGAAAGTATTTGCTATTTTCTAATTTCAGATTTTGGTATGAACTTGTCCTGCGTCCTGTGTAAATGTTTTAAAAGCGGCTCCACTTGTCTTTGCTCTCTATCTTCACACCTAAAAGCTTATTCCAGTTTATTCCTTTCATGCTCTGCCACATCTGTTTCTCCTCGCTCTTCCAAAACACTGAGAATTGTAGGATATGCTGGTCACCTGACCCCTGTGGTCCAATCACATGCACACCCTCAATTCTATCCTGAACTGCAGACAGGCTCCCCCCACTCACTGATGGCTTATTAAACAGTCACTGATTATGACAGTTAGTTAATATTAGTAAATGAAATTGCTGTCTGCATTGGGGGGTCTATAACACACTCCTAAAATAAGGCCTCATCCCCTAATTCCTTCCCGACAAATCCAGACGACCTCACTAAGGTGGGCTCATCATCCAAATGAAGACGCCTTGAGTTTAAATTCTGTTTGACAAAATGAGCAACACCGGGGGCCCCCCTTTTCAGTTTTGTCTGTCCTTCCTGTTAACCGTCTACCCTTCCATGTTCTGCTCATCCCATCAGGTTTCTGTTATTGCTGTAATATCATAATTATGCTTAGCTACATATTATTACAATTTATTTATTTTACTCTCAATATTGATAGCATTCAGGTAAGCATTTTTAATATGTTGCTTATTTGAGTTTTGCACTTTAACCTTGGGTTAGAATTTACGTTACTATGCATTTTTTTTCACTACTGTTCATGTTAGAGAATTTAAATACAATATGATATCATAAACCTTCTGAAATACAAGAAGATCTGTATGTGCGACACAATCAAGTCAAGTCTGTACAGTAAACACACTCTATAAACAGAAATGATAGGAAAATAATGATTTACATTAATGTTATATTTTATTTTTATCAATTAAAATAATTTTACTATACAAATATATAACGTTACTTAAATAATATTGTTTTTTGTATAGAATGACAATTGCATCTTAGCAAGACCTTTTACATTTAATAATATAATAGCAAACATAAAGGCCTGATATTGAGGCCTTCTAATATGGCAGTCATCATGGAGAGAATTTCTCAAAGCCGAAACTTTTATAAACATGAAACAAATGCCTTTAGTAGAGACAGTATGGCAATTATAATCAGATGATTTTAATTCTTACAATGTTAATCTGGAGAAAAAGCCATTTATTACTCTACAGTTTAATTTTAACTTGCAGTATTAGGTGTGTAGTGAGAAGTCAAGCAAAATGACGCCTTTTACTGGCTAACTGAGCAGATTACAATATGCAGGCTTTGGAGGCAACTCAGGCCCCTTCTTCAGGCAAAATATGTATGTGTGATATGATAATGTATGTGTGATATGTATTGATATTATCTGCCTGAAGAAGGGGCCCGAGTTGCCCTTGCATATTGTAATCTGCTCAGTTAGCCAATAAAAGGTGTCATTTTGCTTGACTTCTCACCCCGTTCATAATGGCTAACACGGTACAACACCCTAGTACTACAGTACAGGTGTGCAAAAGAAATAAAGTTGTCATTGTCTCCATATCTTTGTATATGTTTCACAACATTATGGAATTTTTCTGTCACATCATGTGACACAGATTGGCATGTTGGCACAGTTGTAGCACTGCTGCCTCGCAGTAAGGTGACCGGACTTGCCATTTGCATGTTCTCCCCTTGTCTGTGTGGGTGTTCTCCAGGTGCTCCAGTTTTCTCCCACTGTGCAAAGACATGCAAGTAAAGTGAACTGGTAATGCTAAACTGGGCCTTGTCTCTGTGTGTGTGTGTGTGTGTGTGTTTGTGTTTGCCCTGCGATGGACTGGCACGCTGCCTAGGGCTTGTTCCTGCCTTGTGTCCTATGCTAGCTGGGATAGGCTCCAGTGCTATATAAAACCCTGGTCTGGGTTAAGTGGGTTACAAAATGACATATAATCATGTGACACTGTGTAGATTATATTAATCAGAAACTCTGATCCTTGTCCAATGTGTGTGTGTGAGAATACATCCTGGTATTGACAAGCATCCCATCTGGGTCTGGTTGCTGCCCTGCTTGCCATGCTGCAAGGGTAGGCTCCTGCACCTTTGCTCTTGAACTGTACTAAGAGGCCTTTTAAAGCGAATACATGGTTGAATAGATGGATTTCTTTTGCTGATCAGTTGGGCAGCATGGTGCTTACTGGGTGGTCTCACTGCTTTACAGATCCAGCAACCTGAGTTTTACTACCACACCTAACTGTTGTACATGTGAACTCTGCATGTTCTCCCTGTGCGGAGAATTTGTCCTCCTGTTACAAAAATACAGGCAGGTTACGTTGATTTATGACTCATAATTGGCCCCTGTATATGAATGAGTGGGTCACGCGTTAGACTGCCACCTTAATAATAATGATACATTTTATTTATATAGCGCCTTTCCCATACTCATGGCACTTGTCCAGGATTTGGCTGTCTGACCCTGAATTGGATTAAGTGGGTTTGGGAGCAAATTATGTGTTATGTCAGTTGTCTGAGAGTATCAGTAAGTTACCAACAAATAAATAAATAAATACATCATAGTACTGTATTCTTAAAAGTAATAGAAAGATTAAACACACTTTTGGAAAAAAAATAATTAAAAAAAGATCTTTACATTACTGACACTTGAAATTATAGTATACAGTACATGTTTTTGCCCAATAATTCCTGCACTGGAAATCCACATTCAGTTTATTAAAGCTGTATATAGCACCTTTCATAGCGATTGCAAATTGTGTTACAAAGCACTTAACATAATACAGATATGTATGTTTGGAAAATTAAACACAGATATACTTAAACTGATAACTATATATTTGATTAAATGGAAAATTGGTAAAGTTTTACGATGAAGAAAACTATTAAATAACGTTTCCCGATTGACTTCCACCTAGGGGGCGCTCCAATGGTAAATAGCAGCCCTGAAGCCGTCTTCCGAAGCACTATCCTCTGATGAACCTTACCGGAAGTGCCGGTTAACAACGCGTTTTCAAGTTACAAAGATCCCTGTATTTATTTCTTATAAAACACAAGAAACCTGCGGATAAAAATGTTTTTAGGGAATATGTGTGTTAAATCAAAATAGACTTAAGCACACTTATTGGTTATTAAACGAATACAAATCGTTATAAAGCAGTTTTCAAACGCTCATGTTGTGTACATAGGTAACCTCATAAGAAAACAAAAATATTAATAACTTAAAAAATATAAAACGAAATTCAATGCCGTTTGTAAGACTGAAACATACTGATATTCTGCACAAACTGTGAAAACATTAAAGCAAATCGGTGACATGGATTACGAGATTTTAATATGTTATTTAAACAGCTCTAAGCAAATGCACTTTAGGTGACAGGCCGATCAGATGGCTAAGACATTGCAGGGCAATTTTTGGAGCAACACGATCGGCAATTTTAAAGGTTGTTGACTTCTTAGATAATTATGTATCAATTAATAATCACGTCTTCCCTCAGATAACATATGAGAAAACGTATGAGAATATGGAACTGTTGCTGAAGCCCGTCCAGTATAGCAGGTACAACTGGAATATGTGGGGAGATCTTCAGGTCGTTGCTCTGTTACTAGGACTGCAGCTTGGCTATACAAAGTACTGTTGTTTCATCTGTGAACGGGACAGCCATGCCAAAGAGTCGCACTATTCTCGACAGAACTGGCCACTCCGTAAAACGTTAGTTCCAGGACAGAAAAATGTGGCCTCCTCTTCACATAAAACTGGGACTCATGAAGAATTTCGTGAAAGCACTGAACAAGGAAGGCGAAGGTTTTTGTTATTTAAGACAGATGTTCCCAAGAATAACTGTTGCCAAGATCAAAGAGGGCATTTTTGTTGATCCCCAGATCAGACATGTTATGAGTAACAAGCAGTTTGAAGATGTGTTAGTTGGGCCGGAAAAAAATGCCTGGAAAGCCTTCAAAGACGTTGTTGACAATTTTCTGGGCACTTACAGAGTCCCAAACTACATTCAGCTGGTAGACAAACTTCTCAAAGCATATAAGACAATGAAGTGCAACATGTCACTCAAGATTAACTTCCTCCACTAACACTTGGACTTCTTCCCGGCAAATCTCGGTGCTGTCAGTGAGGAACACGGTGAAAGGTTTCACCAGGACATTGCTACAATGGAGAAACGATACCAGGGCAACTGGAATCCATCAATGCTTGCTGACTACTGTTGGACACTGCAACGTGATGCACCAGACATTGAATACAAAAGAAAATCAGGAGCAAAACACTTTTAATTCTGTTGAATTTAATAGCTTGTGCAAAACATAAATGTGACTAAATATGTTATTGTCAGTAAACATATAAATGTCTATTTCTCAGAGTTCCTAAAAAACTATATTTGTGCATACCCAGTAGGTACCTGTCACAATCAGCAAAAACTTTTCAGGAAGCAAGACCTTTCAAAAACATTGTTGTGCAGTGTAGATAGAGCCCAAGCTAAAATCAAAGAGATAGTGATGGGATCACAAATACAGACTCCGCTTTCAGGAGGTATGAGACAATAGCGCTAACCACTGTGCCATCAAGCCACACTTAACTAATTTAAACCAGTCCCAGAAAAACTGCAGGCACTAAAAACTTGTCAGAAATGTAAAATGAACAACGGACTGAATCGTGCATTGTAATTAAAGCCACACTCAGCACTGTATTTGATAAAAAGCAAGGACAAGCACTAGGAGAAAACCAAAGGCAGAAGGCAAATAAGCTAAGTAAACATCACTGTATAGACTGTGAAGGACACAGTTTATTTAAGGATAGAAGATCCCAGGTTAAGGATAAAAAAAAAAAAGGTTAAAAATCATACGGATTCTGAACCCATCCAACCGGCTCCTTGGGTGGCGGTGCACCAGAAAAAAAAAAAAAAAAAAAAAAAAAAAACAGAGATAAACGGTTATCAAATGGCCACTTGTCATTGTTATCTGAGAACATTCAAATTTTTTCCTTTGTATTTCATTTTTAAACAAACTTGCAACCTCATTTTTTATTGCCTTTTCAACACTTGACTTGCATTGAATAATCCAGTCCAGTGCTCGAAAATATGCAAAATGCATGCTTTTCTCTCGATTATAAAAAAAAAACAATCTTGGTGGAAGGGAGACGAGACGTGATTTTCTCGGAAGACACTTAAAAGACCCCCAAGATGAAAGAGATTGGACACGGAGCGTCTTGCGGGGACCTTAAACATGAGACTTGGAGCTAAGAGATTGCAATTTGACATCACGCAAGACAACAACAACATTTCTATAGCACATTTTCATACAAATAATGTAGCTCAAAGTGCTTTACACGATGAAGAAAGAGAAAAAAGAAAGTAAGAATTAAAATCAGAGAACACTAATTAACATAGAATAAAAGTAAGGTCCAATGGCCAGGGAGGACAGAAAAAACAAAAAAACTACAGACGGCTGGAGAAAAAAAAATCTGCAGGGGTTCCAATATTTTTTTGGAGCAACACGATCGGCAATTTTAAAGGTTGTTGACTTCTTAGATAATTATGTATTAATTAATAATCACATGTCTTCCCCAGATATCATATGAGAAAACATATGAGAATATGGAACTGTTGCTGAAGCCCGTCCAGTATAGCAGGTACAACTGGAATATCTGTGGAGATCTTAAAAGTCATTGCTCTGTTAGTGAGGCAGTGAGACAACATTTAAAACAAGTTCAAGGACATCTAACCAAGCAGTTGTTGGAATGCTTTTGGCAGACAGACATCATGTGCTCCCAGCTCTTAAAACAACGACAAGCAGAACAAGCAGCTTGCAAGCAGTAGTAGTTGGAAGCCAGCAGATGATCCAACCGCAACTCCTTAGTGTGCGTTCAGTCCCCCCTTCACAGCGCGAGCAGCAGAGATACGAAGTGGCAAAAGGACAGCTGCTGTACAGGCTTTAAAAGATCGACGGGCAGTGCGACAAACATAACAGGCAGCTCGCCAGCAGCAAGACAACATGATCCAACTGCATCTCCTTAGCGTGCATTCAGCTGCCCCCCTTCACAACGCGAGCAGCATTATACGTCCTGTGAGAAAGAGATGTAACCACGCCCGGGGCTGGAAATAAATGACAAGTATTGTTTTTACAAAAGTTTTAAAGTAAAAGTGAAAATAATGCATATGTAACAATTCCAATGAAAATAACAGTCTCTTTAAATTGTATATCTGGTTAAACAAACCCGGGGGTAGGCGAGCAAAGCGAGCAGAGGCCAGAGGCCCCTAGTCTGCTAAAAAATTGTTAAATATACACCTCTGTAATTGTCACTGCACATCATAAACAAGAAATCAAAAACCTCGTTCATTAATCCTATCAGTTCAAAAGGTCATTGCCGTGAGGTTTTAGGGGATGTGATTTTTTTTTTTTCTTTTGTCCACCCATTGACATTTTTCACATTCACTGATGAATGTAGTATTGGCTTCTATTCACCTTAATAAAGTATAAGTGTCTGTTTGTGTGTCCATCAGGTTGCTATGTCTCTGTCATGCTAAAAGATATCGCATTACAAATATTTTTAGGAATAAAATAAGTTGTATTTGTCACTTTAACAGATGACATATCACAAACATTAACTCTGCTTTTACAAAACTCATATCAAATGGCATATAATGGAGACATATGCAACGTTAACACTGAGGTCTGCGTTGATTATTTAGATTTCAGCCAGTCTGAGATGGGGAACACAGTCACATCAGAATCATTTTTCTGTTCCTTCATCATGAAAACATGAGATTATTTTTTTTCTTGGCAATCTCTATACACTAGATAAAGAAAGTAACACTCATTGTTGGGTGGAGTATTCCTTTAAACTGCGGTAGCCATCTATCAAAGTGGTCTTATGTTCCACTCACATGCTGAAAGCTGCCAGCTCGACATGAAAATCACGCCTGGCAGGAGACAAGCTTACCTATGTGCCTAATATCCATCCATCCATCCATTATCCAACCCGCTATATCCTAACCACAGGGTCATGGGGGTCTGCTGGAGCCAATCCCAGCCAACACAGGGAGCAAGGCAGGAAACAAACCCTGAGCAGGGTGCACACACACACACCAAGCACACACTAGGGACAATTTAGAATCGCCAATGCACCAACCTGCATGTCTTTGGACTATGGGAGGAAACCGGAGCACCCGGAGGAAACCCAAGTAGACACGGGGATAACATGCAAACTCCACGCAGGGAGGACCCAGGAAGCGAACCCAGGTCTCCTAACTGTGAGAAAGCAACACTAGCACTGCGCCACCGTGCCGCCCTATCTTAATATATATATACAGTCAATTCTAGTCCATGTAAGGGCATCAGCAGTCACCCTATGTGCCTAATATGTTTGGATAATTGCAAATTTCCTTCAAATAAATGCTAACAGGAGAGAGCAACTCCTTGAAACACAACCCGTTTCTTGAGGACTATTATATTTTTTTCAAATCTTTACATTATTCTCTCTAAAAAACCTTGGTGTTAAAATTCAAAATACTGTTATGTACAAGTCAAATATTTCCTGGACAGATTTCCAGACCTGAAATGGACAACACAAGTATAGACATTGAACAGATAAGATGGACCTCTGCTAGAAACCTCAATCTATCAGTTGTGTAACATCATCAGAAATTGTGTTCTAAAGTTAAGCATTTTCTATTATTTAAAAAAAATAATAATTATCTTGCCCACGCTGGTACTTTACAATGAAGGTGATGGGGCACCACCAAAATAGTACATCCTAAAAACATACCAATGGAGCAACAAAAGCTTTGCTATATGAAAATATGCCTTCCATGTTTCCAACTCATGTTTGTGACAACAAAAGGGATATGGAAATAATCATCCATCCATCCATCCATTATTCAACCCGCTATATCCGAACTACAGGGTCACGGGGGTCTGCTAGAGCCAATCCGAGCCAATACAGGGCGCAAGGCAGGAAACAAACCCTGGGCAGGGCGCCAGCCCACACACACACACACACCAAGCACACACTAGGGACAATTTAGAATCGCCAATGCATCTAACCTGCATGTCTTTGGACTGTGGGAGGAAACTGGAGTACCCGGAGGAAACCCATGCAGACACAGGGAGAACATGCAAACTCTATGCAGGGAGGACCCAGGAAGTGAACTCGGGTCTCCTAACTGCGAGGCAGCAGCGCTACCTACTGTGCCACCGTGTCACCCTGGAAATAATCATTTTATCGCATATTCCTGGTACTATTTTTCTTGAGGTATGAATAGTCTCCCTATTCGCAGAACTACCCACAAGTTTACTGTGATGTTGCTTATTCAGTGGAAGCCACACCCCCATGGGGGGGGGGGCGACAGGGGTTGAAATTATATTGCAGAAAATGAAAAGCACCGTGGTGACATGCACAGCTGGTCTTATTTTAAAATGGCTGAATCTCATAACATTTTTTTAATTCAAAAATGACACATATAAACTATTTTACAATGTTTGTAAATTGCAAGATGCAGATCAAAACTTGACAACTGTCTTGGAATAATTTGGTACGTTTTTAAGCTTTTATTTTTCCAGTAGTGCCTCATGGCCACCATTATAAAGTGACAATGTGGACGAGATATTTTTTTTAAATTTATAGATGCTTTAAAAGATAATTTTGCATGAAAAATGCGTATATACCATGTTTGTGAAGAAATAACACTGACTTCAAAAACACCAAACTTTCTTTAAAGTTATATAAATATTTATTATGTACACAAAATGAAAAGGAAATTGGATGAAGTGAACAAATTGAATAATATTTAATCTCAAACTAAACACACTGGGCCAAATGAAGTAAACAAGCTGCATGGATGGACAGACTGGTACCGGGGTGGCTGAAGGCCTCTGTGCACATCGAACATTACAAGTCTGTTGTGGTGTCCGTGTGTTTGTTTGTTTCTCTTCATCATCCAGTGTGTGCTCCAAGATGTCATTTATTTTCATTTATAAATCTGTTTGAGAGTGTGTGTGAGTGTGTCTGTGTGTGTGTGCACTTTGTGTGTGCCTCCATGTATCTACAGTGTATAAATAAAGTTGAGAATGTCTGTATGTTGCTCTGAATGTCCAGGCATCACTCGAGAACATGGTATGTATATTCATCATGGTTTTTATTGCCCCCGGTCAACTGAGGGGGGCTCTTAGGTTGCAATGAAAAATGTAATTCTCCTACATTTTCAGTCCCAAATAATGGATGCATGCAAACAGATTGTCACGAAATTTGTTCTTATTACTTGTATTTTCAGCTCCATAGATATAGATATATGTTTATGTGTACATGCATGTTTTTATTGGTTTTATGATTTTATTATCCTGTACGGTGTCCTTGGGTGTTTAGAAAGGGGCCTTGAAATAAAATGTATTACCTATATATCTCTATCTATATCTTATCTATCTATTGTGATGGACAGCTGGCAGCTCAACCCGGCTGACACATCCAGGACGCTAGATGGAGACTTCCCTGCAGCTTAGAGGTGCCCCTGATTCCCGCAGGGCACCATGGGAGATGGAGTTCGGCTTCACAGCCCTGCTGGGTACCGTGTGTGCTGCCGTGTGATGCTGCAGGGAGACGCGGGGATTTTTGTTTCCCATATAGCCAGGAAGTACTCCCAAGTCACGGGGATGGAAGAACAGAAGTACTTCCGGGCTGAAGAAAATACAAGTCTCCATCTGACCCGGAAGTCCTAATGAATCACAGTGACAGAAGGACAGGAGCACTTCCGGGTCAAGAACTATATAAAGGATTATGGGAGACCAAGCAAGCGAGCCGGAGTTGGGAGGGAGTGCGATGGAGCTGCTGGGAGGAGATTGTGGTGCTTTGAAAAAGAAGAAATTAAATTACTTCTTTGTGATTTTATCCCGTGAATTGCGCACTGTCTGTTGGGGTAAAGGTGAGCAACAGCGCCACTACGCGTCCACTTTGTGACACTATATATCTATCTATCTATCTATATTGTGGCGGACAGCCGGGTCCCATGCCCGGCAGGGACGCCCCTTCTGCATCTGTTCCAGGGGAGCAACCATGGGCAGCTCAGTACCTCCCCTGGGACGCTTGGTGGCAGCCTCCCTGGCCGATGGTGATTCCCCAACCTCCCGCAGGGCTCCAGGGGAGATGGAGTCCACCACAGCCTGGTTGGGGCCCAGGGTGGCTGCTGGGGGGGGGGCTGCCTGGCTGGACGAATCTTCAGCCCCACCCAGAAGTGCAATTAGGACCAGGTGGTCAATCACCTGGAACGCTTCCGGGTGGGCTATAAAAAGGGCCAGCCACCACCACTCAAGGAGCCAGGGTCGGGAGGAGAAAGACTACACTTAAGGAGGAGTGGTGGTAAAGGAAAAGGATCGTTGGTGAGCTTGCAGTGCTTAATAGTGCTTGGGGACTGTGTATTGCCTGTGGGTCACAGAGAAGACGTGCGCCCAATGGTGAAGAAAAAATAAAAGTCTTGTTTAGTTTATACGTGCCTCTGTGTCCATCTGTGTCGGGTCAGGTGCCTATATAGCGCCTTTGTTACAATATATATTATTATATTGTATATAATGTAGCACGGTGGCACGGTGGGTAGCGCTGCTGCCTCGCAGTTAGGAGACCCGGGTTCGCTTCCCGGGTCCTCGCTGTGTGGAGTTGGCATGTTCTCCCCGTGTCCGCGTGGGTTTCCTCCGGGTACTCCGGTTTCCTCCCACAGTCCACAGACGTGCAGGTTAGGTGCATTGGCGATTCTAAATTGTCCCTAGTGTGTGCTTGGTGTGTGTAGGTGTGTGCACCCTGCGGTGGGCTGGCGCCCTGCCCAGGGTTTGTATCCTGCCTTGCGCCCTGTGTTGGCTGGGATTGGCTCCAGCAGACCCCCGTGACCCTGTAGTTAGGATATAGTGGGTTGGCTAATGGATGGATGGATGTATACAATATATATTATACATATATATATTAGTGACAGACGGCTGGGGCATCTCCCCTGGGACACAAGAGGGCAACCGTCCTGGTTCGCATATGGTTCACACGTTCAGAGCTGGGAAGCTCCACTCGGTTGGGGCATATGGCAACCACCAGGGTCTGCCCCGACATTCCAGGAGACGTGGACTGCAGCACTTCCACCACAACCAGAAACGCTGCTAGACCAGGAGGCAGATACACGAGGAGCCGGAGTTGGGAGGGAGCGAGACGAAGTTTACAAGAGAGGAGTGGAAGTGGCAAGAAAAAATTAGAGAAAACGAAGGACTGTGAGTTTGGTGCACTGTACTTGATAAATCAAATAAAAACGTGTGCATTTTGGACACAAGTTGTCTTGGTGTCTGTCCGTGTCAAGACTGGTTTCCACTATATATTTATTGTGACGGGCGGCCGGGGTCCCTTCTGCATATGTTCCAGGGGAGCAAGCATGGGAAACCCAATATCTCCCCCTGGATGCTAGATGGCAGCTTCCCTGGATTGCAGCGGTGCCTCTGACTCCCGCAGGTCTTCATGGGGGTTGGAGTTCTGTGCAGCCATGTTGGGTTCCGCAGGTGCCACCAGGGGGTGCTGCAGCAGAAGCTGCTAGGTACTTCTGGGAACTAGTTTCGTCACACCCGGAAGTGCAGCCAGATGTCGGCAATCAAGCACCTGGTGCCTAATAAAAGGAGCCAGCAACCACCATTCATTGGCAAGAGTTGGGAGGAGGAGGAATGGTGGTGGTGGTGGAAGAGAAAGAAGAAGAAAGTGTGTGGTGCTTGTACACTTGGGACTGTGTTGTGCCTGTGGGGATTACAGGGAAGACATACCCCACAGGTGACAAACAATAAAAATCTATTTATTTTATACGTACCTCCCGTGTTGGGTCAGGCGTTTATATAATGCCTTTGTTACTATATATATATATTTATATATATATATATATTTTATATATATATATATAATCCAACGTCTGTCTGTCTGTCCACTTTTCACCACAAAACTTTTTTTTATAATTTGCTTGAACATTCCAGTTGATATTGCGACTTCTCTCTCATCGCGCTAAGTATCATAGTTCGCTTGCAGTACCGATTTATTTGTGCAAATCCGAGAGAGATGCAGCGGACCTGCAGGGCCCTCCTCACTCACGTGCCAGCCTCAGGGTGTATCTTACATCCGCTTAGCTAGCGAATTAACTACTTAACGGATTTAGATCTGTTTTTATTCTAGAATTTGCTTGAACATTCCTGTTGATTTTGCAACTTCTCTTATTGCACTAACAATCATTGTTCACTTGCAGGAGCGATATATTCGCACTAATCCAAGACAGAGGCTGTGGGCCGAGGAAGTGGGAAGTGGGAAGCGGGACGTCAGGAGTGGGGAGCCGGGCAGGGTCCACCTTGCTGTCCTGTTTCACTTCTATGCGGGCAGAGCCGTGGGGGAGGGCTAGTTATTAAAGATAGACCCACTTAAAAAGCAGCTTACACATTATTTCAGTTCTGCCCCAAGGAGGCCAGGCCAGCTCATGGACTTCAACAGTTAAACAGTTTTGATTAGGGTAAACCCTGTCTGATCTGGCCATTCACGTTCTGTCAAATAAACTGTCAAATAAAATCTTATTCTACTTCCTTTTACTACTTTTTTAATCCATTTTCAAATAATATGTCTTCTTGAAAGAGAACCGATTTACTTCGAAGATCAACGGATGCCAGACCTGTCTGATGCAGGATTCTGACAGTGAAGAATATCAAAATGACTTTAAAACAGTGAATTAAAAGTCATAGCTTCCCATGGCCACATAATGAAGGCTGAAATATTGACAGGCAACTGAACAGATTGTATCATTTTTATCCCAAGAATACTTTTCATTCCCAATCATTTTCTGTTCTCTTTTAAACATCTGCAATTTCCTATTTGTGTCTACTTTGCTGTGACCATAAACAAATGATGAGGTCAGACACTGAAAACTGCAGGCATCAATTTAAGAGCAGATTGTTCCTCTAATGTGCTGTTTTGTATTGCTTGCTCACAAGTGACATTAAAACAGATCTTCACTTATATATACTCCATAAAGTACAACAATAAAGTGTTTTAATAAAGAAGCAATCACTTGACATCAGATGTTTATTCACCTCAGATGACTAGTATTAAAATAATATATCTCAACTACTTATGCAAAAATTTTGCAAATCAATAGGCCTGCCCTCCCATGACTAAATGGAGAAGAAGGGTAAAAATTACAAGTTAAATTGAACAATTTGTTTGGCAGTTATTGTTGGATAGAAGTCAAACTACTTGTGAGGGATTCGCGTTTAAGTACTGGACCAAAGACAACAGGCCTGGTGCCTGTAAAGAAAACAAACACTGTGCAGGTTGTTTCACAAAGATAATAAGCAAAACACTACCTAGCAAGTTCTAACATGGGCGTCCCTGACTGTAATAAAGGGAGTGTGCAAAATGAAGAATAGCTGGGATATTCAAAACACACATTTTGTATGTCAAAATAATTTCAGATATTCCCATCACTTTATTCTTATTAAGCGCACTTCCACTTGTCAACCGACTGCACTATACATTAATTACGGTAAATAACAAGAAACAAATAAGTGCAACATAAATGCAAACTCATGTTGAAACATAAACAGAGAAACAGGACATGATGAGACAAAAAGACAGTTATTTCTGTTACATTGTAAGTGTCGGAGTGGCATCTCGATCGGGGAATTGAGGTTATTTGCCTAACCGACCGGGAAGCCTTAACAGAAGGATGGGGATGGACAGGCATCCCAGCTGAGAAGGTTACTAGTACAATTCCCACTTGGGAGGCATAATGGAAGGAGAGGGGGAGTCTGCTTCCCAGGGCCATGTATCCACCCTGTATACAGGGTGGCCGCATCCCTCTGGGGGAACTCGCATTTGTTTGATTTTTGATCATTTATGCTAGATAGAATGCCCAGTGGGAGCTGGGTGGTCTCGTGGCCTTGGAACCCCTGCAGATTTTTTTTTTTTTTTATCCAGCCCAGTTTTTTCCAGTTTTCTATGGTGCTGATCTCCGCCCCCACCACCTGATCAGGGCGCCATGCAGTCCTTGCATTGATGGATTGAAGGCCACGGGTCCACATGACCAGCATTGTCTAATTCTTCCACATGAAGCTTGAAAACCATGAGGACTGATTGAGATCATTTATGTTAGGGGGGCTGGGTGGTCTCGTGGCCTCAGAACCCCTGTAGATTTTGTTTTTTTCTCCAGCCCTGTGGAGTTTTTTTTGTTTTTTTTTTTTCTGTCCTCCCTGGCCAAAGGAACTTTCTTTATTCTTTGTTAATTAGTATTGCCTAATTTTATTTTGATATTTTTTCTTTTTTATTTCTTCACCTTGTAAAGCACTTTGAGCTACACCATTTGTACGAAAACGTGGGATAGAAATAATGTTGTTGCTGTTGTTGAAGGAAGTTAATTCCACACCAGACCAGTGGGTGGTGAGGTGCACTGATCCTTTTTCCACTGCAGACCATTATGGGAAATTCCGCCTGGCCTCTGTGATGTCACTTCTGGTCCAGAAGTCGCCCCTTCTGGTCACGAGACCAATTTTTTGGGGTTTTTTTTCCTGTCCTTCTGGTCATCGGACCTTACTTTATTCTTTGTTACTTAGTATTACCTAATCTTATTTTTATATTTTTTCTTTCTTCATCTCGTAAAGCACTTTGAGCTCCATCATTTGTATGAAATCATGCTATATAAATAAATGTTGTTGTTGTTGTTGTTGTTGTTGTAACCCCCACAGAGCATATTGGGAGCTATAGTCCTTTGAGGCAGCCCTGTTGGGATGCTTGTGTGCCGCCAGGGGAAGGTCGTCCCTACTTTGCAGACTTCGACTTAAAAGACGCCTCCTCACCTACGCCAAGGAGTCTGAGTTAGAAGGAGGTGGGCGAGCCTCGTGGAATGGCATGGAAGGCAAACAATTGTGTGCGTTATTATTGTGGTGGACCAATTTAACCCAGAAAAATAATTATTGTATATTAAACATCCTTTTATGTTACCTAAAATGGTGTTTGGCCAAGTTGTGTCTGGTGTTTGGGGCACCCCCTTGTGACCACAACATTTGTGTATATATACATGCACACATACATATATACACATACATACATACACACACATATATATATATATATATATATACACACAAACAAATGTATACGTGCACACACACATATATATTATATATTATATATATATATATTATATACGCGTGCACACACACATACATATACTGTATAGGAGGTGGTGTCAGATTATATGAAAACAGAGGGTCTTACCCGACAAATACCCAAGAATGTGGAGTGTGGAAAGAAACCCAGAAATTGGCTGTTAAACTAATGAGAATGACAACATGTAATGTTTGTCAAAATATAACAATATCTTTCTATCTTCAGATTATACAGTATATACACATATTGCAGGGTGTTTTCATTTTTTTGTAAATTTGTGCAGATCACTGGACTTCTAAATTTGAAGTATATTTAAAGAATAAATTGAACTAAATTAAATATATTTCAAGGGTGGCACAATGGCACTGCTGCCTCAAAACTCTAGGGTCCACAGTTTGAGTCTCAGGTGATTGCTGTACAGGTATATTTGGCATTTACAGATTTTCCAGTGTGGAATTTTGTTCCAAATCCTAGACACATAGAGCACATATTAGGTTGATTAGTGATATTAACATTGGCCTGTTCTGGGTGTCTCCTATGAAACACTGGTGTCTCATTCAGGGTTGCTTCCCACCTTGCATTCAGTGCTTCTAAGTAAGGAAACAGCTACTTGCAAACTTAAGTCGGATACATGAAATAGGAGATGGGTGGAAGGTAAATGGGGCAGCACGGTGGCGCATTGCTAGCACTGCTGCCTCACAGTAAGGAGACTTGGGTTCGCTTCCCGGGTCCCCCCTGCGTAGAGTTTGCATGTTCTCCCCGTGTCTGCGTGGGTGTCCTCCCACAGTCCAAAGACATGCAGGATAGGTGCATTGGCGATCCTGTCCTTGGTGTGTGGGTGTGTGTGTGCGCCCCCTCTGGCATTTGTTTCCTGCCTTGCGCCCTGTGTTGGCAGGGATTGGTTCCAGCAGACCCCCCCGTGACCCTGTAGTTAGGATATAGTGAGTTTGATAATGGATGGATGGAAGGTAAATGAATAAATAAGGTCAAGTACACCTATACTGTACATACAGATGCACTATATAATGTAACAAACATCCAGAAAAATGATGACAAATTATTATAAGAAAAACACAGTGTAAACAAAGAGGCAAGTTTGTGAGTAATGCCCACATCCAGATAAACTTAAGGAAATCCAATTATATACTATATACTAATTTATTAATACAAGTTAAAGTACAAAGCAGTAGCTAATTACAGATAGAGAAAAGCCAATACAAAATAATGAACCTAATGCATCTTTAGGTATACAAAGAAAGCCCCCATTACTCATGGGGTGGCTGATCCACTTGCCCACATAAGAACCTTTGCAAGCACTTAATCCTATATCCCATTACTCCCATCATTCTTTCTTTCTGTATCTTTGTAACAACTCACTCAAAAATGAGAACAAGTCACACTGCCCAGTCCCAAAAGGATTTTGAGCAACCGTATGTTCGGACTTGCCAGCATCATACCATATATAACCCCATCTTCCTGCAATAGCCTGACTCCTCAAAGTCCCTTGTCTGCAAGCACTTCTAGGGTAACTTCCAGCCACCAAAGAAACCATTCTGGGCCAAGGACCTGCCTGTCACAACTGAGCAGTGTCACCTGAAATGCCTGCTGAAAGAAATCATGAGTTCCCACGTATGACACAGGAGTCCCTGTTGTTCCCAACTGGGCTGAACCTCAAAAGACATTAATTATTTATTTATTTCTAAAGCACTTTAAAAACAACATTGAAGCTGACCAAAGTGATGTACAATAAAAACCCAACATATCAGACATACGATAACCAAAGGGTAAAAGAAACAGAAACACATAAACACATAAGAGCTGAAGAGATTCATAATAAAAAGTACACAGATAGTCAACATCTCATACTGTGTTAAAGGCCAGAAAGTAAAAGTGCGTTTTTAAATAAGATTTAAAGACAGCAAGTGAAGGAGCCTGCCTAACATCAGTCAGTCAGTCATTTCCCAACCCGCTATATCCTAACACAGGGTCACGGGGGTCTGCTGGAGCCAATCCCAGCCAGCACAGGGCGCAAGGCAGGAACAAATCTCGGGCAGGGTCTTTGGACTGTGGGAGGAAACCCACGCAGACACGGGGAGAACATGCAAACTCCATGCAGGGAGGACCCGGGAAGCGAACCCAGGTCTCCTTACTGCGAGGCAGCAGCTCTACCACTGCGCCACCGTGCCACCCTTTCTGCCTAACGTGCAATGGCAAATCGTTCCAGAGTTTTGGAGCTGCAACTGAAAAAGCCTGATCACCTCAAAGTTTGCATCGTGTCTTAGGAACAAGTAAAAGCATCTGGTCTGCTGACCTGAGACAGCGAGACAGTACGTAAGGGTGCAGCAGTTCCGACAAAAAAAATGGGGCACAACCATTAAAGGATTTAAAAACAAATACAAGGATCTTAAAATGGATTTGAAAATGAACTGGAAGCCAGTGAATGGAAGCCAAAATTGGGGTAACATGCTCTCGCTTGCTTGCACCAGTTAAAAATCAAGGAGCGGCATTTTGCACCAGTTGTAGGCGAGCAATGGAGGCCTGGCTAATTCCAAAAAGAAGCGCATTGCAGTAATCTAGATGAGAGGTTATAGAAGCATGTATCACTGTTTCAAAGTTGCGTTAAAACAAAACAGGCTTGATTTTTGGCAGCCGCCTCAAATAAAAGAACACAACGCAATTATACCTACCACACCATTTTCCCCACATTGAACCAGGAAGGAGGACTCCTTCTTTGCCCATCTCAAAACACACCTAAAGAGAAGCTCTGTTCAATTCCTCTTAATCACTTCTGCTGGCTGTTATCACCTGCCATCCACTGCATGATATGATATGATTAGATTAGAGTAGATTAGATTAGATTATTTTAGATTAGATTAGATAGATACTTTATTCATCCCAAGGGGAAATTCACATTCATTTATAAGAATGCATCCCCTAATTAAATATTCAGTGAACATTAGCAGGAAATTATCATTTATACCAGATTCCAAGGGTCAAGACAAATGCTGAACTGATGTCAGGTGTGGGACATTCTTAAAAATCTCCATTGCCATCAGGTTAAATTCCTCTTTGGTAGCCCCAGTCACACATGATCCATGTCAGATGTTGGTGTTTTTAAAATGGTCGGGCTTTCATGTTTCGTGGATGCCCTATACCGTGTGTGTGTGTGTGTGTGTGTAACCTTATTGCACCCAGGAAACAGCAGGGTTTGCACCATGTCAGACTCAAAGAAAGAAGTAAAGAAAACATAAATATTACAGTCGATAATACCATGAAGTGTGACAGACAGTATGAACAGAAAGAAAGAACTAGCTGTTCAGGTGTCATACTGAACACTACAGCTGGATTGCCAGGACATTCTTCAGGGCCGGCCTGACATTTTTTAGCGGCTGTCCTATACCACCCATGTGTATAACCGCACTTCACACAGATAAAGAGGAAATTAAACATTTGTGCTGGCAACATGTCAGCCTCAAGGAAAGCAAGCAAAAACAAAAAGATAATGTAAGAAAGGCAGAACGAAAGACTGAAAGAAAGTGGGTTGCCCATGCGTGATACTGAACAGTTTGCCTGTACTGGCCTGAACCACGGTACATGTTCTTGCCTTGAAAAGGGCCAATCAGACATCTTTAGTAGATACCTTATTCTTCGGCAACCAGAAAAGACATAACGTCAAGGATGGCACCATGTCAGCCTCAAAAAAAAAAAAAAAAACAAGCAGACATCACACCTGATAAGACATGAAAGACAGAAGGTAAGACAGAAAAAGAAATGCAAAATGCTGGATGTGCATACTTTATACTGAACAACGTCGCTGGACTATCAAAACCATGACATGCGCTTCTTCCTTAAAAAGGGCCTGCCAAACCTCTAGAGTTGGATATCCTAGGCCATCATATCCTGAAATGAGGAAACATAACAGCAGGCATCATGTCAGCCTCAAAGAAACCATGAAAATAACATCACAGCTGAGACAGAAAGAAAGTATCGTTTAGACTTTAAACTGTACAGTTTAACTGAACTTCCTTTTTTTTTTTTTTTTTTGGTTTTCGGACAGCCAGACCTCTTCAACTGGATATCTCCTGTACCACGATATGGTCAGCTTTAAAGAAACCAAGCAAAGACTGCAACACCACAGGTGATAATAACATCACCCCTGATAAGACATGAAACACAGAAAGACAATAAGACTTCCTTAAAAACAACCAGCCAGACCTCTTTATTGAATATCCTATACCACTTCATCCAAAAAAAAAAAAAAAAGAGAAAACATAAGGGATGGCACCATGCCAGCCTCAGAGAAAACATCACGTGATAATACACGAAATGAAGTAGGCCATTCAGACTCCATACTGAACAGTTTAGCTGGACTTCCAGAATCACGGCACATGCTCCCTGCCTTAAAACATGTCAGCCAGACATCTGTAGTGGATGTCCTCTACCAGGGGTGGGCAATGTCAGTCCTGGAGAGCCTCAGTTGTTGCAGGTTTTCATTCCAACCCAATTGCTTAATTAGAAACCAATACTTGCCAGTCTCACATCTTATTTAATTTTATGGCTTGCTAGTCTGCAATGTAAGGCTCTTATATGGTAGATTGTTTCCTTTCCAAGGATGTCATCCAAATGATTTGAAGCCTAAAACGTTTGATTTTCAGTCTGTCATCTTTTTCTATTAAGGGTTTTATTAAATCAAACGGTGAATGATGAACCCACAGAGATGTAAATGGAAACAAGCTAGATGGAGAAGTGCTGGCTGCTTTGTCATTGACATCTTATTACTAATAAGGAGCCATTAAACAGTGAATGCAGTGTTTTAAGAATGAAATAAGCAATTAAGGGGGGGGGGGGCTTAACAAGAAAGACCACCAAAATGAAGCATCAAAATGTCACTTAAGCAATAAGAGCTTCATCAGCAGTAACTGACTTCTCATTAAGAAACAGGGTTGGAACAAAACCCTGCCGCCACTGCGGCTCTCCTGGACCAACATTGCCCACCCCTGTCCTATACTACTGAATCCAGAAAAGGCATAGCATGAGGGACTGGCACCATGTTAGCCTCAATAAAACAAACAAATAACATCAGAGCTGACAATACAAGAAAAACAGAAAGAAAAAGAGAGAAAAAGAGAAATGCAAAATGCTGGCTGATCATACTTTATACTGAACAATATAGCTGGACTATCAGAACCCTGACATGCACTTCTTCCTTAAAAAGGGCCTGCCAAGCCTCTAGAGTTGGATATCCTAGGCCAGGGGTCCTCAATCAAAGTCCTGGAGGGCCGCAGTGGCTGCAGGTTTTTGTTCTAACCTGGTTGCTTAATTAGAAAGCAATTCTTGCCAATACTTTAATTTCATGGCTTGTTAGTGCTTTAACTCTTCTATGTCAGGTAATTCTCATATCCTAGATTTTCTTCCCCTTTTTAAGGATATCATCCAAATGATTTGAAGGCTAAAATGGAGGAGTAATTTTCAGTCTTTACTACCTTCCAAGTATTTAATTAAACCCACTAGTGCATGATAGATACACAAATGTGTAAATGGAAACAAGCTAAATGGAGAAATGCTAGTCTATTTTGTCATTTGCATGTTATTGCTAATTAGGAGCAATTAAAAACCAGGAATACAGCTGTTTAAGACTAAAATAAGCAATAAGGGTTCAAAATCTTAACAAGCAAGACAACTAAAGTGAAGCAGAATTGTTACTTGAGCAATAAGTGCTTCTTATTAAAAATTTGGTTGGAGCAAAAACCTGCAGCCACTGCGGCTCTCCAGGACCGTGATTGAGGACCCCTGTCCTAGGCCATCATATCCTGAAATGAGGAAACGGAACAGCAGGCATCATGTTAGCCTCAAAGAAACTATGAATATAACAATAGCTGGACTTTCAAAACTAAAATAAAAGGGATGACCAGACCTTTTCAACTGGATATCTCCTGTACCACTATATGGTCAGCTTTAAAGAAACAAAGCAAAGACTGCAACACCACAGGTGATAATAGAAGAAGGACAGACAGACAGCCTTTTCATTCAGAGAGATAGAGAGAGCATGAATGGACAAACACACTTTGGCTGTTCATTCTTTATACCAAACAGTGAAGCTGGACTACCAGAAGCCCCACATGTGTTTCTGCCTTAAAAGGGGCTAGCCACCCCATCTATCTTTAATGGGTGTCCTATACTACTGTACCCAGAAAAGAGGAAATATTAGGTTATGGTACCATGTCAGCTTCAAAAACAAAAAAAAGAAAACGTGAAAAAAGGCATCAGAGCTGATAATAAAAGAAAGACAGAAGGAAAAACAGAAAAGAAGAAAGTGGGCTGTTCCGACTTTATGCTGAACTCTTTAACTGGACTTCCAGTGCCATGACACATGCTCCTGCCTTATAAATTGCCAGACAGACATCTTTAGTAATGTCCTATACCACCGCATCCAGAAAAGATATTAAAAAAAGTGAGGGATTATACCACGTCAGCCAAAATAAAAACAAGAAAATAACATCACAGCTGACCAAAGCTGAACTGACGTTTACAATCAGCGGGAGCTCTCCCAGTGGCCTGGCATTCAGAGCAACCAGTGAAATAAACCAATGGTGAAAATTATATAATGTTATTATACTGGAAAACGTCACTGCTCTATAGTGGGCACAAATCCTTTTGGTTTAACGTTGGCAGGTTTCGTTTCTGGTTGGACGGTTTCTCATTTTTGTTCAAAGCAAGTTCTGACTTCACGTGCATCTCGTGTTCTGACAGTCAAACAGGAGTAATGTGATGAGAAGCACATACGCCTGGTGCTTTTGTGATTAAATTTATACATGAAGACTGTTTAAAAGTTTATAGTATACTTTGAATTATATTTGGATGTTGTATGGGTTTTGGTATTTGTTACTGTGTATTTATTTTGTTTCATTTTTGTTTCAAATTTTAATGAAGTGTAGCGTATGGTCACATTTTTAACGTTTTTTTTTTTCCTTTTCCCCTTTACAGTGATTGAATAGGCTACACGAAATGTTTTATTTTATTGTTTTTATTAATGAAACACGTATGTGAGTGGAATGATTTGTGTTTTAAAATGTACCTGTTCTTTATTTCATAAGTTTGTTCATGAACGGGTCTTGTTTTTACTTCATAGATAGATGAAAGGCACTGTATGATAGATAGATAGATAGATAGATAGATAGATAGATAGATAGATAGATAGATAGATAGTGAAAGGCACTATATAATAGATAGATAGATAGATAGGATACTTTATGAATCCCAAGGGGAAATTCACATACTCCAGCAGCAGCATACTGATAAAGAATAATATTAAATTTATTTTAACATTTTTAAAGTGTGTCTTTTGCGCTCTGACAGTTAAACCTCAGCACTATGATGAGAGAAAGTGACTGAACAGGCTACACAAAATGTTTCATAGTTTTTTGTTTACTAAGTGCATTCTTTAAAAAATTCTTGACAGACTTCTGTGGCACGGAGACATTTTTTGATTCTTTTGTCTACTAAAGAAATTCCAAGTGGTCTTTTTTGACCAACACTTCAAACTTTGAGGAAGATTCCGCATTACCATCCAGACACGGACAGCGGCTCGGCTGTGGAAATTCCAGACTCGCAGTTGAAATTGCAAACGTAATCTATGCACTGACAACTACTTTTTGGGGTTTCAGTGCTTTTTGCACATTTTTTTTGATAGAAATATTATACAACACCATGGTTTATTTATTTATGACGTGTTTACATTTATGAAGTGTTATTCCACACTTTATCACAGGTTGTCTTGAGACTAATACTCTAAGAGTGAAATGTATTTGTAAAAGCTGAACCTACTGTCTCCTCATTTATTAGCAATTCCAAGACAAAATGGTGTTTGTTGGTTTGATGTTTATTGTGTGGCTTGGCCTGGGTTAGACTTGGGATTCCCGTCCTGATTAAGCTTCCCAGTCCGGCCCTGCAGCTTACTGTACAAGAAAGATATTAGGAAGGAAAACAAGCCAATTTTATACTAAACAGCATCGCTGGACTGCCAGAACCCCAACATGTGCCTCTATTAGTCTACCTTAAAAAGGGCCAGTCAGACATCTTTAGTGGATTCCTCTACAACTGCACTCAGCCAAGAGGAAGCTTCAGGGTTCATACTAGGTGAACCTCGGAGAAACCAAACAAATAACATCACTGATGATCCAAGACAGAAATAAAAGGTAACTGCTTGATTAGACTTCACATTGAACATACTGCAGCATTTGAACTGATATGTCCATCTTAATCTTTATTTCATATAGCGCCTTTCACAAGTAGCCTCATTGTAAAACAATGTATGGCGATCTCCATCAAAACGGTTAAAGAATATGAAGTAGAAGACATGGCACTTTCTAAGAACTAAAATAAATAATCTACTAAGAATAAACACAGTCTCAATGCAGATGGGCACTTAACTAAATGACCAAGTTTAAGATCGCTTTAATCGGATGACAAGTATTTATCTAAGCAATCCCAATAATCTAATTTCTTAAAGTGGCGACTTCTTGACCCGGATAATGAATTCCTCGAGCATTTGTTCTTTTTCTCCGTTCGGCCAGTTGAAGGTCACCACCGTATTCCAATTCCGGACTGCAATACTCGCTTCCATTTCGACCGAACAGGAATGAGCAGGGGAGGGGTGGAGGGGGTGAAGCATTGGGGTGGGAGGTGGTAACCGACCCCTGTCGTTAATATTAACGAAAGTAACAGTGCTGACCTTGAACTTGTCACAGTACGATATCTACACAAGTCACGACAAACGGGGCTGTTGTCATTAAAGGAAAGCGGCGTACTTGTCAAACGTGACGCTGGGAGCCGTGCCAAATAAACGGGATTCCCGTCTTTTAAAAAAAAAAAAAAAAAACGAGAAATGGTAAAGCATCACTACTTACCAAGAGAATCCGGATGTGAACGCGTGAGAAGGAGGAGTAGAGGGAGGACACGATGCAGGGGTGCGGTGTGAAGCGAGGCGTGGGTCCCTTGTCCTGAAGTGTCGCCCGTAGCCTTGTATTCCCTGATAGCGGCTCCTGCTGCACGGACAAACCGGACGAGATGAGGGGAGCTGTGCGGGCGGTAGGCTGCGCTGTGTGCCGCTGCCGCTGCCGCCGCCGCCGCTGACTGACTGACAGGCTGTTACAAGCCGAGCTCAAGTGCGCCGCTCGCTCTCTTCAATTGCTCTTTAAAAGGAGAACAGTTACAGTGTTAAAAAATAGCCGAGGGGCTTCCTGTCTTCTTTTCCGGGTTATAAACACAAACACGTTAATTCATCATGAAGTGGTCACAGGGAAGAGCGCGGGCTTGCGGCAAGCCAAGCAAGCGAGCAAAAGTGATGGATAACGGCGGCTGGCACTTCTAGAGATTTCTCCCGAATTATTAAACAAACAAACACAGTAAATCCAGGCGCGTTGAAATGTCACACTCCAGTGCGTTTGAGCCCGGCGCGATTCTGTCCGTTTAGTCTGAACGCCGTTGTTGGATCACACGAGCCGGTATCCCTGTGGCCGCTCCGCTCGCTCTGACGCGCGCACTCGCACCATGACGTCACCTGACGGCTGCTGGACGGAGAGAGAGAGCAGGAGGGAGGGAGGGGCGCGCGCGTACCCGCCGGACCGCCAAAGCGCTGATTTAAAGAAAGGAAGCGAACGGAAGCCTGCGAGCCGCAGACCTGAGTGCGGAGTGGTGGGGCGGCTGGCCGGCCGGCCGGCCAATGAGAGAAGACACCTGCTGAGACAACGTTCAGAGGTAAAAGAGAGTTTTAACGCGACTCCTATTGACTTTGGAACACTCTGAGATGAATCTTATATCCATAGATCTACTTCTGCAGTCGTTTAATCCACCGTAGTGGGGCACCCCCTAGAATAGGGTTATTCAATTAGCGGCCCCTTGGCCGATTTGGGTCTCTAATAAGTTTTTACTGGCACTTTGATAGGTTCTTGCTTATTAATTTGGAAAAAAGATCACTTTGAATTTTACATTTGGGAGACACATGTCAGGCCTATAAAATGCGTCAGTTATTCTTGCTTGTCCCTTGTCAGTGCTAACAGGCAGTCACGGAAAAAGACAGCACTATCCTGAAGATGAGAACAAAAAGATACATGATTGTTGAAGTTCGAGTGAAGCTGCGTGTTTACTGTGAAATTGGAGCTCATTGGTGATGAAGGAATATGAACTTTCAGAGGTTTTTCCAAGTAGTACAAGGCTGTTGTCCCGTTTTAGCTGTTGTGGATGTAGTGAGAAGTCAAGCAAAATGACACCTTTTATAGGCTAACTAAAAAAATTACAATATGTAAGCTTTCGAGGCAACTTGGGCCCCTTCTTCAGCCAAGATATAATCCCAGCGGCTTTTGAAGACAACATACCTTAACTTCAATACCAACTTGCTGCCAGGCTGTCCTGCATACCATCACAAACTTCAGAAGCTATTCAAGAAGGTATCTCATTCGAGGAGACATTGGCTATCTGTTTTATTACAGGCGCCATGATCACCTCAACCAGTGCCACTCCTAGCCAAACTGGGGCCCAAAACAGAATCTTCACCTTGGGCCCCTCACTAAACATTAAGTACCAAATACATTATTATTTAATTTGAGCAATAAGCATATAAATAAATAATGAAAAAACAAAGAAGCACACATCACAAACTTAAATATAACCTTTTAATCTCAAGTAAAAACATTTTTTAAAACATATCTAAAAAAAGTCAAAACTTGAAAATGAATGTTTTGGTATTCCTTCAGTCTATTTTTTGCGTAGCACAACAGCACAAGTCCCCATTTTCTGGAGGCAAAGTCATCTATGAGATCATCAAAATCAAATCAAAAATCACACGTCAGCTTCTGTGCGAGGTCTGTGTTGATGCTGATGGTAGCCAAGCTGCTTACACGTTCTTGTGCCAGAGGTGACTCAGGTGATTACCCAGCATCATAGGCCCCCGGGCAAAGTTGTGCACTGGGGCCCCTGTTTTGATAGCGAAACAGAAACAGACATAGGCATCAGAACCATAGTGGGCCCCTGTACTCCCGGGGATCCCGGCCAATGCCCATACATTAAGACGGCCCTGGGTGAACTGAAGTGTGACTTGATGAGCTTAAGATTTGTAAAACCACTCAGCAGCTGCAACTGTAAGTGGGAGAGTTCCTGCAATTCAGAAGGAAATCCAAAGATTTGGACTTTCTTTGTATTTAATGGCACTAATATACAAATTAATTTGTTTCCTTTATAAATGAAAGCCTCATTAGGAATAATAATAATAATGATGATGATGATGGTTGTCCAGGGTAGCAATTTGCTGTTACTCTTTGTTAGTTGATATAGCAAAAAGTATCACTTGTGACTTGTCATACAACAACAACAAAAACAGCTATTTTAGTACTACTACTACTACTAATAATAATAATAGTACTAATAAATAAAATACTACTACTACTAATAATAATAATAATAACAATAATAAATAAAATACTAATAATAATAATAACAATAATAAATAAAATACTACTACTAATAATATACTAATAATAACAATAATACATAAAATACTACTAATAATAATAATAGTAATAATAACAATAATAAATAAAATACTAATAATAATAATAAGCATAACAATAATAAATAAAATACTAATAATAATAAAATGTTACTATTACTACTGCTACTAATAATATGAAAAATACTACTACTAATAATAATAATAACATAAAATATGACTATTACCACTACTACTACTACAAATAATAATAATAAAAAAAATGTTAATACTGCTACTGAATGTGTTTAATAAACTTAATGCCGTAGAGACAGGATCAAAATTAAGCTGACGTTTAAAAAATAAACCTGCAAATGTATCCCTGAGTCTTATGGAATTATCTAAACTTCATTTTGAAGCAGGCAGCAAAAAGACATTTACTAAATCAGTCATATCTATCTATCTATCTATCTATCTATCTATCTATCTATCTATCTATCTATCTATCTATCTATCTAATAAAATTAACCAAAAATTGAATTTCAAAGTTGCTTGCGTGGTGCTTTTCCACAGTTCATCCATTAACTAACTAGTAAGCAAGAGAACCACCCGTGTTGGTGAAATCTACAAACGTGTCCTTAATGCAACAACACTCGGAGCACCTCATATGTTGACTAATGTTAGCAGCCTTTAACAACACGAAGAGGTCCTGAGGTCTATATGGTGGTAATAAATAATCTCCAACTATGTGACAGCTAAGTACTATAACATCATAATATCTGTTAAACACTTGGAATCAAAACTATTACACATAATGCTACTCCATTATTCCAGTAAATCACTAACTTTAGTGTAGTGGCAACTGATGTAACATTAGCTAGTGCTGCACATTTAGTTGGGAGACAACTTCATGGCTCATATAAATGTAACTACACTCCCAACCAGGGGTTGGCGCTGTTGTCTAATGCCTTTTCTCTACCTTCCTCTGAAGAAGCAGTGATTAACAGTCGCATTCCAAATGACTTCACTTCTGGATCCAGAATTCCTGAACTCGTCTCTTTCTGTTCATCAGAGTGAAAACTGGCTCCACCACTATCTTGGGGCGAGTCAAATTGAGACTTGCACCTGAAAAGACTTTACCATTGTCTTGCAATTGCCAATTATCTTCATCTGTTTCTATTGTTATTCCTACACTAGTTTATTGAAAGTTAGACAGATTTACATTCCCAAACACACCTGCAAGTGCAACCCAAGGTATTTCTTCGTGCTTTCATTTTTTTCTTCTTTTCTGTGTTCCTGATTGTTTTTTTCCTTAAAGCCATGTCAGTTCTCGTTAATGAATTGTCACACCGTATGACTGTTAACAGCATTAATTGGATGATTTACAAAACAGCAGTAACCCCAATACACTCTAGCTGCAGACCTCCATTATACTTCTGTGATGTTAGTTGATAACTCCCAGTTACACTATGGTAAAGATTAGGGTTGTAGGGAGAGCTATGTGACCCGAGTCAAGTAAAGAGCTTCTGTACTTTCTGAAAAATAAAGATCTATCTATCTATCTATCTATCTATCTATCTATCTATCTATCTATCTATCTATCTATCTATCTATCTGTCTATCTATCTATCTATCTATCTATCTATCTATCCTGCCTACTACACTAAGAATAAAATCTATCTATCTACAATGCCCTCCACTATTATTGGCACCCCTTGTAAAAATTAGTAAGAAGGGTTAGAAAAAAATCACTGTTTGCTGAAGAACCATCATCTTGCACTGAAAAAATGAGAAACTTTTAATCTGACTTTTAATTGAAACAAGTCCATTTAAACAAAAATAAAGCCCTCATCAAGAAATAAACATTTGTAATATAAACACATGTGCCACAATTGTTGGCACCCCTGCATTTAATACTTTGTACAACCTCCCTTTGCTAATATAACAGCATGGAGTCTTCTTTTGTAACCTTTTTTAAGGGGTGCCAATAATAGTGGAGGGCATTGTATCTATCTATCTATCTACAGTAATCCCTCCTCGATCGCGGGGGTTGCGTTCCAGAACCCCCCGCGATAGGTGAAAATCCGTGAAGTAGAAACCATATGTTTGTATGGTTATTTTTATATATTTTAAACCCTTATAAACTCTCCCACACTGTTAACATTATTAGAGCCCTCTAGACATGAAATAACACCCTTTAGTCAAAAGTTTAAACTGTGCTCCATGACAAGACAGAGATCTTCTTTCTTCTTTCTCACAATTAAAAGAATGCAAATATATCTTCTCTTCAAAGGAGTGCACGCATCAGGAGCAGAGAATTTCAGAGTGAGAGAGAGAGCGCTCGCAAAGAAAAGCAAACAATCAAAAAATCAATACGTGTGCTTTTAAGTATTCCGAAGCACCGCAATAAAGCGGCATTTTTTAGAGGAGCGTCAGTATCTTCTAAGCAAACAGCCTCTGTGCAAACAGCCCCTCTGCTCACATCTCCTCCATCAGGCGCAGAGAACGTCAGAGAGAGAGCGCGAGATTAAAGCAAACAATCAAAAAATCAATACGTGTGCTTTTAAATATGCCAAAGCACCGCAATAAAGCGGCATTTCTTAGAGGAGCATCCGTATCCACTAGGCAAACAGCCCCTCTGCTCACACCCCCTCTGTCAGGCGCATAGAATGTCAGAGAGAGTGAGAGAGATGAGAAAAGCAAACAATCAAGCACCGCGCGGGATGCATATCTTATATCATTGAGGAGTTTTATTTAATATGTAATACATGCTCTGATTGGGTAGCTTCTAAGCCATCCGCCAATAGCGTCCCTTGTATGAAATCAACTGGGCAAACAAGCTGAGGAAGCATGTACCATAAATTAAAAGACCCATTGTCCGCAGAAATCCGCGAACCAGCGAAAAATCCGTGATACATATTTAGATATGCTTACATTTAAAATCCGCGATAGAGTGAATCTGCGAAAGTCAAAGCGCGATATAGCGAGGGATTACTGTATCTATCTATCTATCTATCTATCTATCTATCTATCTATCTATCTATCTATCTATCTATCTATCCTGCCTACTATACTAACAATAAAATCTATCTATCTATCTATCTATCTATCTATCTATCTATCTATCTATCTATCTATCTATCTATCTTAAAGCAAGAGACAAAAACATTCAATCCAAATGGCTGTCCAGCAAAGCTCCTGAATTGCGGAGCTGCGTCACAAACCCCCTCCCTCACACAATGACCCTTTGATCATGAGTCCTGAGTCTGGTATCTCTGCAGCTCTGTGCCTCCACCCTGGAACTCCAAGTAGGTGGAGCTAACTTACTTGACATTTCTTGCCTTTGTTTTGAATCAGATAACCTTCCCACAACCCAAATCCTAACCATAGTATAAAGGGCAGAGCTCTGGAGGTCTACAGCTAGACTCTCATGATGCCCATTGGAGTCAACTCTACCTGGTTGACGCTCCAAGGGTGGTGGCTGCGGGCTGCAGAGATATACACTTGCAGACTCCATGCACAGTGTGTTATGTGTATGTAGAAAGGGGCAGCTCTGACCTTGATGTACACAAACGAGATGGCATTCTTGCATATGAAAACCATTAAGACAAGCGATCAAACCTCCATCACTGGCCAGCAGCTGTACTGCTGCCTGTGCATTTCGTTTTCAGTGTATGCATCTGAGTTAAATGTTTTTGTTAGATCGACAAAATGTCACTTTCATTAGATGACGAATACAGCAGATGTAAACGAGATGCGCTTTGTTAGGTAAAAGACTGTAATGTGTGTTAGGATACAGTATACAGAGTCATTTGAAAATGACTTGTGGCTCGATAGAGTGCCATACATACAGGCCTATCGATGCGTTACTATGCATGTAGGTGTGTAATACAGTGATGTGTAGTTTACAGATGTGTGATATAAAGGGCAGAGTGAGTTATCTGCATAATTCTTGTTTGTGAAGTGAATGTGAGGACATGATGAACTCTGACAGTGTAAGTACAAAATCTCCTTCTGCAGTTTTGTTTTAGCTCCTTTGCAATTAGAAAAGTAACTAAAAATATGGAAAGGTTATGTTACAATTTTTTTTTAGCTTCTGAAAAAAATGGCTCCTTGACTGGTGTTATTTTCATAACTTGGCCCGTACTCAGAAATACATGAATAGCCCTGCCGCAGACTGACCCGGTAGCATCAAATGCAACGCAAGAATTTCCAAAAGGGATGAAAGTCTATGTTTCGCTTTTTACAGAAACACAAGAAGTATTATAAAAAAATAACAAGAACAACCCACCTCAAATACACACAAAGATTACCAAAAAAAAATTAAGACTTGGCTAAAGATAAATGAGCAGTTAGTAAGGCATTATAAAAAGTATATTTCTATAAGGGTGAAACAGCCCCAGTAGCCTTTCTTGACATACTTCTGCTGATTAATAAGTTCGTTGGCTGAAATTGCATAAAGGAGTACTAAATCCCAAAATAATTTTTTTTTTTTTGTTGTTGTTGTTGTTCTTACCCAGGTGGCACAGTGGCACAGTGAGACCAGGGCTCCCATCCTGAGTGTTCAACCCGTGGAGTTTGCATGTTCTCCCCGTGTCCACATGGGTTTCTTTGTATAGTCCATAGACATGCAGGTTAAGAGGACTGGCAATGGTAAGTTGGCCCCTGATATGTGTGTGTGTGTGTTCACTCTGTGATGGCCTGACATCTTGTGCTGTGGTTGTTTCTGCTTTCCACATTATGCATGCTGGGATGGGCTCCCAGCTTCCCCGTGACCCTTCTCAGAATAAAATGCTTTTGGAGGATGGATGTGACTTACCCCATGTAGTTTGTAGTGATGGCTAAGAAAAAAAATCAATCTCGTGTTTTTGTAGAGAAAAGACAGTCAAACAAAGCTTCTGATAGATCAGGACTCAATAAAGACGAATACTGGACAACAGCAAGCAATATTAGAAATTTCCATGAAAAGATATCATGTCTGATATTCCACATGTCAAGTCATCCAGCCATATGCTTATAGCTAGCAAAACACATGTATTGTTTGCTTAAATGTTAAATAAATAGCACCAGAAAATGATAGCAGTGTACATACAGTAAGACCTTTCACGCTATTAGTAACGATTCAGGAGTGGATGTTGACCATCGTACTCTCTTCCAATTGTCTTCTGTCCAATGTCTGTGTTGCTTGGCTTATTTTAACCTTTTCTTTTCATTTGCCACTTGTAGATACAACTTTTTCTTTAAATCTCTGCCTCTAAGGCCAGCATCCTAGACTTGTTCTTTTTTTCTGTTGTAGATGACACTGGTATTTGGTGTGAATTTAAGGAAGAAACCATCTGAGGACTTGTAAGGTGTTTGTTTCTCAAACTACACACTCGGATGTTCTTCTCCTCTTTATGTAGTTGCCCATCTCGGCCTTCCCCTTGTTTTTTCCTCCTGGTTAGATCCAGTTCACCCTGTTCTCTCAAGATGGTAATAGACACCTTTGTATGAAATCTTCAGTTTCTTGGCAATCTGTCACATTATAATATTAGAACAATCTGGATGAGAACAGGCCACTCAGCCCAACAAAGTTCACCAGTCCTGTCCACTTAATTCTTCTAAAGTAACATCAAGTCGAGTTTTGAAGTCCCTAAAGTCTTACTGTCCACCACACTACCTGGTCGCTTATTCCAAGTGTCTATCGTTCTTTGTGTAAAGAAAAACTTCCTAATGTTTGTGCAAAATTTCCCCTTCACAAGTTTCCAACTGTGTCCCCGTGTTCTCGATGAACTCATTTTAAAGTCACCGTCTCGATCCACTGGACTAATTCTCTTCATCATTTTAAACACTACAGTCAGGTCTCCTCTTCATCTCCCGTAAAGGCTCAGCTCTTTTAATCTTTCCTCATCACTCATCTCCTGCAGTCCCTGAATCAGAGTTGTTTCGTCGTGTTGTGGGTGCGGCAACATATATACAGAGGTGGGCAAAAGTAGATTTACAGTTTTGAGTATGTGAAACACAGAGTTTATTCTTATCATTATTTATGTATTAATTATTTTGTTATTTACTAGGGGGCTTCGCCCCCTGCTCACTTCGCTCGCCAACCCCCATTTTTGGTTTTCCAGATACACACTTTTAAGATTTTTTTTTTCTTTGAATTGTTGCTATTTCATTAGTTTTGCTTTTATTTCAGAACTTCTGTAAAAACAATATTTGGAATCTTTCCAGTCCTATTATGCTGAATCTTTTTAATGAGGTCAGTGAGACATGTTTAATGACTTTGTACCCTAATTCAGGATAGGTTTCTCTGTTTGGAATTTCAGCACAGACAAAATGATCTTCATCATCATCAGCAGTTAATAATTGTTTTGCAAAGTAACCTATAAATGCATGTGAGGTAAACTCCGTTTTTGAAATTCTCTGACATAAACTTCAAAGCCTTATAATATTTATATACTTCTGCCATTTCACCTGTGTCCATATATTCAATCTGTATTCGCCTTTTCGTTATTTCTCAGAGTAATAATTTCTCTTTCTTTGCGCTAATGCCATCTTTACTTTTCTGCTTTCATATTCTGTATCTTGCTCTGCATGTGTTTCGCGACTACGTTTTTTTTGAGTCTTTTGAATTCCAGTTTTCATTTTCTCTAACCTGCTCTGCATGTGTTTGGCCCCCTTGTTTTTTAACCCCTTTATGACGTTTTACCTTGTTTTCTACTCCTTGTCTTTTATTTCTGACCTCGCTTTGTCCTGCTTTTTTTTCAGTGACACCTGGTCTGTGGTGATTATTTTCCCTATTTCGAGTAGTAATTTCCGTTTGTTTGCGCTGCAGCGATCTTTACTTTCTTTTTATTGGATGTTTTCTAATTTTCCTGCTTTCATATTCTTTAACTTTCTCTGCATTTGTATCGCGCCATCTTTTTTTTGAGCCTTTCGAATTCCACTGCTTTCATAATCTCTAACCTGCTCTGCATGTGTATCGCGCCAACGTTTGTGAACGTCTTTATGAAGTTCTACATTGTCTTTTACTCTTTGTCTTTTAATTCTGAGCCCAATTGGATGTGCTTTTTTTCAATTCCACTTCTTCCAGGCTGATTACCTTATTTTCTGAATTTGCACCTAGATTATTCTTTTTCTTTTTTGCAATTTTTTTCTCTCCAACACTTTTGAGTCTCTTTTCTTCATGCTGCTGTTTCTTCTTCGCTTAGTTGTCGACGTTTCATCTATAACGTATTGTCCTTATATGCTTTATATGTGCTGAGAGCCCGGGATCTGTGTGTGCACAAAGCCTTTACACGGCTGAGTGTGTTCCTGCCCGTGCTCTTATTTGGTTGTAAGTAGGGCATGTCTTGCAAGAATCTCATGTTCTACATCCCCGCGAGACGGTCCAGGGTCGATCTCTTGGCACAAAGTCTCATGTTTAAGGTTCCCGCGAGACGCTCCGTGGCCAATTTCTTTCGTCTCGCGGGTCTTTTAAGTGTCTTCCGTGATCTTCACGTGAAGATCACGTCTCGTCTCCCGTCTTTCTCTCCAGGATTTTTTTTTATAATAGAGAGATTTGTATTATTTCTCTTCTTCTTAAAGCTATTGAGTTAATAAAGCTATTGCAATTATCATACCTTGCATGTTGTTTTCCATACAAACAACTGTAAACATACTTTTATATACTGTATATATATATATACAGTATATACATAATACTTTGTTTTTCAGATTTGGGTGTCTTATCAGCTAGATTGCTTACATCAGAGATTACCGGCCAGACAATATTCTTTCAGCAGCACAATAGCCATGGGGCCCCTTTGGCAGCATTTCAAATGGGAGTTGCCAATCTCATTCATCCCTTGGCACATTTCTTAAAGGTATAGTAAAATATCTACAGATTGGACTTAAAATACACAAAAGACTTAATGATTATTCATGTCTCATATTTATTTAGAAGACAAAGACATTTCTGAGCGTCCCCTGACTTCCTGAACGTTTCTTAAGTAGCACTGGTGAGCTGCATACCCTCTTTATGCCTTCTTTATTCTGTACGGAGTCAGCTGGGATTTGTGTTGACAGAGTTCAAAGTTATGCAAGAAATGTTAAAACTATGCTTTCGAAAATATGGATCTACCCAAAAAAAAAAAAAGCATCTTTTGCCCGTGTGATAACACACCCTTTTTTAACTGTGAATTTCCCCTTGGGATTAATAAAGTATCTATCTATCTATCTATCTATCTATCTATCTATCTATCTAACTGAGGCGGCATTTCCTGTTACGTAATGGAGTGGCTTAGCTGCTGTTTGGTTTAAAGAAAGACAAAATGAATGTTTGTACAGATTTATTATGAAGAGGAGTCATATGCTTGTGTGGAAATTGTGTTGTCCAGGTAGCTTTTTTCTTTTTCTGCCTCATACAGTATGACAAAGTGGAAAAAGAGCTGCAGTATATAACATCAGAGCTTCACAGCTAGTGTTTCCATTCGGCCTCATGTGTGAACCTGATCTCAATAACTCAGTTCATATTATTTTCCTATTCTGTGGTCATTTTTTTCCATTAAAGGCCTGTGCTTATCCTGGCAATAGGGAGTACACGACAAGGAACAGTCTTGGAAAGGCACGTCCATCAGTTGCAATTTATATTAAGGAACGCATCCAGATTCACTCATATTGAGACAGGCTGTTTGTGTTTAGGATGTGAGTGCAAAGTGGATTCACTTTAGCAAAAGCTACAGGAACATGAAGAAGAAGTGCAGACTCCACACGGACACTAGCTGGACAGAAAACACAAGACACCAGCACTGTAACCACACCCCCAGCCGCATCATCAGGTGGCCCCGCCCCTTGAAACTCAACTTTAAAGGAAAGCTCCACCCAGAAGTGTCTTATTTTTATATAGTGTGTTGCTTATCCCATGCAGTTTCTAGTGAAACATTTTTCATGTTTTTATGTCATGTTTCCGTGGAGAACTGGAGATAGCAAAGCTTCTGATGTAACAGGGGTCTGTGGTTACCAGCTCTGGACAACAGCAAACAAAATCAAATATACAATACATCCATCCATTATCCAACCCTCTATATCCTAACTACAGGGTCATGGGGGTCTGCTGGAGCCAATCCCAGCCAACACAGGGCGCAAGGCAGGAAACAAACCCCGGGCAGGGCGCCAGCCCACCACAGGGCACACACACACCAAGTACACACTAGGGACAATTTAGAATCGCCAATGCACCTAACCTGCATGTCTTTGGACTGTGGGATGAAACCGGAGCAGACACAGGGAGAACATGCAAACTTCATGCAGGGAGGAACCAGGGAGCGAACCCAGGTCTCCTAACTGTGAGGCAGCAGCGCTACCACTGCGCCACGTGCTGCCTCAATATACAATACAATAAAATACAATTTATTTTTGTATAGCCCAAACTCACACAAGAAGTGCTGCAATGGGCTTTAACAGACCCTGCTTTTTGACAACCCCCAGCCTTGACTCTCTAAGAGAACAAGGAAAAACTCCCAAAAAAAGGGAAAAAGTGGAAGAAACCTTGGGAAAGGCAGTTCAAAGAGAGACCCCATTCCAGATTCCAGGTAGGTTGGGCGTGCAGTGGATGTCAAAAAGAAGGGCGTCAATACAATACAATACACAGAACAGAACACAAGTTATCCTCAATATAGTATAATAGTAAAATAAAAATTTTACAAGTACAGAGCAGAATTTAACAGTAGATGATATCCCATAATATGATTTGGATTTGTTGAGAGTCCTGGAGACCTCAGCCATCAAGCTGCCTCCCCCTATTGGCCATTCCACAGCTGTGTCAGCACTGGGCCAGCCAATTCGATGAAAGGACCCCTCTACCCAATGATTTCTGCAATCCTCCATCAGAGTTGACTTTACCTTAGGCAGGCAGAACAACTTGGCAGGTGGGCCGTGGCACCAAGTGCCACATTTGAGTACCAAGAACAGAAACAGAATAGGTTAGGGTTAGTAACAAATTATAACTGTCATATTATTTTTGTTTTAGTGCTAATGACTAACAACAGAGATGCAGTCTGCTCATTTAATCAGCAGCTCTAGTCAGGGTGTGCTTAACAGAAGTTGTGAGTCTTCAGCTGGGATTTGATATCTGAGACCGAAGGGGCATCACTTATAGTAGCAGGCAGACCAGTCCACAATTTAGGGGCCCTGTAACTAAAAGCTCGACCTCCCACTGTTATTTTATTAATCCTTGGAATCATAAGCAGACCGGCATCTTGAGATCTTAATGTACATTCTGGTTTGAAAGTCATGATAAGTTCAGATAAGTAAGCCGGACCTCGGCCATTTAATGCCTTATATGTTAAAAGGAGGATTTTGAAATCTGCCCTAAACTTAACTGGGAGCCACTGTAAGGATTTAAGAACTGGAGTTATGTGTTTGTATTTTCTTGTTCCTGTAATAATTCTTGCAGCAGCATTTTGGATTAACTGGAGGCTGTATAAAGAACAGTTTGAACATCCAGTGAACACCGCATTGCAGTAGTCTATCCTACTAGAAATAAATGCGTGAATTAATTTCTCAGAATCCTATTTATTTAGAAAGCGTCTTAATTTCCCAACATTTTTCAGTTTTTTTTTTCAAGGCATCCAGTTGTATGCTTATAATATTCTAAACACATTGTTTTTTTCTAAAATACTGTTATTGTGCAAAAATGAAAGTAGTCCACAGCCCATTCAAATGGGGCCACGCTTTTGAATTATCGAAACTCAGGATGAGAGTCCTGAAGACACACTGCAATTACGCAGCAACAGATGCAGAAAGTGACAATGCTAGAGGCTAAAGACTCGTTTATGCTGTATGTGATGTGTCAGCACGGCGATAATGACTTCAGAAACAGAGGCTCAGGTTTAACTGTGCATGAAATACGGTGATTATTGAGATGGACGGCCGGGATGCCCCAAGAATGAAAGCATGGGTGGGAGGCAGCTACATTTGGACATTGCTTCCCCTAAGACTCTAGATAGTAGCTCCCCTGAAGTATAACGGTGCCCCGGATTCCGACAGGGCATCCTGGGACTTGGAGTTCGCTATCTCAGCCCTGTTAGGTGCTGCCAGGAGATGCTGTGGAAGGACCGGGTCAGTCGTGCTTCCCTTGTACCCTAGTAGTACTGTCGAGTCATGAGGACTGAAGCCCTGAAGTACTTCCGGGCTGAAGAAAAAACCTAAGTTTCCCATCTGACCCAGAAGTACCAATGAGTCACGTGATCGGAAGGACAGAAGCACTTCCGGGTCAAAGACTATTTAAAGGACTGGTGGGAACCCAGCAAGTGAGCCGGAGTTGGGAGGAGTAGGACAGAGCTTGCTGGGAGGTGTGTAGGAAAGAGAATTGTGTTGATTTATTGTTTATTTAATTGTTTATGGTGGCTGTGGTGCTTGAAAGGCACTGTGAAGAAGGAAAATGAATTTAAAGAACTTCTTTGTACTTTTACCCTGTGTCTGCATATCTGTCTGTTGGGTTTAAAGGGGCAACAGTGACCTTTAGTGTTCACATCATTTATTTCTGATATTTTCCATTGTGCCCTTCAGGATGGACCTGCATCCCAACTGGAATGGAAGATGAATCTTACCCGGCAGGAGAAGGCCATAACAGAAGGACTATAGGAAAGAAGGCGCTACCTTGCGATGTTGATGACAGATTCCTATCCCAATCAGGACAAACCAAAAATGGATGGACAATTCGTTCCCCAGTGTAAAAGGGGGCAATGCTTCTCTGGTTTGGCCCCAGTATGGACACCTGCAGGGATGCCAGGGAGTTGAAGTAAGGGCAACCAGGTCCTTGGGTACCACCAGGGGGCACTATTAGGAGTAACTCTCCATGTTTTAGAGGACATTCATCTGACCTAGAAGTACTCCCATTACATAACACCGTAACCCCAGAAGTACTCCCACGTCCGGCATAAAAGAAGCTGTCTCACTCCTGAAAGGTGAGCCGGAGTTGGGAGGGAGTGAGAGTATTAACAGTGCGCACAAGTGTAACACATGTCAGGAGAGCAATGTGATTTACAGAAAGTTAATTGTTTTCTTTCCAGATAGGGACAACAAGTCCCATTTTCCAGTCAGTTGGGATGACGCAGCTCCTCCAACAGCAGAGGAAGATGATCATCTTGCCGGAGAGACAAGACGTTCCAGGTGCCCACCCGTATGGGCCACCTCAAATTGGGACCTGAGTGCTGCCATGCAGCGGGCGACCCTCAGCACCACATCAGTTCCGATCCCCAACAGACCTAACCCTATATATATAAAAAGGGTGACAGGGCAGATCCAAGCAACTATAGGCCAGTAAGTTTAACATGCATCATAGAAAAATTAATGGAAGGAATTATTAAGGAGAAGATTTAGCAACACATGTCAAGGACAGGAGTTATTAGGAACAGTCAGCGTGGGGTCAGAAGAGGGAGGTCGTGTTTTCCCAACATGCTGGAATTCTATGAGGAGGCAACGACCAAAGTGGAGCACATGAGATTATTGATCTGGACTTTCAGAAAGCATTTGATAAGGTGCCACATGAGAGGCTGCGAATCAAATTAAAAGAAGTGGGAGTTCAGGCTGATGTTTTTAAATGGGTGCAGGATTGGCTCAGACACAGGAAGCAGAGGGTGATGGTTAGGGCCCACGATTTACCAGGGCCTGCAGAATTTAACGCCACGCTGCGGAATTTAGGGTTTTGCAGCGGTAAAACGCCACACCGCGGAATTAACCTAAATCCCACAGAAAATACCAAATCTGAATGAAATCTCACCATTTGAGGCATATTGATATTAGTATGATTAGTTTTGATTACTTCTTTAAGTTCTTTCTTTAGCCTGTTGCATCATGTTATAAATAGCTTGTTCGTTGCTAGTGAAATCGAACACAGTGGAGCTACAGTCTAGTTAAAGAAGCTGTCGGCGTTGCTGCAAAGTACTGATAAACGAGCTGAGAGCTGAACTTGAATTTGTATCTGTTCACTGCCAACCAATTATGAACACTCTGACTTCTTTTGAGGCACAGTCATTCATGGCTGTCGATGTCTACAACAAAGTGTCTGACTTACTGCCTTGCCTGAAATCGTCCGGATTTGCAATTGCAACCAGCAGCTGTGAAGATGCAAAGCACAATGCTGCTGCTAAACTTGAAGAATATTTTGTGGGAACCAAACAGCCGGCAGTAGACCTATTCAGATCTGTGAGAATATTTGATCCACGACCGCTACCACTCTTATTGAAGAATTTTGCTGATCATGCACAATCAGTGCCAACAATGATGGCAGCAGCAGATGAATGGCAAGCTTATCTGGACATAGCATCTCGTGAAGTAATTCCAGCTGATATCACTGCTTTTTGGCGTGCCTTAGAGGACAGACTGCCTCGCTTTGCGGCTCTTGCTAAAGTTTACACTGCATTGCCGATCTCTTCTGTTGATGTGGAACGTTCGTTCTCAAAATATGGATTGGTGTTGTCACCACTGCGATATTCTCTGTCACAAGAAAACCTACGAGCTTACATTGCCATTTTCTTCAACAATAAATAAACAATAACTTTAGAAACATTATTCGATAGTTTGTTGAGAATAATATTATGCCTACATATATTTCAGCATCGTTTGCCTAAAGCAAATCTGTGGATTAAAATGTGCGGATGTGAATGTTTTGATATACCTATTTAATTAGTGTTATGAATTAGGATTGATTATTTTTAAGGATTAATAAGTAAAATTGCATTTATTTTGCTTGGGTTACGAGTTAGTCTTATGGAGTTCTGGTACTGCATTTGTGGAACGTTCGTTCTCAAAATATGGATTGGTGTTGTCACCACTGCGATATTCTCTGTCACAAGAAAACCTACGAGCTTACAGTGCCGTTTTCTTCAACAATAAATAAACAATAACTTTAGAAACATTATTCGATAGTTTGTTGAGAATAATATTATGCCTATATATGTTTCAGCATCGTTTGCCTAAAGCAAATCTGTGGATTAAAATGTACGGATGTGAATGTTTTGATATACCTATTTAATTAGTATTATGAATTAGGATTGATTATTTTTAAGGATTAAGAATAAGACAAATTGCATTTATTTTGCTTGGGTTACGAATTAGTCTTATGGAGTTCTGGTACTGCATTTGCCGTGCCGCGGTACGCCGCGGAATTTATGATTTCTTGCCGCGGTAAATCGTGGACCCTATTGATGGTGCGAGGAACCTCATCAGAACTGGCCGATAAGAGTGGTGTTCCACAGGGGTTAGTGCTATGGCCTCTGCTATTTTTAATATATACTGTATAAATGATTTAGATAGGAATATAAGTAACAAGCTGGTTAAGTTTGCAGATGATACCAAGACAGGTGGATTAGCAGATAATTTGGAATCCGTTATATCATTACAGAAGGACTTGGATAGCATACAGGCTTGTGGCAGATGAAATTTAATGTCAGTAAATGTAAAGTATTATACATAGGAAGTAAAAATGTTAGGTTTGAAAACACAATGGGCGGTCGGAAAATCGAGAGTACACCTTATGAGAAGGATTTAGGAGTCGTAGTGGACTCTAAGCTATCAACTTCCCGACAGTATTCAGAAGCCATTAAGAAGACTAACAGAATGTCAGGTTATATAGCGCCTTGATGTGTGGAGTACAAGTCACAGGAGGTTGTGCTCAGGCTTTATAACGCACAGGTGAGGCCTCATCTGGAGTCCTCTGTGCAGTTTTGGTCTTCAGGCTACAAAAAGGACATAGCAGCACTAGAGAAGGTCTAGAGAAGAGCGACTAGGCTGATTCCAGGGCTACAGGGGTTGAATTATGAGGAAAGATTAAAAGAGCTGAGCATTTACAGTTTAAGCAAAAGAAGATTAAGAGGTGACATGATTGAAGTGTTTAAAATTATGAAGGAAATTAGTACAGTGGATCGAGACTTGTATTTTAAAATGAGTTCATCAAGAACACGGGGACACAGTTGGAAACTTGTTAAGGGTAAATTTCGCTCAAACATTAGGAAGTTTTTCTTTACACAAAGAACGAAAGACACTCAGAATAAGCTACCAAGTAGTGTGGTAGACAGTAAGATGTTAGGGACTTTCAAAACTTGACTTAATGTTTTCTTGGAAGAAATAAGTGGACAGGCCCGGCGAGCTTTGTTGTGCTGAATGGCCTGTTCTCGTCTAGAGTGTTCTAATGTTCTAATATTGGCTGTCCAACGGTTTCAACTCTTCCGGGGATGGTGTTCCCGAGGGCTTTCCCCTCATCCCCTTCATGATGCGAGCAGCCTTCCTAGGGGCAGCTGCAGCAGAGCTACTCCCGCGGAGAGGAAAAAGGAGTCCTTTCTATAGTCTCTGAGCTTTGTGAAGTTTTTTTACAGTGGCTGGTGTGCCAATATAGCCACCAACCCCCATGATTTCCCTGCAAGTTGGAGGACCGCTTGCAGGGCTGGATGCAGTTTAACGCCATACCCAGGACAAATTTGTTACCATAGAATTTAAAAAATACCTTATTTTCCCTCATTTTATTCTTTAATCAAAAATCAAAATCTGAACATTCCTTTCATTTTCATTTTTGCTTCTAAAATGAAATTACAAATACCAAATATTACACGGACCCAGACCTCAACCCTTTATTTTGTGCAGTCTCTTGTATCTTCACAATGTCTGCAACTTACAAAGGAAAGAATACTGAAAGAATGTAGGAAGCAGGAAAAGTTTGGAATGCAATGAAGGTTTTGGTAGAGCTCAAATCAGACAGAAAGGTTTAATTGCTGCCCGATGCTATGTCTTAAAGGCAGAGGGTCCCACTGTTGTATCTAGAGGTCCCAGGGCTGTGGTGTCTGCATTGTATTGAGTTTGCTGTAGCTTTTCTCCTTATTTTTTTATTTTGTCTGACTTTCTGGATTTGC
>JANRMT010062841.1:7110497-7123207 GCA_026402145.1 Polypterus bichir lapradei | reverse complement strand
CCCTGCTTGTTCTTCTCGCAGCATTTGGTCTATAGCGCGACGGAGTCGGTTTAGCAGAACGATGCCAAGCACTTTTCCAGGCACCGATAATAGCTTGATTCCTCTCCAGTTGTTGCAGTCAGAAAGGGCCCCTTTTTTCGGCAGCTTGACAATGGCGCCTCGTTTCCAGTCCGCCAGGACCCGTTCTTCCCGCCAGACAATATCTAGCAGTCGGGTCAATCGTCGGATCATCTCGTCTCCACCATGATTCAGCATTTCTGCTGAGATCCGATCTAACCCCGGGGCCTTATTGCCTTATTGACTTACAAAAGAGGTCAATATTATTGAGTACACATCAGTCTTGGGGGACAAGGGGACAAAACTGAGCAACACAAGTGAAGAGCTCAAAACAACAACTCTTTGCTGACAAGAACCAATCAAAGCCATTATCACTTTGACAGAAATTAATCAAACAAAAGAGTCTTCAAACGCTTCTTAAAAACATTAAAGGAGTCAGAATTTCAAATGGAGGCGGGCAGCTTGTGCCACCAGCTAGGAGCTACACATGAAAAGAGTCTGGACTGAGGTTTGATACCACACAGAGGTGGCATCATCAGACGCCATTCATTAGCAGACATGGCTAAGTGAGAAGGAGCACAGGACCTCACAAGGGTCTCCATATATATTTACAGATGCAGACCCGTATGACTACTTTGTAAGCGAATATCAGGTCAGGTCAGTTTGGAGAGCACCCACCACATGATAAATAAGTTCAGGATCCTGTTTGGAAACCCCCAGCAAGACACACGGTCCAGTCCCACCCTCCAGAAATGACCCTTTATCTGCCGCAACCAGGTGTTATGTGGGCGTCTCCTTGGCCTGGCCACTTGAGTCCTCAACAATGAGGGTCCTGTGAGTTGATCACCCTCAGGGAAATCGCTCCCCATTGCCATAGTGTTGTAACTGACGCTCCCTCACAATGTAAGTAATGTGCCTCATTTGGGACTCCGTGAGCAACACAAAGTCAAACCAGCAGTACCCAAAGATTCTCCAAAGAGACACACATGAAGGACTCCTGTCTTCATCTCAGGTCACCAGATAGCATCCATGTCTCCCAACCAGGAAGCACCAGGACTCTAAAGACTTGGACTTTCGTCCTTTTGCAGAGATATCGGGAGCACCACACTCACCTTTCCATCGACCTCATGACCCCTCATGCTCTCCCAATTTGTCTACTGACTTCATAGGAAGAGTCACCAGAAACATGAATGTCACCACCGAGGTAAGTAAACTGCTCGAAGAGGTCGTCACTCTCGCTGCAGACAGACACACTCCTGATGGCTGTGCCCGAGTGGTCATTAAAGGCCTGGATGTTGGTTTTTATCAAGCCCAGACACTCAGACCCCTCGCTCAGTCTCTCGAGAGCCCCGATCAGAGCCTCCATTGACTCCATGAAGATCACAGCATCGTAAAGATCAGTGAATCTCTCTTCACCAACAGATGCCCCCCAGCTGCTGGACCCCAGGACCTTGCCCAACACCCAGTCCATGCAAGCATTGAACAGAGTAGGAGCAGAACATACCACTGATGGACCGCAGAATCAGCAGGGGATTCAGAATCAACAGAATCAATCTGTGATCACTTGCTTACCTACCAGTCTGGTTTTACTTCTAAGAAGTCTACCATCAACTGCATCCTGGCACTGAGAGTTCTCATCGAATGCAAATGCGAATATCGGCAGAGTTTCTTTGCAGCCTTTGTCGATCTGCACAAAGCATTCGACTCATTTGAATGAGTTGTCCTGTGGGACATCCTGAGACTTTGCACCAAATGGCTGCAAATGCAAAGGTTGAAAAAAAAATGGTCTTTACAGACAAGAGTCCAGTAACAGAGGTTAGGAAAGATGGTGGATATATAGTTGAAAAACAGGAAGAGGAGGGATCTCGGGACCGGAACTGGAAATTAGGTCATCAGGCTGTGATTTCTTGGGATGTGGAAATGACATCATTAGGAGGTGGGCTCTTCTGGGGCGGAACCGGAAGTGATGTCATGGGAGTTCGACGGAATTTCCCACACTTGGTCTGCAGGGAGATAAGAGAAAGGATTAGTGCACGCTGCCCAAGGGTCTGACCGGGAATTACATTCTTTTGAGCCCTTTAGCTGCCTCCCATGTGCACGTATGTGACACCAGTTATTATTAGTAGATATGTTTAACGTGTTATTGTTTTGTTTGTTATATATTTGTATGAAGTTACAGTGCCCTCCATAATGTTTGAGGCAAACACCTGTATTTCCTTGGTTTACCCCTCTGCTCCTATTTTATTTAAAATTACAAATCAAACCATTCAGACATTGTGATTAAAGTGAACAATGCAGACTTTTATTTAAGGGGATTTGCACACAATTCAGTCACACAACACTTTTTCTACACGGTGCCCCCATTTCTTGGAACCATCATGTTTGTGACACAGCGATGGCTGGCCAATTAAAGCTGTTGTCATTATTTAGGACTTTGTCGCATATCCCTCATATTCAATGACTGTTTGAAGTCTGCCATTCATAGACATCACTGAGGGTCTTCTTTGGTGATACTCTGCCAAGTCTCTAATGCAGCCATCTTCATCTCCTGATTGTTTCGGGGGGTCTTGTCTTCTTTAGTTTTCTCTTCAGCATATGGAAGGCCCGCTCAGTTGAATTGAAATTGTTTGGCTGACTTGGCCATTCTAGAATTTTCCATTTTTTAGCTTTGATAAACTCCTGTGTGGCCTCAGCAGTCTGTTTGGGTCATCATCTTGTTGTAGGATGAAGTGCCGTCCAGTGAGTTTGGAGACATTGACTGGAACCTGAGCAGATCAGATGTTTCCACACAGCTCAGAATTCATTGTGCCGTCATCATCAATGAAAAGAAGTGTGCCAGGACCTGTGCCAGCCATACATGCCCAAGGCATAACACCACCAGCACCACCGTGTTTAACAGATGAGGGCATCTGCTTTGTTCCTTCCTTTGTTCCTTGTCATCTAAACACTTTCCTCTTGCCATCACTCTGAGGTTCATCTTTGTTGCGTCTGTCCACAAGACCCTTTACCCAGAATTCTGCAGGCTCTTTGAAGTTCTTTTTCACAAACTGTCATCTGGCCATCCTGTTTTTGTGGTCTGCACCTTGCAGTGTGTCCTCTGGGTTGCTGTTCACGAAATCTTCTTCTGATAGTCGTCTCTGACATGTCCACAACGGCCCCCTGATCTGTCGCACAGGCGTCTGGGGGCTTTTTCTTTACCACTTTGAGGATTCTTCTGTCCTCAGCTGTGGAGGTCTTCCTTGGCCTACCAGTCCCTTTGTGATCACTGAGCCCACCAGTATGTTCTTTCTTCTTCATGACATTCCAGACAGTTAATTTAAGTTATCCTAAAGTTTCATCGATGTCTCCAATGGTTTTATTCTCATTTGTTCAGCCTCATTATGGCTTCTTTGACTTTCATTGGCACAACTCTTGCCCTCAAGTTTAACAACAGCAACTAAAGACTCCAAAGGGGAGAAGCAGGCCCGAGGGCTGTTATGAAGCCATGAAACCCACCTGAGGAATCACAAACACCTGTGACGCCAACTATCACGATCATTATGGTGCCCATAGTTCGGACATGTAGAAAAAGTGCTGTGTGACCGAAATGCATGCAAATCCCCTTAAATGAGAGTCTGCAATGTGCTCTTTAATCACAACGTCGGAATGGTCTGATTTGTAATTTTAAACGGTGGAGTAGAGGAGGAAATCAAGAAACAATGTGTCACTGTGCCAAACATTATGGAGGGCACTGTTTGTGTGCAAAAAGGAAATCATTTACCGTCACTTACTGCGCCACTAACACCACCGGTAGCAGGATTTGCAATCCCATCAAAGATTTTTTTCTGAAGACGAGGGGGCTTTGCTCACCAACCCCCTGACCAGCACTACATGCTAGCCTCTTTGTGGTTCTGCCGCTCACATATGGGGATGTGGATGTACAATTTAAACAGATTTTAATTTTCATGTGAAGTGTTACATTTGCATCCATGTGACGTATAACTGCCTGTGATTGAATTTCATTTCTTTCTCTCTATTAAATAAAATTACTTTTTCAAATGTTTGTCTCCGTGAATTGTTAATTGTCTTTGTAAAAGCTATTCTAACGGGAAACTGTAAACGTTTTAATACGAATACGAATATATATCAAGATCTCCTTTGGTGTGTAATGTTATCCCCTGAAGATGTACTACATTACCTTACTTGGACACATCCTTCTTTCTACAGTAGTTCGTGCGGTGGAAGACTGGACGGTGTTAACAGTTGTAGATATTCATCATGATATTGTAAGTTGATGTTTTCATCTTCCGCTCCATCACCACGAACTGTTTCAGCAGAGTCTATTGATATGCATTTAACAGATTTGCCGTGTAACCGATCGACAATTTTTGCGTTAATTCGTTTGACTTCATCGTTTCTCGGTGCTAGGATTACCCGTGTACTCATTTCTTCTGTTAATAACCCTTCGTGATGAAATTCTTCAATAAGATTTGGACATAATACGTCTTCTTTAATTGGGAACTTAAAGTGAGGAAAACGTTAAAATTTATAAGAGCTGAGAGAGCAGGAACTGTGTCTGTCAAAAGCATTCACAATACTGAGAGGTGAGAGGACCGTGGTCTTGTTTGAAAATGGTTGTAAGTAGGACGTGGCTTGAAAAAATCTAATGGCAAAAGTCACAGTCTCACGGGACTTGCTTCCAAAGGCTGTAAGTATGACGTGACTTGAAAGAATGTCATGTTAAAAGTCTCTGTCTTGTGGGACTTCATTCCAAAAAGTTCCTTCAAAAGATCACATCCCGTCGCAGGATAAAAAGTCTCGTCTCCCAAGATTTTTTAATTATAATAGAGAGGTGCGTGCACGCCAAGTTTAGGAACAACTGCAGTACGTCGTATGTGTTTTCTATTGTTTTAGTGTGGGCAGAGATACTTTTGAAAAAGATGTGAAGACGAGAGTGTGGCCGGACATTGTTTTCATTTAAAAATGTCCCTTTTAAATAAACACGCAGCAGTGTGGACGTACCCTTAGTAAAAACCAGTAAGACACTATTTTAGTTTGAGAGGCCTCAAAACATGGTCAATGGACTGGCTAAAGCAGGGGTCCCCAACTCCGGTTCTGGAGGGCCCCAGTGGCTGCAAGTTTTCATTCTAACCTTTTTCTTAATTAGTGACCTGTTTGTGCTGCTAATTAACTCCTTTTCCATTCATTTTAATTGACTTGTTTTTAAGATTTATTCCCCTGAATTTCTTCATTGTTCCTTTCATTTGCTTCATTTCTTTCCTTAAATGGCACCCAAACAGAAATGAAATGTGAAGTGAGGGAGCCAACAGAAGAACAACTAAGTCAGGGCCTCAAACTCCTACCAATTACTCTCCAACCAATTGCTCCATTAAGTGCTGATTCTTGCTGTTAATTAAACCCGTTCTTTAATTCCATAGCTTGTTGCTGTTCTCCTTGTGTAATAGCAGACATTTCTGAAATTATTGATTTTCTCTTTTGTAAGGGCTCTGTTAAAATGTTTTGTGGACCTGAGCAGATCAGCATTCCTGAGGCCTTCACCTTTCTTTATTTTCAGATATTGTATGATGGACAGTTTGCTGGTCATGTTTTGGCTCATTTTGTATCTTGTTATTCTTCTTCTTCTTTCGGCTTCTCCAGTTAGGGGTCACCACAGCAGATCATCTTGTTCCATATCTTCCTGTCCTCATCATCTTGTTCTGTCACCCCCATCACCTGCATATCCTCTCTCACCACATCCATAAACCTTCTCTTAGGCCTTCGTCTTCTCCTCTTACCTGGCAGCTCTGTCCTTAGCACCTTTCTCCCAATATACCCAGCATCTCTCCTCAGCACATGTCCAAACCAGCACCATCTCGCTTGTCTGACTTTGTCTCCTAACCATCGAACTTGAGCTGACCCTCTAATCTCCTCATTTCTAATCCTGTCCATCCTCATCACACCCAATGCAAATCTTAACATCGTTAACTCGACCACCTCCAGCTCTGTCTCCTGTGCCACCGTCTCCAACCCATATGACATAGCTGGTCTCACTACCGTCCTGTAGACCTTCCCTTTCACTCTTGCTGATACCCATCTGTCACAAATCACTTCTCCTCCCATTCCACCCTGGCTGCACTCTCTTCTTCATTTCTCTTCCACAATCCCCAATACTCTGTACTGTTGATCCCAAGTATTTAAACTCATCCACCTTCACCAACTCTACTCCCTCATCCTCACCATTCCACTGACCTCCCTCTCATTCACACACATGTATTCTGTCGTGGTGGTCCTACTGACCTTCATTCCTCTCCTCTCTAGAGCAGATCTCCACCTCTCCAGGGTCTCCTCAACCTGCTCCCTACTATCGCTACAGACCACAACGTCATCAGCAAACATCACAGTCCACGGGGACTCCTGTCTAACCTCGTCTGTCAACCTGTCCATCACCATTGAAAATAAGAAAGGACTCAGAGCCGATCCCTGATGTAATCCAACCTCCATCAATCCTGCCGCAGACCTCACCACGGTCACACTTCCCTCGTACATATCCTGTACAACTCTTACGTACTTCTCTGCCACTCCCGACGTCCTCATGCAATACCACAGCTCCTCTCGAGGCACCCTGTCATATGCTTTCTCCAGGTCCACAAAGACACAATACAACTCCTTCTGGTGTTTGGCAGCTAATTATGGAAAAAGAAACAATTAAGTGGACTGAGTCTTCAAGAGGAAGTCAAATAAAATGAATTCAAAAGAAGTTAATGAGCAGCAACAAGCAGTGGAATTAAAGAACAGGTTTAATTAACGACAAGAATCAGCGCTTAATGGAGCAACTGGTTGGAGAGACATTGGTTGAGGTTTGAGGCCCTGACTTAGTTGGTCTTCTGTTGGCTCACTCACTTCAAATTTCATTTCTGTTTGGGTGCCATTTAAGAAAAGAAATGAAGAAATTCCGGGGAATAAATCTTAAAAAACTAGTCAATTAAAATAAATGGCAAAGGAGTTAATTAGCAGCAAAATCTGGTCACTAATTAAGAAAAGGATTAGAATGAAAACCTACAGCCACTGCGGCCCTCCAGGACCCAAGTTGGAGACCCCTGGGCTAAAGTCAACCTCATCATTTAGCGGTGATGTCGGTTGCATCTTTGGAGATATTCTTGATATGAACACTAGCAAGAAATAGTCAGTAAGAAGAGCAGCAGGCGCAAGGACCCTTGGCGTATTTGGACAGAGCTTCTCCTGATCCAGAGGAGGATGTGGCAGCTTAATACAATGACAGCACAGGAAAAGTGACATTAGTGCTTATTTTGTGGACACATGGAATTTAACACTAAGAAGATTAAACTCCCGAGCCTTTTGGTTGCAGAAGCTTATCTTATATATAGCTACAGACATGGTGAAAGTAAAAGCTACAGATAATCCCTAAAAATGGATATCGGGGGGAAAATGTAAAAGAATAATCCATCCATCCATTATCCAACCCGCTGTATCCTAACTATAGGGTCACGGGGGTCTGCTGGAGCCAATCCCAGCCAACACAGGGCGCAATCAATTGGCAGCCCATTCCACCAACTAAATAGGAAAAGAGTCTGGATTGAGACTTGATGCCATGCAGAGGTGGCATCACCATATGCTGTTTCCTGGCAAACCTGAGTGGGTGAGAAGGAGCAGAGCACTTCACTAGTGTCTCCATATACAAACACATGTACTGACCCACTGACTACTCTGTAGGCAGGCATTAAGGATTTCATTTAATTCTGCTATAGGGAACCAATGTAGCAATGTAGATCTGAAGAGAGGAGTGACATGTGCCCATCTCGGCTGGTTAAATACAAGATGGGCCGCTGCATTCTGGATCATCTGCAGTGGCTTGATAGCACGTGTTTGTAACTCCCACCAGAAATGAGCGGCAGTAATCCAGACCCCACAAAACCAAAACCTGGACCAGTTGTGCTGCATACTCTGGTTCAGACAAAGCCCAAACATAAACACCATAGAACATGTGTGGAGAGAGCTGAAAATGACAGTTCACAGACACTTCCCCTCCAGTCTCACAGAGCTTGAGAAGATCTTTCCAAGAAGAATGGGATCAACTGCCTAAATCCGGGTGTGCAAAGCTTATAGAGACTTACCCCAAGAAGACTTAAAGTTGCAATTGTAGCAAAAAGTGTCTCTGAAGTACTGAATTAAGGGTTTGAATACTTCTAGGAATGAGAGTGTGCAGGACAAGAAAGGGATCAGAATACTTTGTGAATCCATGGGAAATGCTTGGCATATTTCTAATAAAACGTTACCAAACTTAGTTTGGTAATTTCTACATTGACCTCAAAATATAGACACTGGGAAATTACGGCTTGCTTACTTAGGCTGAGTGTCCAATTAGAAAATATAAATTGGTTGGAGCAGAAACCTGTAGCCACAAGGGACACCCCAGGACTGAGTTTGAGAACTCCTGCGTTAAATACGAGACGAGCTTACCGCTTAATTAATTGTTGCAGAGCTGCGCCATCTGCTGGCTCATGAGGGTAGTAACCAAGTAGTTCTTGATGCAGAGACGGTAATGCAGTCCTTCTTCGTCTTTCACTGTCTAAACAAGCTGATAGAGACCACACTAATACAAATTTAAACTTAAATAAATAATTAAATACATCAAATCATCAATTAATTAATTTAAAAAGTAGCCTTTTTTAAAATTGTGCATAGTGTGAGCTCTAGAGTCCTGGGTTTAAATCATGCACTGGATTTCCGGGTTAAGAAAATGGATGGTTGGATAGATGTAAGGATGTAATCGCCACAAGTAGGTTTAATAAAAGCCCTTGTGTTTGTGTGCACGAAGCCACAGGGGTCCAGTTTTAACGCAGCAAGTACACGCAATGACATTTTTTCCGCAAACACCGTGCAGCTGGCTGCAGCAGGGGGCGGAGCGATCTCATCAAACCGCTGGCATTGAAGGAGAGAGAGCCGCTCTGTTTGTTTATTTGTATCCTAGCGACCGGCTAACTGGTGAGCTGACGTCATCGAGGTCATCCGTCCATCCATTTCTGAGTTTCTCGTTCCTTTTTTGTTTACTAAAAAAGTAAGTAGCCGTTTGCACTCCACACTGTTAATAAAAATATCCCTTGCGATTTAGGGTTTGTTTTTTGTCATATGTTCTGACAAGCAGACATTCGTTATTGAAGGCCATTTTTTTTCTTGTCATTAAACAGTTGCCGAAAGTGGACTCCACTCTATCCTCTCTCAAATCCGCATCACCGTCTTCTTTCCCTTTGCTTAAATCGAATACTGTTAAATAAGCAGGATCCCCGTTTCCGTTAGTGGGCGGTAGCGTGTATGTGAAAGGGCGTGACAACGCAGGGCAAAGGGCGGTGATTTCTTTTTTTTTTTTTTTTTTGTCAAAGTTTCCGCTCGTGGGCGGTGTTTCGTTCCTTAAAAGGAAGGACTGAGGGCGTGGCTTAGAGCGGAAGTTTACCAAGCAAAGTGGCGACGAAAGAGCGGCGGTTTGAAGAACAGCGGAGCGTCTTCTGCTGGCTTAACTGACTCGCCTGTGCACGTACGGAGAGAGCAAAAGAAGTCATTAGATAAGGTCTGGTTTAATCTTTCATTTATTGACACTTTAGTCTATAGGCTTTGCCCTGTGCAAGCTTAACCGTCTCTTCTGATCGTTCAACTGTTGTAATGCAATTCACCTGTGGGTTTGTTGGCATCGTTGTTGCCCTCTTACCTGCCGTCATATTCACTTGGTACTTAGGAACAACCACCTGCCGCTGCTCTTCTCGAGTGTCCTTAATTTGCTTTGTGACGAAGTTTCAGTCCAACATTTTGAGTCCTTTCAGCTATGCTAGGGGCTCTCAAACTCGGTCCTGGGGACCCCCTGTGGCTGCAGGTTTCTGTTCCAACAGCTTCTATTTTTAATTTGAGTCCTGGGCTAACTAAGTGAACTGCTTTTTCCCTAATTCTGTGTTTTGGGAGCAATATAGAAATTAAAATATAGAATATAAACAATATTTCTAGTTTGATTTTTCATTCTTCTTTTCCAGGTATTCTAATTGTTTAATTCATTATTACTGATTAGTGGGTCTGATGCTAAAGTAGTTGCAGCATTTCATGAGCCTGTTGTTTGCTTGGGTCTCTGCTCTGCTCGGTTTTAATTGTCATTATTAAGATACAATGAATGGGGCAGACTGCACAGAGAGGGCAAAATATAATGAAATTAACAAAAGAGAGTAAAACATTTAAATCTATAGCACAAATAGAAATATTAATAAATGTCTTATAAATGTAAAAATCATGCTGCTGTGCCTTTCTGAATGTAGTATAAGAGAAGAGGGGGAAAAACACCAGCTAATTACCTGAAATCAATGTTATCAGGTGATGCCACTGATTATGTTGTTGGAACAAAAATCTGCAGCCCCAGTGGTTCCCCAGGCCCGACTTTGAGAACCCTGAGCTGTGCCAGTCATTCACACTCCTTTTATAGCGCTATCTGTGTCTCTCTGATGTCTCAAAGTGCCTTTCATGTTTTCTCTCATATAGTGCTTTTTAAATCTATCACCATCTTGTATGGAACATTTCAGATCTATCTTGATGGATACAGTGGAGTGGAGGATACAATTATCTCTCTGCTCCACAAGGCTTATTCTCACCTGGACAAAGCTGGCAGCACTGTGAGGGTTCTGTGTTTTGATTAACACCAGCACCTTCAGTACCACCCAGCCATCCCTGTTAAGGGGTAAACTTTGAGATATGCAGGTGGATGAGCCTGAGGTGACCTGGATAATGAACTTGGGCAGACCACCGTTCATGAGACGCACACTGGAGTACCACAAGGACCAATAACACCAGGTCAGGTCACTGGCAGAAATTCTTAGGTGATTCTGCACTTATGGGGGTGTATTGATAAGTTGGGAGACAGAGGAGAGCAGAAAGGGGGAGAAGTTTGTTTCTTGGTGTCAGCATGTTATCATCAGCAGAACCAAGGAACTGCTTATTGACTTTCACTGAACCAAACAGCCTCTATGTCCGGTCACAGTTTACAGAGTGGATGTAGAGGTGGTCCACTCTTAAAACTACTTCGGGATCCACATAAATGACAGGTTGGATTTGTCTCAGAACAAAGAGGAAATATATAAGAAGGAGCAGAGCAGGGTCTTTTTCCTTAGGGGACTGCGCTCCTTTAATGTGGGACGTGACATCCTTCACATCTCCTAAAAATCTGTGATGGTCAGTATGATTTTTCGACACTGTGGTGTGCTGGGCTGGTAACATCACTTTAAGAGAAGCCCACCGAATCATCAAAATAATTAAAAGGGCAGACTCGGTTATAGGACACACATTTGACCCCTGGTGGTCGTAGTGAAGGAGAGAGTTAAAACAAAACTGAGAGCCATTATGAACAATGCTGCGCGTCCTCTCTGTGACACACAAACACAGAGTATGTTCAGCCAACATTATTCAGCAGACGTATTTCAAGAAACAGAAGTGGGGCTTCTTTATACCAATGGCAATACACCATCTATCTTATAGTGCCCTATCTCTCTGTGTATCTTATAGTGCCCTATCTTTCTATCTATCTATCTCTATCTCTCATATAGTGCCTTATCAATCTCTCTCTATTTATCTTAAATATAGTGCCTTATCTATCTCTCTCTATCCATCTCTCATATAGTGCCTTACCTATCTCTCTCTCTCTCTCTATCTATTGATCTCTCATATAGTGCCTTATCTATCGATCTCTCATATAGTGCCTTATCTATCGATCTCTCATATAGTGCCTTATCTATCTATCGATCTCTCATATAGTGCCTTATCTATCTCTCTCTATCGATCTCTCATATAGTGCCTTATCTATCTATCTATCTATCTATCTCTCATATAGTGCCTTATCTATCTCTCTCTATCTATCTCTCATATGATGCCTTATCTATCGATCTCTCATATAGTGCCTTATCTATCTATCTATCGATCTTTCATATAGTGCCTTATCTATCTATCTATTGATCTCTCATATAGTGCCTTATCTATCAATCTCTCATATAGTGCCTTATCTATCTATCTATCGATCTCTCATATAGTGCCTTATCTGTCTCTCTCTCTCTCTCTCATATATAGTGCTTTATCTATCTCTCTCTATCGATCTCTCATATAGTGCCTTATCTATCTATCTATCGATCTCTCATATAGTGCCTTATCTATCTCTCTCTCTCTATCTATCGATCTCTCATATAGTGCCTTATCTATCTATCGATCTCTCATATAGTGCCTTATCTGTCTTTCTCTCTCTCTCTCATATATAGTGCCTTATCTATCTCTCTCTATCGATCTCTCATATAGTGCCTTATCTATCTCTCTCTCTCTATCTCTCATATAGTGCCTTATCTATCTATCGATCTCTCATATAGTGCCTTATCTATCTATCGATCTCTCATATAGTGCCTTATCTGTCTCTATCTATCGATCTCTCATATAGTGCCTTATCTATCTATCGATCTCTCATATAGTGCCTTATCTATCTATCGATCTCTCATATAGTGCCTTATCTATCTCTCTCTCTCTATCTCTCATATAGTGCCTTATCTGTCTCTATCTATCAATCTCTCATATAGTGCCTTATCTATCTATCGATCTCTTATATAGTGCCTTATCTGTCTCTCTCTCTCTCTCTCATATAGTGCCTT
>JANRMT010062841.1:7072214-7090077 GCA_026402145.1 Polypterus bichir lapradei | reverse complement strand
CAATTATCCAATCAGCTGATCCCGGTACCTCACTTTCGTTTTCGATTTCAATCTCCATCTCCAGATTACTTGCATCAAAATCGGAGTCCGACAAGTCAGAGTCCGATTCAGCGATAAAACACAACATGTCATCCACGGATTATTTTGCCTTGAGCGTTCACTTTGGTATCTCTCCTCGGGCCATTTTAGAAGCTGTTTGCTCTTCACTACTCTCGCACGCACAGGGAATCGAGGTCAAATCAACAAAGTTCACTTTACTTCTAGCAAAAGCGTATCGAAAAACGCTGTAACAACAAGATCACTGATCTCTATTGACCGCTAGCTAGACTGAGGTATCTCACAACATGGGAATTCCGGCGATGTATCGTACTGCATCGCTCTGATTGCTTGGCCCACAGAAACACTCGCTTGCTGCACCAACTTGAAAATTTTATATTTTACACAATTTTATGTAAATTATCTCGCTTTCGACATTGTAAGTTCGAAAAATCTAAGTTGAACCATCGTAAGTAGAGGACTACTTGTACTAACTGATAATAGAGATAACAGAAAACTGATTATACACATATTCATTGTACATTTCTTATTACTATGGTATGTTTTTACTACCATTACTTAAAATATTTTATTATTTTAATAACTATTACATACCTATGGCTGTGTGAAGCCTGTGTCAAAAGCACTGGTACTCCGAAGCATGTTTTCGGCAAAGGTGGTGCAGCAAATTGCTTGTATTGCCGCCTCCAACGACAACTTTACTTTGACAGCCTTTGCAGTAAATAGTTGTTTGGTCCACATCCGACCTTTTAAAACCAAAGTATCTCCAGACAACAGACACTTTTTTCAGCAAAAGTTCTTCTGTGTCATCATGTTCAACTTTATCGTCTGCTACATCTTCAGTTTCGGAATGTCCTCTGTCCATTTTCACTGCTCAATACCTCCACTAACGCATGTACTCCGCTGCATGCGTATTTAGCAGTTTAATAGTGCAAAAGGTCCCCGTGCTGCGCCACGTTCCAAACGTTGTTTAGGCTATTTAAAACAGGGTTTCGACATAAGAAAAATCCATATCATAAAAAAAAAAAAAAAAAAATACTAAAAAACGGTTTTCGGTATGAACCGGTATACTACCCAGCACTAGTATAAGTGTGCTGTGCAGTGTGCACAGAAGTAGATAGAATGAACATGGAAAAGAATGGAAAAATACAAAGGTCCAGTTACTTCAAAATGAACATAACATTTAAGAATAAGAAACTGTATTTCTGATATTAAACATACATGAAAACTTGCATAGTAAAAGTTTTGATTTGTAGATATTTGATTTTGAATGCTTTATCTTTCTCCTCTAGATACTTCTAGATGGTCCAGGAACCCTGAAATTGTCCAACTTTAGCTTGTCTAAAGTACAAGGAGAGAGCTTGGAGGAATTCTTTGCTTACATTGTCTCAACAGAAGGAGGGGATTGTGGTGAAATCACACCCAGAAGAAATCTCAAGAACAGAGTTCAAGGTTATTATTTCAAAACAGAGCACCCATTATTGCATTAAATTATCATCTTTACGTTGTGTCAAAGAAGATGATTTTATTTGGCTTTCTAGCCAGTTCAGATTTCATAAGTGTTTAAATCTGTCTTCACTTTATTTTAGCTATAAACAATTGAAATTATTGTGTAAAACAGACACTTGAAATACGCAATAGTGTTTTTTTTTAATTTTTTAACGTTTTATATTTTAGTAAAGGTTATGATATGTTATATAATTAACATTATATCTAAAGCTATTAAACATCTTAAGCTATTAAACCTTAAACTGGTGATCTGCCTCTCAAGCTGTTTCCTGCTTTGAACCCTGTGCTGCAGCCTTGCACTGCATTATGGGGGTTATGAGAATGTTATGTGATGATAATCTCATGACCGTTTTATTTAACATAGCCATAAGTTTTATTTTTTATAAACAGAGGACGACAGTTACAATACAATGCAATACAATTTATTTTTTGTATAGTCCAAAATCACACAAGAAGTGCCACAATGGGCTTTAACAGACCCTGCATCTTGACAGCTCCCCAGCCTTGACTCTCTAAGAAGACAAGGAAAAACTCCCCAAAAAAAAAAAAAAAAAAACCTTGTAGGGAAAAAATGGAAGAAACCTCAGGAAAGGCAGTTCAAAGAGAGACCCCTTTCCAGGTAGGTTGGGCGTGCAGTGCAATTATCCGCTGATAGGTAGATCAAACTTTATTTGTCCTCATAGGGAAATTAGATTTTTTTTAAATAGGGAAGCCCAATAAATAAATACATATTATATTACAAAAAAAGAACAACCCCTCTCAAATATACACTAGAATTACTAAAGAGAGAAAACTAAAAGGAACAAAAACTTCTGACGTGGCAGTTACAGTGGTAGTGAGGCACTATACAGGCATACTGCTGTAGGTATGAAGAAGCCTCCATAGCGTTTCTTGACACATTTCTGATGATTCCATTGGCTGGGTGTTTCAGACAGAGGATGTGCGCCATTGTTCATAATGGCACTCAGTTTTGTCCTCATTCTCTCCTTTGCTACAACCTATAGAGTGTTTCTCCTAACTGAGCCTAACTTTTTCATTAGCTTATTAATTCAGTGGGATTCTCTTGAAGTGGTGTTACCAGCCCAGTATACTAGTCTGGCCATCACAGAGTTATAACTGTGAAGAACGCCACTACTCACATTAAAGCAGGGGTGTTGAACTCCAGTCCTGGAGGGCCGCAGTGGCTGCATGTTTTCATTCTAACCCTCTTCTTAATTAGTGACCAGTTTTTGATGCTAATTAACTTCTTTAGCCTTAGCTTTAATTAGCTTGACTCGGGCCCCTTAGTTGTTTTTTCCTTAATTAGCAGCCGGACAGTAATGAGACATAAAACAAGCAGGACATGACCAGCTCACCTGTACCCATCAAACAAAATCTGAAAATAAAGATGAAGGTCTCAGTAAGGTTGATCCCTCAGGTTACCAAAACATTTTAGGAGTTCTTAGAAAAGAAAAACAGAATATCAACAGTTTTGGAAATGTCTGCTGTGGTAGAAAGAGAGCAGCAACAAGCCATGGAATTGAATAACGGGTTTAATTAACAGCAAGAATCAGCTTCTCATTAAGGATCTGGTCGGAGTTTGAAGCCCCAATTTAGCTGGTCATCGATCTGTTGGCTCGTTTCATGTCTCATTTCTGTTTGGCTGTCATTTAATGAAGAAAAGAATCATTTCAGAAGACTTAATCCTTAAAAACAGGGCTATTTAAAATAGAAGGGAAAAGAAGTTCATTAGCAGTGAAAACTGGACACTGATTAGGAAAAAGGGTTAGAAAGAAAACCTGCACCCACTGCGACCCTCCAGGCCTGGAGTTTGACACCCGTACATTAAAGGAACACAGTCTCCTAAGAAAAAAAGAGCCTTCTCTTTCCTTTCCTTCTATAGTTCCTCTGTGTTATAAGGCCAGGCCAACCAGTCATTGATGCGGACCCCCCAAGCTCTTGTTGCAGTGCACCAAATCCACGTCCACTCCCTGAATAGTGGCTGGACCTGTAGAGGCTCTTCGGTGTGACAAAAGTCAATAACCAGTTCGTGAATTTTTTTGATGTTAAGTTGCAGGTGATTTTTTTCTGTGCCAAGAAACAGAGTTCTTCTCTGTCTCATCCCCCATTTTTATAGACCCTGTAAGTGCAGAATTGCTGGATATTTGTGCAACTGACACGGCTTAGTGTTATGTTTATAGTCTGAGGTGCACATCATGAAGAGGAAAGGAGACAGGACAGTTCCAAGTGGTGTTCCAGTTTTGCTCACATCCATATCAGAGACACGGTCCTTGAGCCTCATAAAATGTGGTGTGCCTGACATATAGTCCATTATCCGGGATGCCACGGGCTCAAAAGTCCACAGACTATAATGTTCACTTAAACATGTTGTTCTATTTTATAAGTCACTTTTAATAGAAACCTTTTCCAAGTGCGTAAAGGTAAATGTAAGTAAGGCGTGGGACGTTAGATCAGCAACCAAGATCGCTAATTTACAGGAGATGGTAACAGACATTTATTGCTACAAATTTTTATCTATCCACCATACAAAGTGTGCTGATTGTTATCTTCAATTCACAGCACCATAACACACACATTTATAAATGTACATTGATCAGCCACAACATTAAAACCACCTGCCTAATATTATGGAAGCCTCTCTGTATGGAGCTTATGGTTGACTCAATGACACCTGAGGCAGAAATGCACCTCCAAACACTTGTATGTCATGTAAATTAAGGCTTCAGAAATTGTTATTGAGTGAGTTGAGATGTTCACATGTGTGGATTTTTAGATGGACTGTCACTCTGTCCAGGTGCATTTATTGACTGGTGTCCAACGCTGCCAGGGTAGGCTTGAGGTCCTGAAATAGGTCCAGTAGGTTTGAAGAGGTATGAATGTCATCTGAGTGTAAGATGGTCACTTAGAACAATGTGGTCTATTTAGTAACATTCAAGTTGGAAGAAGAAGAACATGAGAGGTTTGACAGATGATGGGAGATCATTTACTCTTTCAAGCTGATCTGGTTAACTAATGGCTAAATGTCACTCACTTTGTACGAAGTTAGAAAATCCCGGAATCCTGAAATTATTGGTGTAAGGTGTATGGCTCATGTGGATTAATGGATTAGATTAGAGCATTTTCAATACATTCTTTTCTGTGTTTACTTTTTTTTTAATTATAAAGCACTATTTGATCTCATGGAATTCCACTCCATTTTTTTTTTCTCTTTTTAAGGATCTCCAGTATATTGTGCTCCAGAAGTTATTAACGGTTCTGATTACTCCATTGCAAGTGACTTTTGGTCCTTGGGCTGCATTTTATATGAGATGTTTACAGGTACGTTGGCATATCTTGTATTTTTATTTTCTATACTACATCTTTGTCTCAGAAATGCATCATGGTTATTGCTTTGCACTATTTGACACTGCAATTAACCCTTGAATGTTATAAAAAGCTTTCATAATCATCATATTACTTAAGGATTTACTCCATAAGAAATACATTAGGGGCTAGGAGTCTCAAGCACGAAAGACTTCCTAAGCACATCGCAAACACTTCCACTGATATCCACTAGAGGTGGATATCACTGTCAAAACTCAACTAGTAATAAGGGCAATCATGGAATCTTTAGAAAGTAAAATGTATTCTTCACAAAAGAATATTCCAATCATATTGAAGCTCAGTAGAGCATAAAGGCAAAATGGATTTGCTTGTAACAAAGGCAGTCCGAGTCGAACAAAGTCCCAGTACAGAAAATTCAAAGAATAATCAAAAAACAGATCAAAAGTCAAATATCCAAGCAATCACAAATTCTCCAAAATTTTCAAAAGCTCAACATTCAAAATGAACTCCCAGGAACTGTGAGAGACCCTCCATATTTAAAGGGCAGAGGGTGATTCCTGGCGACAATTGGAAGGTGGCCCTGCCTCATGATGGGAACCACCAACAACACACATGGAACGTAGCACGTTATGAACATGCATAGTCAAAGTCAAAAATAGAATAGTGCACATAATTAACAAAATTAACATACACAAAAGTAAGAATGAACAAAACTGACAAATCACATGAATTAGAACCCCAGCTGGGCGAAGAACCCTGGCTGAGACATGACATTTTAGTTCTTCGACTGGCTTTGTGAACACGCCTATATATTGCAGATGAGACGACAGATTACCCAAACTGATTCTTTCAATATTCTAGGAGTAAAAACAGTCAGGGAGAGGTGAAATGTATGAGAAACAGTAAAGGAGATTTAACATGTATAGACAGTGAAGAGCTCTCAACTTACATTTTCCCAACATTTTTTTTTATAAAGAAGTGGATAACCTCCCGGCAGTAAATGGGACTTCCAAGGAAGAACCTAATGATTTGGAAAATAATATAGAAAGAAGTGTAGCTTAGATTAACTTTTTCAGGGCGGATGTCGACTTTTGTCAGTAGAAGGGATTGAGAGCAGTAAGCAATTGCAAACGGTGACAAAAACCCACCATTATGTTTTAGTTTGACTCTTTTTTCTAGAAGGAAAGCTAGCTTTGTAGGTTTGACTGAGATTTCTGTGCGCTTTGCGGGAGTAGGGAAGAGCAAACGACGACAAAAATGGCATCGATATCTGGCGAGAGATTGAAGCAAATGCATAAAGTAAACTTCTCTGTGGACGACGTTTTGTACATTATCGTTGAATTGGACTCTGACCTGACAGCCGTGTCTGTTGTCTGGAGATACTTTGGTTTTAAAAGGTCGGATGTGTACCAAACAACTATTTACCGCAAAGGCCGTCAAGGTAAAGTTGTCGCCGGAGGCGGCAACACAAGCAATTTGCTGCACCTCCTTAGCCGCAAACATGCTTTAGAGTACCAGTGCTTTTGACACAGGCTTCACACGGCCATAGGTATGTAAGTTATTAAAATAATAATCTATTTTAAGTAATGGTAGTAAAAACATACCATAGTAATAAGAAATATATAATGAATGTGTGTATAATCAGTTTTCTGTTATCTCTATTATCAGTCAGTACAAGTAGTCCTCTACTTAAGATGGTTCAACTTAGATTTTTTGAACTTACAATGTCGAAAGCGACACGATAATTTATATAAAATTGTGTAAAATATGAATTTTCAAGTTGGCGCGGCAAGCGAATGTTTCTGTGGCCCAAGCAATCAGAGTGATGCAGTATGATACGTTTGTGGAACTCCCGCGTTGTGAGATGCCTCAGTCTAGTTAGCAATTGATGGAGATCAGTGATCTTGTTGTTACAGCACTTTCCGATACACTTTTGCTAGAAGGAAAGTTAGCTTTGTTGATTTGACTTCAATTCCCTTTGCGTGCGAGAGTAGCGAAGAGCAAACAGCTTCTAAAATGGCCCGTGGAGAGATACCAAAGTGAACGCTCAAAGCAAAATAATCCGTGAATGACTTTTTGTGTATTGTCGCTGAATCGGACTCTGACTTGTCGGACTCCGATTCTGATGCAAGTGATCTGGAGATCGAGATTGAAAATGAAACTGAGGTACTGACATCACACTATTGATCTCCAGCTAATTGTGGTGCCGAACACGTTTTGTGTAGATGAAGACCGCCACTCATAATGACACGAGGTACGAACCAGATTGCGTTGCACCGTGACCTTGACTGCTGCTGCTGTCTCCGCCCCCGTCACACGAAGACAGCCTGGAAGCAATCCTGCAGTCATGTGTCTCGTGCCACAAGAGACTGTGAACTGGCAGGCCACAACACCCAGCAACTGATATTTTAGTTTGTCTTGTGTGTGAGACCCTTGCTTTGGGTGCTTTTCAGAAATGTGCGTGTTTTGGAAAAAGTATTCAGCCTTCAAAGAGTTAAATAGGCTGGGCTGAAATCAAACAAATCACCAGGACCAGGTAATGAGCAAAACGGACACCAGCCAAGCAGATATGTTGACTATCTGTCAATTGATATTTGGCCTTGGGTTTTTACTCATTGACAGCAATATGTAATTTGAATGATTTCTTCTTGTTTGGCTGTATTCTTGAATACTTGCTTTGTTATACCTTCTGTGAAAGTTTTTATTTGATATTTGAACTTCAGTCTTCACACATTATATACATCACATCAGCATTTTGCCGTTATTACTATAACATTAAAGTTTGTTTTAGTTATGTGTTCAACATTTCTTGCTTTGCATTTCCTGTCATCCTACATTTACCCAGATCATCATAGACACAGAATACACATAAAATATATTATTTGGAATACAAACATTATTTACCTTACACAATTCCAGACACCTCACACCCAGATAAACAGACTTGAGCTGGGAGCACTTCAGCTGTGTCGGTGGAGGATGGGATAGCAGGCTGCTTGTGTTGATTGACACATTTGCAAAACAATGACGCTGATGATGAGGTGCTAGGGAATTTAAGGTGGCCTGGTATTATGACTTTTTTCGTAGGTTTCAGGGATTCTACAAACCGGATTCCAAAAAAGTTGGGACACTATACAAATCGTGAATAAAAACTGAATGCAATGATGTGGAGGTGCCAACTTCTAATATTTTATTCAGAATAGAACATAAATCACGGAACAAAAGTTTAAACTGAGAAAATGTATCATTTTAAGGGAAAAATATGTTGATTCAGAATTTCATGGTGTCAACAAATCCCAAAAAAGTTGGGACAAGGCCATTTTCACCACTGTGTGGCATCTCCCCTTCTTCTTACAACACTCAACAGACGTCTGGGGACGGAGGAGACCAGTTTCTCAAGTTTAAAAATAGGAATGCTCTCCCATTCTTGTCTAATACAGGCCTCTAACTGTTCAATCGTCTTGGGCCTTCTTTTTTGCACCTTCCTCTTTATGATGTGCCAAATGTTCTCTATAGGTGAAAGATCTGGACTGCAGACTGGCCATTTCAGTACCCGGATCTTTCTCCTACGCAGCCATGATGTTGTGATTGATGCAGAATGTGGTCTGGCATTATCTTGTTGAAAAATGCAGGGTCTTCCCTGAAAGAGATGACGTCTGGATGGGAGCATATGTTGTTCTAGAACCTGAATATATTTTTCTGCATTGATGGTGCCTTTCCAGACATGCAGGCTGCCCATGCCACACGCACTCATGCAACCCCATACCATCAGAGATGCAGGCTTCTGAACTGAGCATTGATAACAACTTGGGTTGTCCTTGTCCTCTTTGGTCCGGATGACATGGCGTCCCAGATTTCCAAAAAGAACTTCGAATTGTGACTCGTCTGACCACAGAACAGTCTTCCATTTTGCCACACTCCATTTTAAATGATCCCTGGCCCAGTGACAACGCCTGAGCTTGTGGATCTTGCTTAGAAATGGCTTCTTCTTTGCACTGTAGAGTTTCAGCTGGCAATGGCGGATGGCACGGTGGATTGTGTTCACTGACAATGGTTTCTGGAAGTATTCCTGAGCCCATTCTGTGATTTCCTTTACAGTAGCATTCCTGTTTGTGGTGCAGTGTCGTTTAAGGGCCCGGAGATCACGGGCATCCAGTATGGTTTTACGGCCTTGACCCTTACGCACAGAGATTGTTCCAGATTCTCTGAATCTTCGGATGATGTTATGCACAGTTGATGATGATAGATACAAAGTCTTTGCAATTTTTCGCTGGGTAACACCTTTCTGATATTGCTCCACTATCTTTCTGCGCAACATTGTGGGAATTGGTGATCCTCTACCCATCTTGGCTTCTGAGAGACACTGCCACTCTGAGAAGCTCTTTTTATACCCAATCATGTTGCCAATTGATCTAATTAGTGTTTATTGGTCTTCCAGCTCTTCGTTATGCTCAAATTTACTTTTTCCAGCCTCTTATTGCTACTTGTCCCAACTTTTTTGGGATTTGTTGACACCGTGAAATTTTGAATCAACATATTTTTCCTTTAAAATGATACATTTACTCGGATTAAACGTTTGATCTGTCATCTACGTTATATTACAAATAAAATATTGACATTTGCCATCTCCACATCATTGCATTCAGTTTTTATTCACAATTTGTTTAGTGTCCCAACTTTTTTGGAATCCGGTTTGTAGTCTTAAGGAGGTTAATGAGTACCGTTTATACACACGTATAAGTCGGGTCTTGAACCCCGGAAAATCTATCATAAACTCAGACCTTTACTTATACACCCGTTCAAAAATATGACACTTAATTTTTGCCTCCTCCAATCTCGCATCAGTTTCTCGGACACATCGAATTTTGTTGCAGCAGCTCAGTTACCAATTTCCTTCGCTACTCCAACGACTTTTAATTTAAAACCAGCTTCATATTTTCTTCTGATCGAACGCTCCATCATAGATAAGGGATGCTGTTATGATAAAGGTGTATGGGGGTGTAAGATACAAAAAACACAAATCGGTGCAAACATTGCTTCCGAATAGTATGGGTATTACCGTGTGGTCATTTAAGCACAACACATAGGGAAAAAAAAAGGCAGTGTGCTCCGTGGTTACTCTCTCAGGTGGGCATTAGCATATCATAATCTCTTGGACCAATAGCGTGAGTTTTCCACATTTGATTTATACGACCGACATTATAAAATACCAGAAATTATACGGTAAAATCAAGTCCCGACTTATCTGCAGGAGAACTTCTCAGCGAGTATATACGGTACATACAGTATATACAGTACTTTTGAAACATTTTTCGAAAGGCACTATATGCTGTACAAATTCTGAAGGATTGGAGAATAGAAAATGTTATTCTTTTATATGAAAAGTGGGAGATTGGGCAGATCCAAGAATCTAGGCCAGTAAGCCTAACGTACATTTCATGTAAATTAATGGAGGGATTTATTAAAGAAAAGATGTTTTAGTGAACACTCTTCATGGGTCCAGACTGGGAGGTCATGTTTTAGTAAAATTTTGCAATTCTGAGGAAGCAAAAATAGTAACGTTGTGGAAAATACTTTGCTCATATTGCTTACTACACGTCAGTATTGCTGCTACTTTGTCTTGTCTTTGCACAATGTCTTGTCTAGTTTGTGTTTTAATTTTAATCTTAATTTTTAATTTAAAATGTAAATTAAAATTTTAATTGTTATTTTAATTCTAATTTTAATTTAAGTTTTAATTTTTTTATTTGCGCTTCATGTTGTTACACTGTGGACCCTGAGCTTCGCAATTTCATCCATCTGCATACTTGTATGTGGTTGAGATGACAAAGTTCGCTTTGACTTGACTCTGACTAAATAAAACAGAGCCATGAGCCGTCCTGTTTGTTGCATTGAAAACCAAAGTGTACGGTAGCGTTCCTACCATCGGGCCTATGAATTCCTTTTCTATACTTTGTTATAACAACAAAATGTGAAAACTTTTCAAAAGGTTGAATACTTTTTTGTATGTTAACATTTTACAAAGAGCTTGACGCTATGCAATATGGGCCAGTATGAATATCAGTGTGTGTTTTTTAAAGGCTAAACCTTCTAGCCTGCTAAAGCAAATATGTATTAAACGCTTTCTGTATTGCATTTCTTCTTTTGCTACAGACTGATATATTGTTTTTGGTTTCTTATTTCTTTAAGATTTCTCTCTTTTTTTTAAAGCCTTCTATACAATACAATACAATTTATTTCTGTATGGCCCAAAATCACACAGGAAGTGCCGCAATGGGCTTTAATAGGCCCTGCCTCTTGACAAACCCCCCGCCTTGACTCTCTAAGAAGACAAGAAAAAAAAAACTACCAAAAAAAAACCCCTTGTAGGGAAGAAATGGAAGAAACCTCTGGAAAGGCAGTTCAAAGAGAGACCCCTTTCCAGGTAGGTTGGGCATGCAGTGGGTGTCAAAAAGAAGGGGGTCAATACAATACAATACACAGAACAGAACAAATCCTCAATACAGTATAAAAATGAAAATGTTACAAGTACAGAGCAGAATTCAACAGTAGATGATATCACATAATATGATTTGGATTTATTTAGAGTTCTGTAGACCTCATTCATCAAGCTGCCTCCCCCATTTGGCCATTCCACAGCTGAAATAGCGCTAAACCGGTGAAAGGACCCCTCTTTCCCATGATTCCTGTGATCCTCCATCAGGGATGACTTTACCTCAGGCAGGCAAAACAACTTGGCAGGTGGGCCGTGGCACCAAGTGCCACATTTGAGTACCGAGAAGAGAAACTGAATAGGTGAGGATTAGTAACAAATTAGAACTATCATGTTACTTATGTTTTAGTGCTAATGACTAACAACAGAGATGCAGTCTGCACAGTTAATCAGCAGCTCTAGTCAGGGTGTGCTAAACTGAAGTCTTGAGTCTTCAGCTGGGATTTAAAAACTGAGACCGAAGGGGCACCTCTTACAGCAGCAGGCAGACCACTCCATAGTTTAGGGGCCCTGTAACTAAAAGCTCGACCTCCCACTGTTATGTTATTAATTCTTGGAATCCTAAGCAGACCGGCATCTTGAGATCTTAATGTGTGCTCTGGTTTGTAGGTCATGATAAGTCCAGACAAGTAAGCCGGACCTCGGCCATTTAATGCTTTATATGTTAAAAAGAGGATTTTGAAATCTGCCCTAAACTTAACCGGGAGCCAGTGTGCGGATTTAAGAACTGCCGTTATGTGTTCGTATGTTCTTGTTCTTGTAATAATTCTTGCAGCAGCATTTTGGATTAACTGGAGGCTGTATAAAGAACAGTTTGAACATCCAGTGAACACCGCATTGCAGTCGTCAATCCTACTAGAAATAAATGCATGAATTAACTTCTCAGAATCCTGTTTATTTAGAAAGGATCTTAATTTCCCAACATGCATTCATCTGGCCAAGTGCTTACATGTCCTGCTGCTTTATTGCAGACTTTGTGGTTTCAAATCTGTGCCCTGAACTTTATGAAAGGAGTGGTGTTCATGCCGCATCTTTAGTGATTGGTGCTGCATATGTCATGCTGGATCTGCTAAGAGAGGTACGCCACCCCTACCTTTCTCCTCTGGTGTGAATGCATCCTTCCAAGATGCAGTTATACACACATTGACCCCATGGTGATTGGGAGCTGCTGTTACTTGTGCTTTTATTGCATACCGGCCTGTGCTGGGAGTTCATCCATCATTAATGTCAACTTGCTTTAATGAGAAGGCCGTGTAATGCAGTATTCTGCCTTCCCTGCATCAGTATCTATTCTCTTCATACAGAAAGCAAGCTGCTCTTTCCTTGAAAAGTGTAATGGCTTCAGATTTGGAGCTGTTGAATTTCGTACTGTTTCTTTCTGGACTTAGTTAATCAATCAAGCGAGAACTATCTTCAACCACACACAGAAATAGGAAAAGAGGAAGAAGATGAAATCACAAGATGCTAAGAGGATATCATCAAACAGCATCATTCTCATGTTTGTTACCCCCTAAACCTCAATTACTTGTCAAAATCATAAGCAGGAATGCAAATAAGCACATTCTTGGTAAAGGTCTTGTGCCCACCTTAAACTGAACATGGTGACATCAGTGTGGATACAACTCTTGCTTTACAAGTACTGGACTCAGATGAGCAAAAACAAGAAACCTGGCACGTTGCATGATAATAATTGTTCTTGGTAAACTCAAAGCACGTATAGACGGCAGTAATGTTTTTGGCTTGACAATTGTAGAAGAGCCCTACCAGAATTTTCTTATACAAGTGCGGACTTATCTGTAATATAAACTTTAACTTCACTAACTAATAAATCGGTCCCTCTGTTGCTCATGACAACTGAATCATAGATAGATAGGTGATACTTGTCCCCAGAGGGAAAATTAATATTTTACAGTAGCTCAAAAATATATAATGTTGTGACCACCAGGGGGCACACAGCGGCCTAAACAAGTGCAGCACAACACAAGGCTTTATTATTTCAGTGGGAAGCACTTTTCAAACGTTTCCCACCTACAGTGCACAGTACACAGCCCAGTAAAACACACTCCCAAGCACACCAGTTCTTTGTCTTTCTTCTCTCTGTCTCCTTCCACCTTCACTACTCCCAGCAAGTTTCGTCCCTCTTCCTCCCGACTCTGGTTCTCCAAATGGAGTGAGGCGGCCCCTTTTATAAAGCACCCGGAAGTGCTCCAGGTGTTCTACGGTCGTCTTCTGGCTGCATTTAAAGGTGTGGCAGCAGCCCTGCAAAGGAGGGCACAGCCCTTCTCCATATGCCCCCTGGCAGTGGCTGTGGGCTCTGAGAGTGTTGAGGTTTCATGCTCCAACCTTGTGGCACCACAGTCTGCCAGGGGGCTGCTCTCTGTCGTCCCAGGGGAGTTGTTGCCTTGTGCAAACTCGTTCCCCCGGTCCTTCTGTTACAAAGGCATCCTGGCTGGGTAAGAATCCGGGCTGTCCATCAAAATGTATATATGTGTGAGATAGAGAGAGATATACAGGGTGGTCCAGATCTAATTATGCAGATCGAGATCGTCTGGATGACTTTGATTTATGCGGGGACGATTCCATTTGGTGCGAAGACGATTCTTCATGCCGTCAGTTCGCACACTTCTCGATGGTCTGGGATTTTTCGGGTGATTTTCTATGTAATAAACTTAAGTTATAGCATAATGAAAATTGCATAATTAGATCTGGACCACCCTATAAATACAGAAATACAGATATATAGATCTATATACTGCATATCTATGTTAAAAAAACAAACAACAACCCCATAAGAACTTCTGTCTTGGATCACAGAGAGCTGCTGCTGTCAACAACAAGGTCATGGGTGTCAGTAAAATGAGGTCATACCTGCCCAGATTGTACTTCAGGTTTACATTTATAAAGTGACTAGCAAAATACCAGAGCTTCGCAGCAGAGGAGTAGTGTGTTAAGAAGTTATGAAAAAGAAAAGGAAACATTTTAATAATAACGTAACATGATGGTCAATGTAATTGTTTTGTGACTGTTATGAGTGTTGCTGTCATCAAGGATTTGATTATCATTTTTTCTTTCAATCAGGTTCGTATTTGGAGGATGTGTTGTGTTGAAGTTACATTCCGTGTTTGTCAACCGTTGTAAAGATAACCGGTTTCATTCATCGAAGTGTTCACCACCCAAATCGGTACTCGTGAATCTAAGATGTTTAACAGGCATTCCCGGTATTAAGTTGTGGATTTGCCTGCGAATATTTAGCGGCAGCGTGTTTATGAACTTAATTTAAACTTAAGCTTTACACCTTGCTTTCATATTGATTATGTCTACAAAGGCTTGTTCAGCTTCAGAGGGTTGTTCCTTTCTTACTGCATCAATAAACAGCTAGTCTTCCTCTTTATTTGAGACATCACACACTACATGCATGGGTTTACCTTTCCCAGTCTTGCAAACTTTAGCGAAGTGGTTCAATTTACCACATTTTTTATACTGTCTTCCTTTAGCTGGACATTGACTTCTTCCACCGTGTGCTTTGTTTCCGCAGTAGCTGCACTTATAAATATGCTTGTATGCGTCACACACTTCATATTCTTTTGCTGCCTTCTCAATTGTGTAATGCGTTTTTTGTTCAGCGCTCTTTGGAGCTCTTGCTTTTTGTCTGCGTACTGCGTTCACAGTCAGTTCACGTGAGCCATTTGGAGTACATGCATCGAAGGTTCTCAGCTGTGCTTGTGCCATCTCGTGCGATCTTGCGATGTCCACGGCTTTATTTAATGTTAGCTCAGACCCGGCACTTAAAAGTTTCTCTCGCACTTTTGCTGAGTTTGTGTTAAACACTATTCTATCCCTGACCATCTCATCTTTGTTTGCATAAGCACAGTCCTTCACCAGCAATTTTGACTTTGTTTCAAAGTGATCAAAAGTCTTGTTTATACCTTGCATCTTCTCACTAAACTTGTATCTCGTATCTCGTGAAAATCGTATTCGTCTTAGGCATGACAAACGCCTCGTAGCAGCAGCGTGTCTATTGGATTGCTGCTGACGGACGGCCTTATATGGGCAGGTACTCAATTACGTGGGAGGCGTGGGTATAGGGGATGCAATATAGGCAGGCAACCAACTACGTGGGAGGCGTGGTGATGGGGGACGCAACTCTGCCTCACACGGCGACCGAGCTGCAGGCTATGGCCGTATATATGTACTTAAGTAGGATTCAGTTATGATCGTTACACATAGAATTTCGAAATGAAACCTGCTTAACTTTTGTAAGTAAGCTGTAAGGAATGAGCCTGCCAAATTTCAGCCTTCTACCTACACGGGAAGTTGGAGAATTAGTAATGAGTGAGTGAGTGAGTGAGTGAGGGCTTTGCCTTTTATTCGTATAGATTAAGATCTGAATAGAGCAGGTCCAGCTTGTAGTGTCCACAAATGGAACATGCTGATAGCTATTTGTTTCTTTGTTTGACGTTTCCAGCATTCAGAATGATTCATCATTAACCTGTCGGTAACTGAGTAAATCATGTCTGTTGCTGATTCAGCCAGGATAATGTAAATTATCTTTCTGGGCAGTAATGTGGACAGATTCAGTTGACATTTTAGTGTCCGGATCACATAATACTGCAGACTCCTTTGCCATGATAATGGAAGGAGCACATGTAGGCTTCTTTGGTGCCTTGTTCAAATTTAATGCGAGTCCTCCACAGCGTTGGGTGAAAATCAAGATGTAATGTCTTGTAAAGAATTAATTCCTTATATTGATCTCCTCTTCTTTTTTTCAAGTTATAGTACTGAACCTTTCATACGTCATTGTTTGTGTGTGCTGCATGGCCTTAATTGGGCAAAACTTGAACCAGATGTACAAACATTTGATTTTAAAAAACAAAAAATTAACAAAAAAAAAACATTGGGTAGCCCTCATTTTAAATGTGATGACCTTCAATCCCATTCAGTCAACTGGAAAGCACAAGTTGCATATTTGCACGCATGGGCAAGGATATACTAGAGAACACTGCAGGGCTAATCAGTCCACCCTTCAGCCAGAAATACACTGGCAGCAGCTGGTACTACGCCAGTTTCACATACTTCATGAAGCTTCAAAACTGGTCTTCCACCTGAAGATAAACATGTTTGGGCCTCGCCAGTACTTGGATGGGATACCATCTAAGAAAGGCTTGGGTTATTGCTGGAAGAGGTGTTGGCGAGGCCAGTAGGGGGCGCATACCCTGTGGTTTGTGTGTGGAGCCCAATACCTCCAGTGCAGTGACGGGGACACCGTGCTGTAAAAATGGCACCATCCTTTTGATGAGACGTATAACCGAGGTTCTGACTCTCTGTGGTCATTAAAGATCCCTGGGCATCCTTTATAAAGAGTAGGGAGTATCCCAATATCCTGGCAAAATTGCCCACCAAGACCCTAGGTATTCTGGCCCCCAATCAAATCTTGCCTCTAATTGGCTGTTTCCCTCACCCATTCAACACCTAATAGCTCGTTTGTGGTGTGTGTGTACTGGCGCAAAAATGGCTGCCTTCGGTCACATGATCCAGGTGGATGCTGCACATTCATTGGTGCATGAAGTGGCTTCCAACTCCTGTAAATCACTGTGAGTAGTGAGAAAAGTGCTATATAACAGTAAAGAATTATTATAAGTATTAAGTGATTGCATTGAGCACATCATAGAAAAGTGGAAGGAAAAATTGGTTAAGATGACAAGGCTGAGGGTTGTTACAAGTAGTATAATAATATGTAACTGAGGTAATTGTTATCATTTATTATGTACAAATCTGTTGAATTGTGCCTCACAAACACTTAATGGAAAAATGCCACTGGTAAGTGGGATTGGGAATTGTCCATGATCTATCAGGTATCGCTGTTTGGATTGGCCAGGACTGTATCTTCAGTACTCTTTCTGAGAGGTAGCATGGTGGCACTATGTTTATAGAGCTGCTATTTATTTAAATTAAACCTTCTCATGTTGAATATCTCACCTTAACACTGTGAGTGTGGAGTGAACATGTTCTCCTAGTGTCTGTGTGGGTTTCTTTCCTGCTGCTATGATTTTCTCTCACATCCCCAAAAGCGTGGGTTAGGTTAATTGCCATTTTCAAGGTGGTCCTGTTTGAGTTGTGGGTATTTGCATGAGTGAGCCCTGTGATGCCACCCAGGCTTTTTTTATGCTTTATTGTGACTCTCTTTCCTTTAACTCCTCATTCTTCATTTTCTGTTTTAGGGAAGCCACCTTTTTTTTCAGAGAGCTTTTCAGAACTAACTGAAATGATTTTACGCCAAGATCCTCCACCTCTGAAACCAAAAGGTAAGCTAGTTATTACTTACTATTTTTTTTATTGAACATTTCTGACCTTTACTTGTGGTCACAAATTGAAAAGGGCGTGTCCGTTTAAAATTAATTCCAGTATTATTTTAAGTTGAACTTTATAGAAATGAATCATATCGAAAGTTGTATATTGCATTTGAGCGGTATTGCTTTAATA
>JANRMT010062841.1:7033597-7065061 GCA_026402145.1 Polypterus bichir lapradei | reverse complement strand
TCTATCTATCTATCTATCTATCTATCTATCTATCTATCTATCTATCTGATTGATCGGGTGGTCCAGATCTAATTATGCAATTTTCATTGCACTATAGCTTATTAAGTTTATTACATAGAAAATCACCCGACAAATCCCGGACCATCGAGAAGTGTGCGAACTGACGACATGAAGAATAGTCTTCGTGCCAAACTGGAATCGTCCCCACATAAATCAAAGTCATCCAGACGATCTGGATCTGCATAATTAGATCTTGACCTCCCTCTATCTGTCTATCTGTTATATAGTGCCTTTCACATCAATGTATCTACTCACTCAATGCAATCTACAACATCCAAATGAAAGATATCACAGCTACAGTTCAGAAGAATTTTAAAAAATCAAAAACAAGAAATACTGAGATGAATAAAGGACCCCCCTCCCCCCAACTCAATCAGGTGTCAGTGCCCACCATCTCCATTGAGGTTACTGGCTTCCTTCCACCTCTGATCAGTTGTAATGAGTGTGATTAGTGAAGCTGTTCCTGGTCCATTCATTCCCTTGCTTGGTGGTGCAACTGACAGCAAACAACTAACTATGGGTGGTAGGACACTTTCAAAAGGTCTCTGGGACAGAGTTGTGGACAAACACATAAGGCAGGAGATGGAGACAAAAACATCTCACAGGCTTTACCAATCCCAAGGAGCCCAGTAAAGTCCATAATAAAGAAGTGATGTGTGTTTGGTACTACTAGGACCCTCCCTGGATCCGGCTGTCCCTCCAAACTGGATGGAAGACCAAGGAGGAAACTGATAAGAGAGGCTACCGAGGGGCCAATGGCCACTTTGAAGGAGTTACAGGATTTGATGGCAAAGAGTAGTCATTAATGGTGTGCAGGTGACAACAATTTCACAAGCGCTCCACTGTTATGGCTTCTTCGGGAGGGTCGCACTTCTCAAGAAAGGCCACATTAAGACTCGTTTGGGCTTTGCCAGAATGCACCTTGAAGATTCTGATGCCAAGTGGAAAAAGGTCTTATGGTCAGATGAGACCAAAATCAAACTATTTGGCCTCAATACCAAACGGTCCACCAGTGCAGCTCACCATCCACAATACACCACACCTACAGTAAAGCATGGAGGTGGCAGCATCCTGTTGTGGGGGTGCTTCTCTGCCGCAGGGCCTGGGGCTCTTGTTAGGGTAGAAGGAAAGATGGATGGGGCAAAATACCGTGAAATTCTTGAGGAAAAACCTGCTACCCTCTGCCAGAAAGTTGAAGATGGGCAGAATGTTCACCTTTCAACACGACAACGACCCGAAGCACACAGCAAAATTGGAGAAAAAAGTGAATGTCCTGGTGTGGCCAGTCAGAGCCCAGACCTAAATCCCATTTGAAGACAGCAGTCCACCAACACTCGCCATCCAATTTAACCGAACATGAACAGTTTTGTAAAGATGAGTGGGGGGCAAATATTACTCAATGTAGGTGTGCAAAGCTGATAGAGAAGAATCCCAACAGACTCAAGGCTGTCATTAAAGCAAAAGGGGGTTCAACAAAATATTGACATGGGGGGGAGGGGTGATCCTTTATTAATCTCAGTATTTCTTGTTTTGATTTTCTATAATTTTTCTGAACTGTAGCTGTGATATCTTTCACTTGGATGTTATCGGTTGCATTGAGTAAGTAAAACTTGGAAGAAATATTGGTTTGTGCGTTTTCATTTACGGCTGTGAGGCAAAAAAAAAGGAATATTTCAAAGGGGGGATTCTTTTTTATACCCACTGTATACCCGACGTAAAGCATATACTAATACAGTCAACTCCAGATAACTGGATATTCTCGGTGCTCAAATTATCAAGTTAACTATATTATCGATTATTGCCGGATACAACTATTTAAGTGTTTTTTTTTTTACCGTACACACTTGGCGCAGCACCCCCTAGGCTTTTATTAAACTTTTCTCACTACTGAAGGCATGCTATTTGACATTTTCACCAATGAGAAATGATCTGAAAAAGCATGTTCATGAAGCTGAATGACTGAGGGCAAATAACAATCCAGTGTATCAAATAACACCCGCTCATGGTTTCCAAGAAGAATCAAGTTGCGTGGAAACTCCTGCTGAGATGATGGACAACTTCCACAACATCTTTTCCCGACTTCAGGATCACTTCAGTATCCCCCCCAGAAGTGACTGCTGAGATGTACACGTCTTTGGATGATGATGGGGAAGTCACAGGGCCACTCTCTGATTGCGACATCTTGCAGCAAGTCTCGATGAGGGATCAAAATCCGGTCACTGATGATGACATTGAACCTAACATTTTGGCAAAGGATGCCCTAATGGAGGCCAGAGTTCTTCACAAATTCATACAACAACAACAACATTTATTTATATAGCACATTTTCATACAAACAGTAGCTCAAAGTGCTTTACATAATGAAGAATACAAAAATAAAAGATACATTAAGAAAATAAAATAAGTCAACATTAATTAACATAGAATAAGAGTAAGGTCCAATGGCCAGCGTGGACAGAAAAAACAAAAAAAAACTCCAGACGGCTGGAGAAAAAAATAAAATCTGCTGGGATTCCAGACCATGAGACTGCCCAGTCACCTCTGGGCACATATTGCGGTTCGGTGATGCAACGCCAAAGCACATGAAGATGGCATTTGTTGAGGATTCCTCGGCTGCAAAAGTAAAGAAGACATTTATCACGACATTTTTTGCACCGGTAAAATGAATAAATGTAATATGTATTTAGGCAGTCGAATATCGAGTTGTGCTGATTTTTTTCCATTGGGGATGACTAAATTTTATCAAATTAATTGGATTATCGAGTTATCCGATATCGAGTAAAACAAATATTTTTTTTTAACGTGCCACTCTGAATATTTAGTCAGGGTCGTGGCATTTTATCTAGTTAACCAGATTATCGAGTTAAGTGATATCGAGTTATCTGGAGTTGACTGTATGCTGTAAATTTAGTTGTGTGTAGATTATTTTAAATTGTTCTTTAAATAATACAAGTGTTTGCCTGGAATGATGAGATCAGGCAGATGGCCCAGTGCCTAGACGTTGAACACCAAAAGACGTAAAATACCAGAGAAATCCAGTTGAAGTGCAAACCAGGATTTACGTATAAGCTACACAAGCTATAGCTTAGGGCCCCCGCCTTCTTGGGGGCCCCCAAAACAAATTGTCCGAGTGAGCAATTGTCATATATACTTCAGCATATATGGACTTATAAAGGGCCCCATGTCTCAAATAGCTTAGGGCCTTATCAAGTCTAAATCCGGCCCTGCAAACCATTGTGGGTAGACTGTAGCTGCCAAAGGACATTAGGCCCTGAGCATCCAGAGGATATCCCAGAAAGTAAACACTTGGAGGCTATCTAAGCTGTAGGTAGGTCCGGGTCCTGGTGGACTCGATGGGTTTGAACAGTATCTGCTAGGGCAGGGGTCACCAACACCGGTCCTGAAGGACCACCGTGGCTGCAGGTTTTCATTCTAACCCTTTTCTTAATGAGTGACCTGTTTTTGCTGCTAATTAACTTCTTTTGAATTAATTTTCATTGACTTGCTCTTGAAGACTCAGACCCCTTAATTGTTTCTGTTTCCTTAATTAGCAGCCAAACAATAATGAGATATAACAACAACATTTATTTCTATAGCACATTTTCATACAAATAATGTAGCTCAAAGTGCTTTACATGATGAAGAAAGAGAAAAAATAAAAAATAAATAATAATTAAAATAAGGGAGCACTAAATAAAATAGAGTAAAAGTAAGGTCCAATGGCCAGGGAGGACAGAAAAAATAAAAAAAACTCGAGACGGCTGGAGAAAAAATAAAATCTGCAGGGGTTCTGTGGCCACGAGACCACCCAGCCGCCTCTAGGCATTCTACTGCACAGAAATGACCTCAATCAGTCCTCACGGTATTCAGTGTTCTCATGGATGAACTTGATAACGGTCATGTGGACATCTGGACTTCAATCCATCAATGTAGGGACATCACGGTGCTTTGATCAGGTGATTGTGGCCCAGGTCGCCACCCCAGAAAACCGTAAAATAACAGAAGAGAGAGTAGGGGTTACTATGGATTTTGAATATGAATACCATGAATAACTGATAATTAATTGAATATACAGAGCATCAGGATTAAACAAAGATGAAGTTATGAGAAAGCCATGTTAAAGTAATGAGTTTTTAGCAGTTTTTTTTAAAAGTGCTCCACCGTATCAGCCTGGCGAATTTCTATTGGCAGGCTATTCCAGATTTTAGGTGCATTACAAAAGAAGTGGTGAGGCGGCCTTCTGCTAAGTTTAGCCCTTGGAATTCTAAGCAGACACTCATTTGAAGATCTAAGGTTACGATTTGGAGTGTAAGGTGTCAGACACTCCGATATATCGGATGGAGCAGATTATTTAAGGCTTTGTAAACCATAAGCAGGGTTTTAAAGTCAATTCTGAATGACACAGGTAACCAGTGTAGTGACTGGAGAAATGTGCTCGGATTTTCTTTTCCTAGTTAAGATTCTAGCAGCTGCATTCTGCATTTGTTGCAATCGATTGATGTCTTTTTTTGGGTGGTCCTGAGAGGATTGCGTTACAGTAATCTAGTCGACTGAAAACAAAAGCGTGGATTAATTTCTCAGCATCTTTCAGTGATATAAGAGGTCTAACTTTTGCTATATTTCTTAAGTGGAAAAATGCTGTCCTAGTAATCTGATTAATATGTGATTTTAAAATTCAGGTCAATAATGACCCCTAAATTCTTGACCTCCATCTTGACTTTTAATACTAATGCATCAAGTTTATTTCTAATAACCACAAAATGAGCCAAAACAACTGGTGTCCATCATACAATATCTGAAAATAAAGAAAAGTGAAGGTCTCGGGAATGTCAATCTTCTCAGGTCCCCAAAACATTTTAACAGAACTCTTAAAAAAGAGAAATTCAATTTCAGAAATGTCTGCTATTGGACAATGAGAGCAGCAACAAACCACGGAGTTAAACAACTGGTTTAATTACAGACAAGAATCGGCACCTCATTAAGCAGCTGGTTGGAGTGAAACTGGTTGGAGTTTGAAGCCCTGACTTGGTTAGTCTTCTGTTGGCTCACTAACTTCACATTTCATTTCTGCTTGGGTGCCATTTAAGGAAAGAAATGAAGCAATTCAGAGGGACGATAAAGAAATTCAGGCTAATTCAGCAAATCGTAAAAAAGCAATTCAATTAAAACAAATTCAGAAGAAGTTCATTAGCAGGGCACTCATTAAAACAAAAAAAAAAGGGTTAAAATGAAAACCTGCAGCCGCGGTGGTCCTCCAGGACAGGACTTGGTGACCCCTGTGTTAGGGGACAGAAGGATAATTGAGCTGGTGAGGCCCTGCTTTTGTCAGATAAGATCACAGAGCTTTTGTTTTTATTTTGACAGAAACAGCAAGAAATTTCACAGTGATGAGTTAAGTGGCCCGGAAGACACAAGGCAGAGACCAAGACCTGGTCCAGAAGCCAGCGAGTTTCTTAACAAATCATTTACAATAGGTAAGGCTTTATACACAGTTGTCCCGCTGAACATCTTTTAAAGCCAGGCTGGCTAAAATGAAACTTGACTTTTGTTTTTTTTTTTTTTTTTGTGCTAATTTCCAGGAGTTAAAATACATGCAGGGCGGCACGGTGGCGCAGTGGTAGCGCTGCTGCCTCGCAGTTAGGAGACCTGGGTTCGCTTCCCGGGTCCTCCCTGCATGGAGTTTGCATGTTCTCCCCGTGTCTGTGTGGGTTTCCTCCCACAGTCCAAAGACATGCAGGTTAGGTGGATTGGTGATTCTAAATTGGCCCTAGTGTGTGCTTGGTGTGTGGGTGTGTTTGTGTGTGTCCTGCGGTGGGTTGGCACCCTGCCTGGGATTGGTTCCTGCCTTGTGCCCTGTGTTGGCTGGGATTGGCTCCAGCAGACCCCCATGACCCTGTGTTCGGATTCAGTGGGTTGGAAAATGGATAGATGGAAAATACATGCAAGAAGTGACTTTCATTTAATGTTCATTTTTGATATTAAAGGAGTACTCCACCCAAAAACGAAATTTTGTTTGAATGTTACTTACCCCATATACGTTAAAGTAATGGCTGAGAAAAAATTCTAATGTCATATATTCATTCAGAAAGGACATAAAGTTTATGATTCAACTGTCATGGTAATTGACCAACACAGAGCAAGAGCAAACCGTTTCAAAACATCCATGGAAAAAATCTCATGTTGTCGCATAATCCAAATGCAAAGTCATGCATTCGCTTGCTGACAATGTCCCAGACATATATTTTTACTTTCATTTTTTTTAAGTAAACCACTTCCAGAATCAGCTTTAACCTGTCCACTGGTACTGTGAGTGCTGTGCAGAGTGGAGGCAGACCCTCTGTGTTTTTCCCAGTTGATTCTGTGGTCCATCAGCGGTGTGTTCTGCTCCTACTCTGTTCAATTCTTGCATGGACTGGATGGTGGGCAGGGTTGTGGGGTCCAGCGGCTATGGGGCATCTGTTGGTGAAGAAAGATTCACGGATCTTGACGATGCTGTGATCTTCATGGAGTCAATGGAGGCTCTGATCGGGGTGCTCGAGAGACTGAGTGAGGAGTCTGAGTGTCTGGGCTTGCGAATGTCCTGATAAAAACCAACATCCAGGCCTTTAATGACCACACGGCCATCAGCAGTGTGTCTGTCTGTGGAGAGAATGTCAACCTCATCAAGAGGTTTACTTACCTCGACAGTGACATTCATGACTCTGGTGACTCTTCCTATGAAGTCAGTGAATGGATTGGGAGAGCCTGGGGGGTCATGAGGTCACTGGAAAGGGGTGTGTGGCACTCCCGATATCAGCAAAAGGGCAAAGGTCCAAGTCTTTAGAGTCCTGGTGCTTCCTGTCTTGCTATATGTTATGAGACATGGATGCTATCTGGTGACCTGAGATGAAGACTGGATTCCATGTGTGTCTCTTCGGAGAATCCTTGGGTACCGCTGGTTTGACTTTGTGTTGCTCATGGAGTCCCAACTGAGGTACATTACCTGTATTGTGAGGGAGTGTCAGTTACAGCACTACGGCCATGTGGCACGTTTCCCTGAGTGTGATTCGGCTTGTAAGATCCTCATTGATGGGGACCCGAGTGTCTGGACCAGGCCAAGCGGTCACCCACGCTAACACTTGGCTGCGGCAGATAGAGGGTCATTTCTGGAGGGTGGGACTGGACCGTGTGCCTGCCTGGGGGGGGTTGCCTACCGGGATCCCGAGTTGTTTCGTCGTGTGGTGGGTGCGGCAACGCGCTGTACCAGTGCATGCTCCCCAACTTGACCTGACTTCCAGAAAACACTTTTTTGTGAAGGAGGAAAGAACGCATGCAAAGAAACAGAATATTTCACTTTCAGTTAGTTTTCTCTTTATTTCCATATTTTGGACAAGATTTATTTTTGATAAAAATAATTTACATATTTAGATGGTTATCCCTCTACATACCTCTCAAATATTAGCAGCTTACCACTACGAAGTTCAAATAGAAACTGTGACATTTGATTATAAAGAATTGTGCAAGAGCCAATTTGTAAGATCTTGCCAGTTATGCACCTGACATGCAAAAGGAATTTTCTGTTCCATGCAACAGCTAGGAGATTTTATTTTATGCTGTGTAATTCCAGCTTTAGTAGTAAACATGTTTGTATTAAGTTGGTTGGCGGCTCTGTATCGGTCCGGTGTTAGTGAGGGTGTTCTGTGCTGGAGTTGATCTGTTCATTCTCCGTGTGCTGGTAACCCTAATTTGGAGAAGGCAGAAAATAGATGCAGGTCTGTGGTCAGAAGTACAACTAAATAATACAAATGAATTATTTTATTCTGGAACTTATCTATTTTTATTTTCTATTTCTCAGATAATGTTGCTGAATTGAGGCCAAAGCGTGCTGCAAACGCCGATGACAACGAATCAATTTTTCTCCTCAGGTATGAAGGCTGTCTCTCTCATTTTTTCTTTTTTCTTTTCAGTTTTATTTTATAGACCACCCAGTGTACTGTTTGATCAGGATCTGTCTGCAGAATTACCCCATGATTGAAAATGTTAATGGTTTGTTTTTATTAATTAGTATGCAAATGTTAAAGTCCATGAGATTTCATAGATATCTGAGAACCCACTGGTTAAATAAAAAAAACAAAAAAAAAAAATACGTCAGACTTGGAAAACATTTAGAAAAAATTGGGTCTAATTTTACTGCAAAGGTGCATCCTGGAGAGCTTAACATTTGGGTCCATAAAGCTTAAATGGGTGCTGTTTTGCAGTTTTGTGTATATGTGAGCAGTCTAGTCTTAAATTCATCAGGGGTCACTCAGCTATGTGTAGGTCTAATTGTAATAAGTACAAATTTTCAGTCACAAAATGTATTAGAGATATCCAGTATGTATTTGAGATCTAAAACGTGAATCGGTATGAAGATATCTGAAATAGATTTTCTGATATCTTAATTAGATTTCTAGTTATCTTAAAATAACACGTGCTTTAAAATGTTTGTGTCATCGCAACATGCCGATTAATACTGGACAACTTTCTTGGATTCAAAAATTGACACATTTGTTGCGTTTTTTTCCTGCGTGCCCCGTAGCCTCCATTGTTAAAGCACCAGTGCAGGTGAGATTTTTGTTTTATATGTATAAAAAGCGCTTAACTTTAGAAAACAATTTGGTGTGGCATCTCGACCATGTCTGTGAAACAATAACTTTGACTTGAGAAATACCAAGTTTATCCTTCAAGTGTGTAGTCACAAATATTGGTCCCCAGGCCTGAGAAAGGAAATTAATTCCTTGCACACCATACCCCTCATAGATTATTGCATAACTTGCTTACAGCAGCATTTATGTAAACCACACATTGACTGAATTAAAACGTGTTCATAAAGAATGTTAGAACCTTCTTTTGTGTTTATGATAAGAAACAGCTGATGTGAATTTTATTCAAAGGTTTGGCTATCTCTAATGTAAAACGGCTTTTGCTTGTTTTGAGCTGCGCTTTACTGATAGATGCTCCATCTCATTTATTCTCCTGTTTTATTGAAAAAAGAATCCTTGTATTAGCATATTAGCACCAAGCATAAGGTTTCCGGGTGATTTCTCTTAAAGATTATAAAAGAATGAATGAATGTGACAGTAGGTTGGTTTTTATATATTAAAAAAAAAAAATTGAAGGAAGTTATCGCTAATCTCGAATAATTTTTGCATCAACAGCTCTCGTCCCACGCCAAGGACTAGTAGTGTGGCCCCGAGTGCACCACTGAAGATTTCTAAATTGCAGGTAATTTTAAACCTTTATGATTCGTGATGAGCAAACCCTGCAGAATTAGCTTTGCCTCGAGTTTGGTGGAAACACAGAACAGTTCAAGAATTTTGGCCAACACTGAAAAATGCATTTAAATAAATAGGGAAAGCGAAACTGAATTGATTTTGAACGGATTGTAACGGTGCAGTGGTCTTTTACATGTCCCTGAGACCTAGGGATGTGTCTGCCACTTATGCTGGACCATTTTTTTTTTGTGGCCATAATGTGACCGGAGCTTTGTGGCAGTAGTGTTATCCACTGCACCACCATGCCTTCCTGAGATAAAATTTTATTCCAAGTCCATTATCTCTCTCTGTTTCCCCTGACCCCCTATCATTACAACTAACACCAGAGAGCCTGTGATGTAAGGGATCAGTGTTGTATAATTGTTTATCCCTGTTCTGCACTACATGCTTAACCCATCACTGTTGGCACAACATACAATGAATCCGTGCAATCGCAACAAATTATTTAAATAAAATTCTCATTATGGTCCGCTAATGCACCCCTCAAAGTACAATACTGTAAGTTTTTAGTTGCAAGTGGGGTGCCAATCTAGCTGAAGTGAATATGGTATGGGCACTATGCATGCGTGCATACACCATAAATTATTCATGAATGTAAGAAGAAGACCGGGTAGCGCTGTAAAGTGTGAGGTGGAGTTAGCCTTTAGTTCACATATGTAACGCAAATCTGGTAAATTGCACAGAACAGGGAGTGACATCCCCATTCAACAGTCTGCGAGGTCAGTGTGACATCACAGAGCTGATGAAAAGCGTCATGTTGGGCTAGAAAAAATATAGTTAGTCTAAGATGACTGTACAGTGAATTTTCAAGGAAAAATCCAGCAAATTCAATGTGATCAACGCTTTGGTGAATTACACCTGTGTGAGGGATGGCTGGGACACCCCTGTAATGGAAGGACCGGGGAGAGAGTGTGCATAGGGCATTATCTCTCTCAGAATGCTAGATGGCAGCCCTCCTGGGTTGTAGTAATGCTTCAGATTCCCGCAGGACATCATGGGACTTGGACCGTGGGTGTTGCCAGGTTGCTCTGTTGCTTTATCCTTACCTGGAAGTGCTTTTGGGCCACGTGTAAGGAAGACTGGAAGTACCCCTTGAGGGTGGAAGTTAAAAGGAGCTGCCCGCCTCACAAGCTTGAGCCAGAGATGGGTGGAAGCTTGCCAGGAGGAAGTGGAAGAATGACTGAGAGAAAGAAGACAAAAAGTGTATTATAACAGTGCTTTATTGAACTTGTGGTGGTTCTGGTGGGAAACGCTTGGTTTAAAGAGTTAACCCACAATAAAGGGTTCTTTGTGATTTTTACCTGGTGCCCATTCCTGTTTGTGTTGGGCTTTTGGGGTGCTGAAGTCCCCCCTGGTTTCTACACCTGTCCAGCCTGTTTAGCATGTGTTGCTGCCCTGGCATCACTTATTCCTAAGCTGTGTATTTGCATATCACACTAGCTCACAGTGAATAATTGCAATAATCGTTTGTATTCTTGGCCGTCACTTGTTTATATGGTCTTTTCTCTATTTTTTTTTCTACTTTTTTGGAGTTTTCCTTTTGCCCTTTGATTATTGTTTTCGCTTTATTTCTGAAGTAAACACAGTCATAGTTAATCAACATTTTTTTTTTAAATTACAGCCACGTCTTTCCCAATTTTACATCCTACTCTAACTCCCTGTTTTAACGTGTAACATAGAACGGTAGCAGCTAACCTGTTAGGTCCCATTCTTAATGGAGGATTAGAAGAAATGTCAAAACCAGCTATTTCATTGGTGCCCTCCATAATATTTGGGACGAAGACGCATTTTTCCTTGATTACTCCCTCTGCTCCACAGTTTTAAATTACAAATCAACCAATTCAGATGTGACTAAAATGCACGTTGCAGACTTTCATTTAAGGTGATTTGCAGTCATTTTGGTCACAACAATTTTTCTGAATGGTCCCCACATTTCAAGGCACCATAAAATTTGGGACATAACAATGGTAGGACTATCAAAGCTGTCATCTTCGTCACATATCCTTTGCATGCACTGACTGCTTGAGGTCTGCGATTCATAGACATCACCAAGTGCTGAGAATCTTCTCTGGTGATCTTTTGTCAAGACTCTCATGCAGCCATCTTCGGCTCCTGCTTGTTTGGGGGGCTTGTGTTGTTTCCTCTTCAACATATGGAAGGCCTGCTCAATTGGATTTAAATGGGGCGACTGGCTTGGCCATTCAAGGATTTTCCATTTTATTTAGCTTTAACAAACTGTAATCTGGCCACCCTGTTTTTGTGGTTTGTATCTTGCAGTGTGGACTCTGTATTTCAGTTCATTAAGTCTTCTGCTGATGTTTGTCCATATCAGCCTCCTGAAGTCTGTTTCTGATCTGTCAGACAGGCATTTGGGGCTTTTTCTCGACCATAGTGAGTATTCTTTTGTCATCAGCAGTGGAGGTCTTCCTTGGCCTACCAGTCCCTTTGTGATTACTGAGCTCACCGTTGTGTTCTTTCTTCTTCATGATATTCCAGACATGTGATTTAGGTCATCCTATGGTCTTAACGAACGTTTTATTCGTATTTTTCAGCCTCATAACGGCTTCTTTGACTTTCGTTGGTACAGCTTTTGTCCTCAGGTTGAACAATGGTAACTACAGACTCCAAAGGGCCGAAGCAGGACAGGCTATCTTATGAAACCATAAAACCCACCTGAGGAATCACAAACACATGTGATGCCAGATATTATTATGGTGCCCTGAAATGGGGGGTCCATGAGGAAAAAGTGTTATGTGACCAAAATGTATGCAAATCCCACTAAATTAAAGTCTGCTGTGTACACTTTAATCACAATGTACGATTTTTTTGATTTGTAATTTTAAACAAAAGGAGCAGAGGGGAAAATCAAGGAAAACCGTGTCTTTGTTCCGAAACATTATTGGACACATTATACCTGCTATCGGTTTCGTGCTACCTGTCTTGGTGTCTATGTACCGTCAGTTACAGTGCTTGTTGTTTCTTCTTGACAGAGTGAAGTTCCTGATATGCATGCAGGTGACGTGCATTCAAAAATCAAAGAGCTGATCTACATTGACACTGATCTCTCCATCACACCAATCATGGACAACCCAAAGGTATTACAGATATTTCTCCTCCGTAAATTCTGCTGCTTGTAGATGCAGAGTGCTAGTCTGTCTGATTGTATTAGATACATTAATAGACCTTATGGGTTCATTCTGGCTGACAATGCAAGGATATCCCATTTCTCTTAGTTGCTGATTTTCTCTTTAAATTAGCTTGTTGCAAATACCCTTGTCTGAAAGGTGCTATGTAAATAACATTTATTATAATTATAATAATAATAAATATTTGTTTGAATAAAACTCAGATCTGTGCCCGTATTTATCAAGCTTCTCAGAGTAGGAAAAATGTCCTAACTGGCTCAAAAATCTCAGAGTGAATTTTGGTCCTACTCTTATAAGGAGAGTAAAAGCATTTCGTCAGTTTTCATAAGTTAAGTAGCTACTCCTAACTTCACCAGGATTTAGGAGAGCTGGTGAGGGAAACCTAACTTTCTAAGAGCTCTCAGCAGATGGCATTCAGGCAGAGGTCGGCACACACATTCTGGGATGGGCCAACTGTTTTTTAAATGCTGGACAACAATGAACTCAACCCAAATTTTGTAAGTTACTTGATTACTCCATCTATGCGTAGAATCCATGCAGCGTCAGCTGAAATGAAAGGGTAACGTCGCGTGTAAAATGCAGATTTTCATTTGTGTATGTCAAGCATGTCTCGAATTTTGCACCAGACGTTACACATCCTTACAACATATTGGATGATATTTATACCTTTCCCCAAGAATCCACATAAGATAATGTTAAAGGAAGCTGCAGTCCTGCAAATCAGCAAACACACATAAAGATCATTGTACCAAATGTGGATGAGCATGCATGTGTAAATCACAAGAGATATCACATTATCAACACACAGGTGGTCATGGGTGCAAACTGTACTGTAGTAGCAAGCATATTACTGTCTAGATCAGTGTTTCCCAACCTCGGTCCTGTGGTCCCCTGTGACTGCAGGTTTTTGTTCCAACCAGATTCCTAATCCGTGACAACACCTGATAGCACTGAGCTCATTTAATTAGCTGGTATTATTTTTCTTTTATTTGACATTTAGAAAAGCACAGCAGCATGATTTTTACATTTATAAGACGTGTAGAAATATTTCTGCTTTTGCTATAGATTTAAATGCTTAACTCTGTTTTGTCTTGGTAGAGTAATATATTGCTCTACTTTCCCCTTTTGTATTATTAATAAGTAGCCTTTGTCAGAATGCCTCAAATCTCACAGACTTACCACTGTTTATAAGGTATTATAGTATACTAGCCGACGCCCGCCGTAGCATATGGCGGTGTAAGAATAGGAACGGAAAACGGTTAGAAAGGAATTCAGAAATCATGAAGAAAGAAATACTTCTTGAAAGACGCAGTTATGAATAGGTGTTTTGCTGGAGACGACAGATAATGAGTCAAAAGATCTAATCTCGGAAAGAGCTTGAATTTCAGCTTCACCACCATAAACTCCAGATGTTGCCATATATTGATAGTACTCCTGACTTGTTGTGATAACTCGACTTGCCTTGGAAAGAACAACAGGAAGAACGTCTCCAAATCTGTCCCAATGTGATGCAACGAAATCTACTGTCCTATGTCGTAGAGTGTGCATTGCCTTTGTCAACCGTTTGTGTCAAGAAACAACCCACTGATAGGAACAGGCAGTTGCCGGATCCCGGAATAGAGATGACGTTGTACAAACGCCTGTCGACAGAGAAGATACTGTCGTTCATTTTATAACAAAGGCTTAGGAAACAACCGTCGCAGCATAACGAAAATAGCAAGGAGCGAAACCAATGCCAATGGTCGACAGAGTACCTTCCTGTAGCAGGCTACAGAAAAGAGTCCCAGGCACAGACATGGCCAAAGTGAAAGGTCACGCGGTCAGGCTAGATATCGGGCGGTGACGTGACACCAATGGGGTCATGAGAGAGGAGCGGGGAATGCAGTAGTCCGAAGGAAGAATAGGACTCGAGAAAAGCGGCGTGGGGGTGTATGGGAGGCCGCAGGCAGCGTGGGGAAGGGTTTGGAAGAGGAGGAATAGGAATTAAGAAATGCCGTGTGGGCGGAACCGGGTTTGAAGAGGAAGCAGGACGAACCAGAAGAGAAATATATATAAGAGAGAACTTCTTCTCATCTTCCCTTCTACATCTATAACCTCAGGCAATTAGGTGTAGTAAAAGGCAAGCAGAAGTTAAATTACACATAAAATAATGTATTATTGATATTCATAAATAATAACAATATGCAAAGTACATGTGAATATTGGCAACCATACAACCTGATAAATGGTGATGTGTAGTTTTAGGCGGCACACAGACTTGTTAGTTAAAAATGTCTCTAGTTAAGTCCTCATTTGTGTTCAGCTTTCAGCCACATGTCTGTTTAATATGGCTGCCGAGCTGTGCTCTCCATTGCGTTGTCCTTTCAGTTCATCAGTTTGGTAAGAGATGCTTCTTCATCAGAAGCTAGTAAGATAGAGAGTGTGAGGTTAAGCAAGTAAATTTATAGATTCTCTGTCCAACCCCTGGAGCCAATAGGACGTCATGGTACTTAAAGACTTCTGACACAAGCCAGTTCCAAACAGCCATACTTCAGACCAATGGGGAGATAGAACATCTTAACACCTGACCCCCCTGAACCATATGTTAAGGTGAAGCTTAGCAGTTAGGCAGCCTGGCTTTCTTGCGGGGGTTTAAAAAGACTTTAGCAGAGAAACACTTGTTAAACTGGTTTAAGGCGCTTCCTCTCCCACCTCTGTCGTAAAATTCAAAAAGACCCATTCCTAAAGGGGGGGGGGTGTTAAACATGAATATTTCTCACTAATGTAACACTAAATTACTTTGCTTTGCCTAAATTACAAATAAAGACATACAATATATTTACCAAGTTATATGCAAAATGTAACATCACAACATTCTCTTTTGTTGATTTCATTATATTTTGCCTTTCTCTGTGTAGTTTTTCCCCTTCGTTGTATCATATTAATGACAATTAAAAATGACCAGAGCAGACACGCTGGCAAACAACACGGAATTATCAAAGGCTTCAAGTACTTTAGCATCAGGCCCACTAATTAGTAAATAAAGGATTAATTAAACAGAACACCTAGAAAAGTAGAATGAAAATCAAGATGAAAATATTGTTAAAAAGAAAAAAATACATTATTCCTATATAACTGCTTGGTACATTTTAATATACATATATATATTTTTTGCCAAACTTAGTTTTCTAATTTCTATAATGTTCCCAAAACACAGAACTTGGGAAATAACACATCACTTAATTAGCCCAGGAGTCCAATTAAAAACAGAAGCTGGTTGGAACAAAAACCTTCAGCCACAGTGGGCCCCCAGGACCGAGGTTGGGAAACACTGGTCTAGACAAATGGTGGCGGATGGGTAAGTGACAGTGTTACACAGGTACGCTGAACTTTGCTTTCCATGAACTCCTGGAACATTACCGTTACATTTAACAAGATCGGGAAGGTTCAAAATGGCTGACGGAGGCTCCTGGACATTGGATAAATAGAGCCTCACAGAGAATAAGGGGGGGATCATGGAGAGTAGCATGTCATGGCAACGTGGAAGATGATCGGGACACTGGAAGAGTGAATACGACTGCAGAATAGCAGAGACAAGTTTTAGTGAAACTTTCACTATATATGAGGAGTTTTCAGTTGGGAAAACAGGTGGAAAGGTGATTCATCTGATAGTATGGTTATGGATCATCCATCTATCCATCAATCTTCTAAACCAGTTTTATCCTGAACAGAGTCATTGGGATGCTGGAGCCTATCCCGGTAGGCATAGTGCACAATGCAGAAAGAATCCACGGAGCATTCATTGTTAAATAAATGTGCCCATTATCAGGCTTTACTCTAATTTGGTGGATGTGTGTGTGTGTGTTGGTTTTTTCATCTTGTTGTTTGATACAGTATTATAATGTTATTCATTGTTCTCGACCAGGTGAGCATACATGTCTACCAAAGAAATGTTGGGGCAACAACTGGGCCGCCCCCTTTATTAACTCAGCAGTTCAACAAAATAAACAGGCGCATGGTGGTGCAAATAACACAAAACAAAAGAAGGCAACATTGCTTGGTGCAGGGACCGAAATTCAAGGCTCTTTGGGGCGATCACATGGTCAGGTTGGAGCTTCATCCGCCGGTCGACCTTTGGCGAAATCTGATGACCCCTGCCGAAGACATCTTGGCTTTATAGTCTCCGAGCCTGAAGAGGTGGACTCGGTTGCCCTGATTGGGTGTGTTTTTGAGCTCTGGGTGCAAAACTATTGAGGACAGTGCCCACTTGTGTCCTGGAGTGGTAGTGCTTACCTCTAAAGAGTATGGAAGGTGACCCTCTGACGTGCATGTGTGACATCATAATGTTTTTACGTGCAGCTTAGCAGAATGTCCTGCCTTTTTATGTTTTCCTTATACTTTGATGCTTGTTATTATTATCTTTCCGCTTTAGAATCCGAAAACTACAAATTTCATCATAAGTATCAATTTTTCGGAAAGGGATGCTGAAAATCGTAACATCATTTATTCTCGGGTGTTGTTAGTTCAGTTCCTACTCCTCAGTGGGACTGCGACTAGGATGCTTCGTAAATACTTCTTACATTCTGCTCTGAGTTTGAACAGCTCCTAGGAGTAATTCTGAAACGCATGATAAATATGGGCCCTGGCTTCTAGGAGGTTGTACAAGAAACTAAAAATGCATTTTGTTTAGTAAATTTCCATAATTTTTCATGTTTCAAATGTCGTCCCAGCAATAAGTCCTAATATAACAATCTGTGGTATATTGCATTAATGGTCATTTGATGTACAATGGGAAGCCGTAATATTTACAAGACTTTCATTTTCTTTGCATTAGATCACGAAGATAGTTCCTGTGAAATTTGATTCCAAAATGTTGAGTGTTCCCTGTCATTCACGTAAGTATAATGAATCCAAGGACAACACTGAGGTGTTTATATTGAGAAAAGGCAGCCTGCCACTATTTATAGTATAGGAATAAGAGTCAGTGTGAATATTGTTAGTAAGGTTAATGGTATGACTGCCTGCCTGCTGAATTTCTCTAACATTAAGAGTTATTAATTTATTTACTTATCGATCGATTGATTGTTGTTGTGATTTGACTGATTAATAAACTGTATTATCTGTCTTGTGAGTATTCATCCATGGTGTTATGTTTCAGCTGCTATATACATCTGAATTTCCCCATAGGGTTACAAAAGTTCATCTTATCTAATTAATAAGAATTTATTTTTTGGATATAAACCTACTGTGTATTGTGAAGATAAAGGTTTACTTGCCTCTTGACTCCATCTCGAAAAGAAAATATTATCTCTTTGTGATTATGTTGGTTTCCTCCAATAACTGCAGTGCCAAAGAAAAGATGTCTGATGGGCAATTTTTAAATGACCTGTGTGTATTTTTTGTGTGTCTGTGTTTGGGACACCATATGATAAATCTGTTCCATATTTAAGATCCTGTGTTTCGCATTAAATAGAGGTAAGGCCTGGCTCCAAGTGGATAAATGGTTTAAGTTTTTGTGTTTGATGCCCTCCTTCTTTGGAAGGTTTGGAGGCGAGTGGGGCTTCTCTCCATGACTTAGGTCTCCTGTCACCCAGTCTGCTTTGTTGATTTCTATCCTGTTCCTCTCAAAAATATCCTCGGTCCATTTTCTCCTCTGTTGCTGTTTGCTGCATTTGCCTCCTGTGCATCTCCGAATGATGTCTTTCCCATAATGTGCCCAAAGTAGCCACGTTTTAACTTTCCTACTTTATGCAGTAGTTCATTGGTTCTCGAGCAGCTAAAAGAAACCAATCTATAAGTAGGGTGTTCTTTCCATGACACTTGGAGCACTCGTCTGTGGCACCACATTTTAAAAGCTTCTATGTTTTTCGAGTCTGCCCGCTTGAGGGTCCATCTTTCGCATCCATATATTGAAATTGGCCAGATGAGGGCTTTTCCCAGCCTGATTTTTGAACTGTTAGATATGTCTATACCCTTAAACCAGCTCCCAGTCCTCTTGATATTGTACCACCACGCCTCTTAGTGGAAGCCTTTGATGCTTTAGGTCCATCTTCACTAACCATTATCAATGATTCTTTTAGTGCGGGGGTTGTGCCCTCATTTTGTAAACATGCTGCAGTGCGTCCCCGTCTAAAAATTGCAGAATTAGATCCTGGAGTTTTTAGCCAATTTTCGCCCGATTTCCCAACTGCCATTTCTGGCTAAAATATTAGAAAGAATTATTTATAATTAGTTGGTTGATCACCTTAACTCTAATAATTTATTTGAGATCTACCAATCTGGCTTTAGGCGTTATCATGGTGTTGAGACGGCCCTCCTTAACTCTTTGAGGGCTGAATATTTTTTCCAAAAAACACCGCTTTCTGAAAAGCACACAGAGCAATGATTTCACACTTAAGTCAAAATAAAACGTCTGTTGCTATGTGCTGTGGGTGCTGTTGGCATATGTTCGGCATCTCTGGCTGCAGTGGCTGCATTGGGGGCACCTCGATGATCAACAGGAATGCACAGTGGCCCAGCTGCCTGGTTGTCTTCGCACAGCAGGTGGGTGGCAGTCGCAGTGTGACGCAATCTGGTTTGTACCTCATAAGTGCTGTGGGCACATCAGCTACATTAAAGTGTTCAGCACCACAATCACCTGGGGGCCGATCAGATGATGCTGGTACCTCACTTTCACTTTTGATCTCCAGATCACTTGCATCAAGCTCGGAGTTGACCGGTCAGTGTCTGATTCAACAAAATTACGTAAAACGTCCAAGGAGTATTTTGATTTGCATGTTCGCTTTGGTCTCTCGCCAGATGTCAGTGCCATTTTAGCAGCTGTTTGTTTTTTGCTACTCATGCACGCGTAGGGAATCGAGGTTACAACAACAAAGCTACATAACTTTCCTTCTAGCAAAGAGAGTCGAACTAAAACATAAGGACGTGTTTTATTGTAGTTTACAGCCGATTATCCTCTACTCCTGAATTTTGACAAAAGTCGACATTAGCCCTGAAAGAGTTAAAGTATTCAATGACATCTCTCTTATTACTGACTCAGGTGGCGCTGCAGTCCTTGTCCTCTTTGACCTGTCCGCTGCCTTTGACACTATTAACCATGAGATATTGCTCATGCGACTTGAACATCTTGTTGGGCTTAAAGGGGCCTCTCTTAACTGGCTCAGGTCATAGCTAACTGGTAGACACTTTTCAGTGACTTTAAATTCCTCTTTTTCATCTACTACTCCTCTTAAATGTGGTGTTCCTCAGGGATCCATTTTGGGTCCTATCTTATTCTCTACATACCTTCACCCTATTGGAGCTCTTTTTAGGAAATTTGACATTTCTTTTTACTGCATTGCTGATGATACTCAGGTTTATATTCCCATCTGCAACTCTGCAATAAATCAACTGACAAATGTCTTTCTGAACTAAGATCCTGGATGGCTAATAATTTTCTTGATCTGAATCAAAATAAAACGGAGGTGCTTATAGCGGTAACCATCAGCTAAAGCCCAAATTGGTCTTGGACTTCTCGGCTCTTTCTCTGTCTTTTGCAAACCTCAAGGCTGCACTCTTGGTGTTATTTTTGACAGTACCCTCTCTTTTGAGAAACAAGTTAATTCTGTAGTCAAGAGTTGCTTTTTCCAGCTTTGTCTATTACGTAAGATCAAGCCTTTTTTATCTTCTAGGGATCTTGAGAAAGCTACTCATGCTTTTATCTTTTCTCACCTCGATTACTGCAACTCGCTGTATTCTGAGATTAGCAAATCTCTGATACGCAGGTTACAGTTGGTCCAGAATGCTGCTGCTCACTTTCTGGTTGGGGCAAGAAAGTCTGATTTCTGTTTCTCCAATATTAGCTTCTTTACACTGGCTGCCTGTCAGTTTTCAAATTGATTTTAAAATCTTGTTGCTAGTTTTTAAATCTTTACATGGGCTTGCTCTTGCCTATTTATCTGAATTGTGTGTTTTACACCAGCCATCCAGAGTGCTTAGATCTTCTGGTCAGTTGTCTCTTGTTGTCCTTCAAACCGAGTGTAAAACTAAGGGGGACAGACAGGACTTTTACAGCTGCTGCTCCTCGCCTGTGGAACTCTTTACCTCATCACGCAAAGAAGTCATCTACAACTGAACTGTTTAAAACGAGATTAAAGACTAATTTCTATTCACTTGCATTCCGTGACCTTCAGTAATACTGATGGTTTCCTCATTGTGATTATGTAACATCACTTCTTTTTATTATTTATTTTATTTATGTTCATTTATTTTATTTCTATTTATGTTATTCATGTTAATTGTATGTTTTTCTTTAATTCTGTTATTGTAAAGCACTTTGGCCACAGCATTCCTATGTTGTTTTAAATGTGCTATATAAATAAAGTTGACATCCAAATTGCATTTAATGATGCCATCGTTGACCGACCCATTGCTAGGTGCCTTTTTTATATCCTGACTACATACTCCACCCTCGCAAAAGATGGATCCCAGATAAATGACGCTTGCAGCCTGTTCCACTATCTGCTTATCAATCTTGATTTCGAGCTTTTCTTGCATCTTTGCACACATCATTCTGTTAGTCTTTTTGACGTTGGTTTGTAGACCCACACTTCTGCTGGCCTCATTGGCTCCATTGACCAAGTCTTGATCTTCTTTTGTCATTGCCATTAAAATGACATCATCTACGTATTGTAAGTTATTTATTATTCTTCATTCAATTCGGAATCCCTTTACATAACTGTCCAGTGCCTGCCACATGATGTGCTCAAATCGGCGCTATCTGTGTCGGCCTGCCTGTCCTTAAGCTTCACCCCCGTTGACACGAGCATGCGGTGAAGCTCCGCTTTCGCTTTAGGAAAACGTTGTACTTCACGAGGCCACTTTGTTTTTCCCCGTTGGACTTACAATATGTGACGCGAGTTTTGACCGGCAGTGTAATAAATTAGTTCACCTACACGCTGGCTCCACAGTCACCCTTTGTGTCACACGGTTGGAAATAAAGCGGTAATTTATATTTATACTTGTATATATTTAATTTCTTTTTTTGACCAGGAGGGTATTAGCATATATGGTTATACGTGTTTGTTGCTGGGTATAATTCAGTAAAGTAAATTTAAATACAATATTTATGAAGACTTTTTTATTTTATTCAAGAACACTGTAATTGCCTAATATAAGGCATGCAAAATTGAAAAAAGTAAACTCATGGGTCATTTATTCTAACTCTTTAAAAAAATACAAAATGAACTGAACGTGAACTAGTTCAAAATTGAAATGGTGAACTATGAACATGAATGTATTCATTTTAATCTGTGTGAACTGAACTTTGAGCGAGTTCTTGTGAGGTGTGAACGTCCACAACACTGATGATATCTACCATGAGAATACATGAGTAAATAAATTTTGTGTATGCACTGTAACTTCTGTCTTAAAAATGTTTGCAACAACTTTTTTTTTTTTTTATTTCTTACAGCTGAAAAGTTAGCATCCCTTAAGGATCTCGAGTGGATTCACTTTGTGCAGCAGGTTTGTTCAACACTGGAGTCAGAAGATAAGGTTACTGGGGCTCCGAGGACCAAGCTGAACTTACTTTGCTATCTTTGCTCTGTGGCTTCGCACAAGGAAGTAGCATCAAAATTAATAAACTCCCATCTGGTGAGTTGTCACTTGTACTACTTTTGACTTTCACTGCAATTCAGACAATGCAGAACAGGATTTTTTAACCCTTAAACCGCCTGAACCGGCTAAAGTTGTTTCCCAGTACAATTTGCCAGCATGCTGGAGCTGAGTATATTTGGCAAAGTACATTCGTTGAGCACCACAACCGGCTAAAGTCGTGTCTCAGTGCAATTTGCCAGCACACTGGAGCCGAGTATATTTGGCAACATACATTCATTGAATGCCGCAGCTGGCTATAGTAGCTTCCCAGAGCAATTTGCCAGCATGCCGGAGCTGATCTGTCAGTGCTGTACATTCGTTGTGCAGCCACTGCTGGCCCCGGCAGAACTGCAGCATCACTGTCCCTGGGATTGAGCCGCTGCACTAGACAAGCCTGCCAGCATCAGTGCTTACCTCTGTGTGCAGCCAGTTCAAGCGCAGTTGGCACAGTCGATGATTTCCTGAATTTCGTCAATGGCCGCACCTTGTACATAGAATAATGGATTGTTGCAGTAGTTTTTTTAATAAGTTTTATAGTTCATTGGCAGTATGTAAAATGATCAGTGTTGCAGTAATTGTGATGCTCTTTGCATTTCCTTTGTGAATTGTGACGTTTATTAAAAAGTATTTGGTGTCCAGGGGTGCATTAACCCCCAAGTATATGGTGGTTTAAGGGTAAAACTTGTGTTTGTCACAACTCAGTCTTGCCCATTACTTGTTGAATGCCCGGATGATCGTCTGAGCTGGAGGGAGGTTGGGGCCATTGGTGAATCGTGGTCTCTCATCAGATAAAATCCCCTTGGAGGATCATGGACGATAGTCAAGAGATGGGGAGGTAATTGAGGCCGTTCATCAGGGTTGCAGTTGTTAATGAAGGGCAAGCACCAAGATGAGGGATAATAGAGGACGATTGTCAGAGAAGTGTTGATTGCTTAACCAACCCTTGGCAACCTACCGTGACCTACTTTGCAAACTGTCCTTTACCCGTTACTATTAAATCCAATTACTATTAAATCCAACAGTAAACCTGTGACCCAACAGTGGCAACCCATAGCTTAAGAAACTCTGTTGTAGAATATTCAAGTCAGCTGTGTTTGAATTTTCAGATGTCCATGGGCTGTTGATGTGAATGAAACACACATTTGGTTATCCAGACTAAACCTTTAGTAGCTGTTATCAACTAACAACCCAGAAGGGAAGAAATTAAGTAACCACTGAAATTAAAATGTCAAGAAAGGCAAGTGGGCTCTTCACAAGTCCATCCATTAATCCATTATCCAACTCGCTATATCCTAACTACAGGGTCTGCTGGAGCCAATCCCAGCCAACACAGGGCGCAAGGCAGGAAACAAACCCCGGGGAGGGTGCCAGCCCACTGCAGGGCATACACACACACACACACCCCTACACACTAGGGACAATTTAGAATCGCCAATGCACTGAATCTAGATGTCTTTGGACTGTGGGAGGAAACCGGAGCACCCGGAGAAAACCCACGCAGACACGGGGAGAACATGAAAACTGCACGCAGGGAGGACCCGGGAAGCGAACCCGGGTCTCCTAACTGTGAGGCAGCAGCGCTACCCACTGCACCACCGTGCCGCCCTCTTCACAAGTCGTCACTATTTTATCAGTTAATTATATTAGTAGCAGTTGGAAGTATTATTATAGCCGAAATCTTTAGCCAATGAATGTATTTAATTTGGTAAGTAATCTTTAGCAGTTGGTAATTAGGAATACTATACTTCCTTATTTTATGAGCTCTGATTTTTAAAAATGGATTATGCAAATTCTGGCAGAGTTTCTGCCAATTGTATATTGATTATAGGGATTTAACATGCGGATTCCAAATGTGAGGTTTGTTTTTGTTTTGTTCAAAAATGCTTTGTATTTTCCATGACACCATTTTGTTTTTAATCTCAGGAGCCACCATTTTGTGGATCCTATTGCTATGGTGTGCCCTCTGGTTTCTAGTGGTGGACCCTGAAATTGTTAGGTCAAGTGTTTTAAAGGTCTTCTGGAGTGGCCATATTTTATCCAATGTATAAATCCTTGAATCATTATTTTAGACTTTCTTTTTGTTAGCAAATCTTTCCTTTTGATTTCTGACTCTAATCTAACTTTGGTTCTGGCAAAAAGATCTCTTTGATTCCCAGTTTTTGACTTGTGCTTTGGCTTGTCTGACTTTGATTCCCGTGTTTAGGTTTGGCTTTGGTTGAAAAATTATTTTGACCATTGTCAAAGAGAAAGAAAAAAAGAGAAAGAAAGAAAGGAGGCAGCCGCCCTGCTGAAAAACGGAGATAATTGATATGTACAGGTTAAAGTCCAAAACAGAGCTGATTTGCTGGCACAAAGATGACAGCTTTAAGGAAGAGCGGAGGAAGTGTTGTCATCCGTAGGGATGGAACCGAAAGTGACATCATATGGGGCGGGACTGGAAGTGACATCATCAGTGGCCCCAGAAACGGAAGTGGCATCATTGATACCAGAACCGGAAGCGACATCATCCCGTAACTGGTCGGCAGGGAAGTGAGAGAGAATTAGTGCACTCCGCCACCCCTTGGTCTGGCATGGAATTACTCTCATTCAAGCCCTTCAGCTGCCTCCCATGCGCACATGTGTGACACCATCTTTTAGCAAAATTGGCACAAATCTCGTCTCATGTTCATCTCCTGGTTTTCTCTCATTTAAAATAAACTTAATCTCCAGTTTTTGATATATAGTACACCTTAGAGTAGAGAGAGGTATTTGGGGAAAAGGTGAACGATGACCAAAAGAGATTGTTTCAGTATTTTAGTTGTAAACGAAGAATGGAGGAGGAAGTGTTCTGTATTAGGAATAGCAACGGTCAAGTTTAATATACTGACTGTGATATAGAGTGCTTCAGACGTGCACTTGTCTGAACTTTTTACAATTTATGTGATCTCTCAGCAGTTACAGGAACTATCAAGGAAGTACTGAGTGATTAGGAAATTGTAGAGAGAGAAGTGCTGCTTAGATTAAAAAGACTGAAATCAAGCAAATCACTGGGACCAGATGTATTTATCTTTGAGGTTAGTGAGTGTGCATATAGAGCCATGATGTGTATTTTTCAGAAAGCACTGCATACAGATGGAAGCTAGCAGATGTTGTTCCATTATATAAAAAAATGATCAAGCAAATGCAGGCAACGATGCGTCAGTAAGTTGAATGTGCATCACTGATAGATTAATGGAAGAAATAATTACAGAAAAGATTGAGCATCACATGTCAACAGAAGGTGTATTAGTAAGCAGTCCATGTGGGTTTACATGGGGAAGATCGAGTTTTTACTAATATGTTTATAGTACTAGGGTGTTGTACCGTGTTAGCCATTATGGATGCAATGAGAAGTCGAGCAAAATGACCCCTTTTATTGGCTAACTAAAAAGATTACAATATGCAAGCTTTTGCGGCAACTCGGGCCCCTTCTTCAGGCGAGACGTAATACAGAAACTGGAGTTCCCTTGTGTTTATATACACACTAGGACAAATAACATTCGTAAATCTTTAAGTGAGACATCTGAAATGTAAAAAATTAATAGACATCTTCAGGCTACGGTTCATTTAACAAGAGAGAAGAGCAAGGTATGGTCAAGATCTTTGGGTATGATAACTGTCCAACAAATTCTTTTGAAGTTTCTGATGAGATTTTTCATACAATGTGGGTCTGTAGAAAGGTTGTCTGGGTCAGTCTGAGAGATGCACCTACAACCCACATCTTGAAGCACTTCAAAAAATTATAAAAGAACTTCAGCCAATGGTAAACAATGACCAAACACTGAAAAATGTATTTCCTGAACCTCCTCTCCTGGCATACAGACAACCACCAAACCTTCAGCAACTAATTGTCCGAAGCTCCCTAAGTGATCCAACAGAAAATGGCACATCTCCCTGCCTACAGAAAAGATGTAAAATGTGTGCTCACATTTATAATACAGACAGTGTAGTTATACCAAACTGCCGACTAGAATATCGCATAAAGGGATCATTTTTCTGCAGATCATGTAATGTGGTCTACCTAATTCTCTGCATGAAATGTCCTGACACTGCACTCTATGTGGGAGAAACTGGACAAACACTCCGCCAGAGAATGAATTTACACATTAAACTTGGCAACACAGATGTTCCTGTAGCGGCCCACTTCAACAGCCATGGACATTGTGAGAGGGACTTTAAAGTCACAGTGCTTACGGGCGACTTCAAAACACAGCAAGAGAGAAAAGAATGGGAACTCAAACTCATGCTAAAATGTAATACATTACAACATGGTGTAAATAGAGACATGGGTCTTATGGCCAGATATTAGGATTGTTTGCATCACTGACCTGGACAACTTATCTACTGACCCACATTGTATGGAAAAACCTCATACAACTTCAAAAAACTTTGTTGGACAGTTGTCCAAAGATATTGACCATACATTGTTCTTCTCTCTTGTTAAATGAATCTGAGCCGGAAGAGGTCTATTAATTTTTTACATTTAAGATGTCTCACTTAAAGATTTACCAATGGAGGGAACTCCAGTTTCTAAATTACATATCACCTGAAGAAGGGGCCTGAGTTGCCTCGAAAGCTTGCATATTGTAATCTTTTTAGTTAGCCAATAAAAGGGGTCATTTTGCTTGACTTGTCACTATACTAATATGTTGCCATTTTGCAAGGAACAACAAAAGCATAGGTGTTTATGATATGATTTATCTTGATTCTCTGGATCCTTGTGATAAGGTACCACATGAAAGACGAGTCATCAAACTAAAATCAAGTGGAAACTCAAAGTGCTGGAAAGTATATAGATGGCTGAAAACTGGCGTGAACATTGGAAGCAATGGTTTATGGTGCTAAAAGGTGCTTTTAGGCATTTAGTGATATTAAAACTGTTCGGCAGACAATCTCCAATCCATTGAATCATGACAGAGGGACTTGGACAGCATACAGGCAGATAGATCTGTGGCAGATGAAATTTAATGTAAACAAATGTAAAGTATTACACGTAGGAAATGAAAATATGAGATTTGAATACACAATGGGAGGTCTGAAAGTTGAAAGTTACACCATTATCGCCCCCAACAACAAAACGCATGAGTGATCAAAAATATCCCGTGCCCACAGACCCGGTGAATGGAATACATTAATATGTGTTATTCCAAACATTCGGCATAAATATTATTGGAAGCATAACTGTAACGATGTGGGCTTGCTGCATGCTCCCATCTTCTGTCTGGGAGCCCTTGAACCCAACACCGTCGGTAATGTCACCGATTAGCTTGCAGTGAGGCACTACAATGGAACAAGGGGATGGTGCAAAAAGTGCACTGTGCTTTTATTTAAAAACAACAACAAAAAGAAACAGTGTTCAAATAAATAGTGCAGTGCTTTCCAAAAGTCAACAAATTAATCCAATAAAAACAGAAGTGAAAAGTGGAGGTTAAAATCCATTAGAAAAGATCTTTAAAACAACAAGGTTAAAATAACGCAGGAAGCAATCCTTTAAAAACACAAAGCCCGGTGTCTTCTTTTCTCTTGGTGGCTCCCCTGCTTCTCGCGTCTGGGCTTCTCAACAGGGGAGTCACCCCACCTGCAGCTGACCTTCTCTCTGCCTGCTTCAGCTGACCCCCTGGCTCCAGTAGGCTCCTCCATACAGCGACTTGGGATCCATAGCGACCAGGGCGCCCACGCTGGGGAATACACACCCCAAGTCCTGCCTTACGCAGAGAGTCATCCGCCTTCCGGTCACTCCTGCTCTTCAAAATAAAGTCAGCGGGAGCAACCACTACTACTACTCCCCGGGTGCTGGCCAAACACCCAGGCTTCCTGCTCAGCTGCACGCGAGCCTGCATTCGCTCACTCGCTCGCTGTCTCGCACCGACTTTCTCCTCCTGCTTCCTGCCTTCTCCTGCAACCCCCTGTCCGTTCTCTTTCATTTCTCTCTCTTCTTTAGCTGGCTTGCGCTTCTATTTATGAAGGGGGGTGGGGGGAGGTGGCTTGGCAGTCGATGTAATCAGCAGCTCCTGGGAACAATTACAGATGTGGACTGCTTCTCACCTGTGCACTTACGCGAGAAACGCCCACATCATGAACTCCTCAGGAACTGCTTCGGACACACACCACCGCGCCCCATCGCTAAGCCGCGAGTGCGGTGATTATTTATTAAAGCTGGCCTTTTTGACGAGAGCTGTGGACCCGCTATACCACAATAACAACAAAATTATACTGTACATGGTAACGGTAACAAGGCTGAAAAGAAAGCCTACTGCTGTGCAGTTTGATGATCTGGCAGTTGAAGTTTATAAATTTAGAAGTTTAAATGGGCAAGGTTGTGCTTTTTTGATCTGGATGCCCCAATTTCGCAATCAGCCAGTCAGTGTGATGATGTGAAATGGAAGGGGCCAGTGTCCTGAGCATTTCTTACTGGGGGCGCATTCTCATGCCATTGTCATCATGAGTGCCTGTCGAGTACCTTATGACGCACTGAAATGTGTATCTATGTGGAATTTCACTGTAGTCTAGAAATGGGAAAATGATACCGAAGCTTCGAAGCTTGTGTCAGTCAATCTGAAGCATAGTGAGTTGAATCACTGTGTCAGAGCTTGTGTCAAAACGCCGCTGTCACGTGACCCATAACATTTGAAGCTTCGAACGTCATCACCGCTTCACAGCACGCGTTATTGATTTGACAGCTTTGGTGCTAAATTAACAGGTAGCGTATATAACGTCCATCATTCTCATTCAACATTGTTGGGTTGTGAGGAGAGCATGATTTGGAGAGCTTTGGTGACAGATGACGACTAACAGCGGAAAACGGCGTTCAAAAGTTAAATAGTATAAATGGAAAAGGACCTCGGCAGAATTAAGTGAACACAGACTTTTCTGACCTTTTACTGGTGACATGAGACTGAAACAGTGAGTGCGGCCTCACTTGCGCTCTTGAGAGCGTGCCTTGACCTCAGTTAACCACCAGAGGTCGCTGTTCATACTGGGGATGAGGCTTCAAAGCTTTGAATCTTTTTCGACACAAATAGAAAGCAAGCCTCAAAGCTTCATGGGGCTTCATTTTCCCATCACTACTGTACTCTATATATGTGACAGTGCTATTTACTACTTACTCTTAGTACTACTACTACTATGAGTTTAGCTTACTATAGAGATAAAACAATTATAATATTCTAGCACCCTAAATATTAGGTGCAGTACAAGAAGCCAGGGTCTTTGCATCTGAAGAGTACAAGGTGGAGTTTTCAACTTTATGAACGGAGCTGACAGGTTTTTGGAAAGTTTCGTGAATTTCATATGGTGGGGGACACGGGGTGCCTTGAGTCTGTCTGTGCAGTAGGAACAATGAAATCTCAAGACTAGCAAGACATTCTGGTGCCAAATGTCCTGCCCCGTGTCAGATAGCTCTGTCTCAGTCACAGATCATGGGTCCTCCAAAAGGATGAGGAGACAAAACACACAACTAAAATAACCCAAGAATGGCGACGAACAAAACATGGGCCTGCTCTGAAGTGGCCCTCTGTGAGCTTCTGAATTGAATCCCATTGAACATCTATGGAAAGAACTGAAACATACAGTCTGGAGAAGACCCCCCTTCAAACCTGACACCACTGGAGCAGTTTGCTGAGGATGACCTGACCTGTAGATAGGTGCAGAAGTCTCCTGGAGAGCTTCAGGAATTGCTTGTTGTCTGTGATTTGCAAATTCTAAAGGTCGTGAAACAAAATTTTAGATTAGGGGGGTCCCGTCATTTTTGCCCATTTCTGTTATTATTTGAAATATTATGTTGTATCAAAGATCTAAAGCAAAGTCTGATTTTTGTTAAATACGAAAAACGATGATGATGACTTTAGTCAGTTTTAAGGTATTACAGAGACCATTGTGGTTTTTTTTTTTTATCCCGGAGGGATAGCAAGAATTTTGTCCATGTCTGTGTGGTCACTGCCGATAGTTATGGGGAAAATAAAAGTAAAAAAAAGTCATTCATAATCTAAAAGTTGGATCAAGCCTTTGAGTATTTGGTTTGATTTATGTCTGTTTTCTTATTCCATTGCAGTTTCCATTGTTAACTCAGCAGCTACGGACGGCTCCAAACTGGGATGTGTAAGTTCAATACTTTTACATTCATGAATATATGTTGTTTTTATCTTTTTTATTTTACCTGTGACAATTGCACTGAAAGAATTTGTGATATTCTTTTATTTGCTGTCGCTCTTTGCCAACAATGAGCTCATCGTGGATGTCACACTGTATATCAGACTGAGAGGTTCTCTTTTTCAACCTTCTGAGCTAACGCCTTGCAAAGAGTGCTGCTGAAAAATGAATCAAATAGAATTCTTATCAAATTTTATGGAATCATGTTCTGTTGTAGCTTATTTTATAATTTTTTTTGGAATTGAATTTGTTTTTTCATATTTATAGAAAGGTGGCGGCACGGTGGCGCAGTGGTTAGCGCTGCTGCCTCACAGTAACGAGACTTGGGTTCGCTTCCCGGGTCCTCCCTGCGTGGAGTTTGCATGTTCTTCTTGTGTCTGCGTGGGTTTCCTCCCGCAGTCCAAAGACATGCAGGTTGGGTGCATTGGTGATCCTAAATTGTCCCTAGTGTGTGCTTGGTGTGTGTGTTTGCCCTGCAGTGGGCTGGCACCCTGCCCGGGGCTTGTTCCTGCCTTGCGCCCTGTGTTGGCTGAAACCCTGATTAGCAGTCAGTCAGTCAGTCAGTCTCCAACCCACTATATCCTAACACAGGGTCATGGGGGTCTACTGGAGCCAATCCCAACCAACACAGGGTGCAAGGCAGAAACAAATCCCGGGCAGGGTGCCAGCCCACCGCAGGGCACACACCTACACACCCACACACCAAGCACACACTAGGGACAATTTAGGATCGCCAATACACCTAACCTGCATGTCATTAGACTGTGGGAGGAAACCCACGCAGACACGGGAAGAACATGCAAACAAAACACAGGGAGGACCCGGGAAGCAAACCCAGGTCTCCTAACTGCGAGGCAGCAGCGCTACCCACTGCGCCACCATGATGCCCCCCTGGTCGGTTTAGGGTGGCATTTCTGCAAAGAGAGTTGGTGATTTGATCAAAACTGAGGGCTCTCCTCACTGCTATGATGTCCCGGCAGATTTTTGTCCATCGTGGAAGAGCCGTCTGATCGGTCCCAACTTCACTCAGAAGCTGTTATGGTCAAGCTGGGTTTCCTCTCCATTTTCTCGTTTAACCTGCTTCTTCTTGTGTTCTCTGTGCTCTTGTCATAATCGTTCATGGTTTTCGATTGTCAGTCAGTCATCGTCCAACCCGTTATGTCCTAACACAGGGTCATGGGGGT
>JANRMT010062841.1:7003275-7016221 GCA_026402145.1 Polypterus bichir lapradei | reverse complement strand
TCCACACGTGTTGTTTAATGGAAAGTATGCTGTGTGTGGAATGAACGGAGTTGACCTTCAGCGTAAAATCTAATACTTTCATTTGTTTCAATTGCAGGCGTGCCAAGGTGATTCGTGTCATTGGGTTGCTGGCTTGTCACACCGTGACTCTGAATGAAGAGGTACCAGTAATAGAGGTAATTCTTCAGGGTGTCACCTCTACCGTTTCACATTGTGATTGTGATTCATCTCTTGTGCTACTGCTGGCCTTCATTAACGAAAAGAGGCCTGTGAGAGTCAGTGGGTACTTTAGTTCTTGAGCCTGTGGTAGTGGACATAGAGACACCCAGTCTGGTATTTGGCGTGCATTTAAAGAAGAAGTCAAGTTACCCTCTTATGCAGTTGCCCATCTTGCCCCTTATTCTATTCTGGTTAGATTCAGTATGCCCTCTGCTCTCAAGATGGCAAAAGGAACCTTTGTACCAAATCTTCAGTTTCTTGGTTATCTGTCACATAGAATAACCTTCATTCTGTCCTAAAAAAAATACAGTAGACATGTTTCTTGAGGAAGTTGTTTCATTTTGTCCATTTATGATCCCAGAACTGAACTTTAGAGGAGAACAGGATAACAAGCTTCAGTTGTGCTAATGCAGTTACAAAGGTTTCTCTAATAACCAGTTACCTTGTAAACATGACTAATTAAGGATAAGCTAAGGGAGTTAACCATTAGGACATGGAAGGAATGGCTGTTGAAAATGGGGCTTTGCAGTTTTGGGTTGGGAACATGTGCCGCACCCACCGCACAATGAACTAGGTGAATTAAAAATCGGTTATTTCAAGCTGTTAATGGCCGGTGTACACACTAGTAATGCTTTGGCTATCTTTTTATATCAATTTAATGGAATCTAGATTAAAAAAAGGTATAAATATCTATTAAAATCTTGAAAATATCCGGGTGACCACAAACCTCGGAGCGATAGTGTATTTACTATGTTGACTGAAAGCACACGACATACAAGATACAAAAGCATTTTCTTCCTGCCTGTGTGAATCAGCAGGCCACAGTTTAGCAGCCCAACCTTTTAAAAGTTTGGGTTTAATTGCCGCAGTGATGCGCTTGTGGCTTTTTTGTAGGATTTATTAAACACACTACAAGCACTGAATAATATTCAACAAAAGATTGAACTTATAACCTCTTTTTTAATTTTGTATTTTAATTAAAAGGACAGACAAATACATTTTGTTTGAATTAGTACAAGCGAAATTGAAAATTTTAACACATTATATTACGATTTATATTTACACCTTCCAATGACATTAAACAAAAGGTAAAACTTATAAGCACCTTTTTAATTTTGTATTTTTATTAAAAGGACAGAAGAATAAATTTAGTTTGAATTAGTACAGGCAAAATTGAAAATTTTAACACATTATATTACGGTTTATATTTACAACTCTCAATAATTGCTTCCAACTCTGACCACAACTCTGACTCCAGAGCCCTGCAAAAAAAATGCATGCACTTTAATGTACTTTAAGAATTAAGTTTTAAAAGTTTAAAGAAATGTTTTCCGGCTGATGGGTATCCATCAAACAAATCCAAATCCTATTATGTGATATCATCTACTGTTAAATTCTGCTACGTACTTCTAAAATTTGTATTATTTGTATACTGTATTGAGGGTTTGTTCTGTTCTGTGTATTATTTTATAGTATTGACCCCCCCTTCTTTTTGACAACCACTGCACGCCCAACCTACCTGGTAAGGGGTCTCTTTTTGAACTGCCTTTCCCGAGGGTTCTTCCATTATTTCCCCTACAAGGGTTTTTTTCTTGGTCTTCTTAGAGAGTCAAGGCTGGCGGGCTGTCAAGAGGCAGGGCCTGATAAAGCCCATTGCGGCACTTCTTGTGTGATTTTGGGTTATACAAAAATAAATTGTATTGTTTTGTATCCAGTGTGGTTGTGAGCGGACAGGAAGGTGCGTACCCTGCCATGGTTTGGTGCCCAGTGTAGGGCTGCTTTCTGCATTACTCCCATTGCTGAAATGTTGCCAGAAAGCGAAAATCGTATCCTTTGTTGTTGTGAAGGCAATTATGTGGTAAGTTTTCATTGGTCCATCCTAACATCCCAGGCACCAATTTTCTTTTATCCCTGACTACCTACATTTTTGGATTGTCAACTGATTGAGTACTTCCCGGTTTAAAGTGGATTAGATTAGATAAACTTTATTAATCCCAAGGGAAAATTCAAAAGCATACAGCAGCAGAAACACAGACTCACAGGACAAGTAATACAGTCGATCGATCAATCAATCGATAGAGTGGTAAATAAATAAACTTAACGAGTACATCATTTGGAAACAATGAATTGCCTGATAGAAGTGGACAGAAAATACACCCAGAGGTGCTGCTTAGCACACCATGGTGGAATGAGCTTCAAGAGAGGCAGCGTTTCATGGAGGGAATTTTTGATGATGGCACCCAATTTTCCCCATCATCCTCTTTTCCACAACACCTTCCGCTGTGCCCAGGATTCGTCCTGTGATGGAGCAGTCTTTCCTCATATGTTTGTTAAGGTGTTGTGCTTCTCTTAGGCTCAGGTTGTTTCCCCAGGAGACCCCAGTGTAGAACACCACGCTGGCTACTATGGACTGGTAGAACATTTCCAGCACCTTGCTGCACACATCAAAAAAGCTGAGAGTCTTCTCAGGATGTCCAGTCTGCTCCGGTCTTTCTTGTCCAGTGCTACTGCATTGGCAGACCAGTCCAGTTTGTTGTTTATGTGAAGCCCCAGGTATTTGTAGCTCTGTACCTCTTCCATGTCCTCCTCCTGAATGGTGACTGGTCTTCTTGGCGCACCTGTTTACGGCTTGTTTCATCTCCTGGGCCATTTCTAAAATTGTTCGCTGCGTACTTCTCTGGCAGAACAGGTACAAATATTCATTGGCTGTAGTTGGCATTTTAATTCTTAACTTGTGTTACTTAATTTTACCAGCAGATGTCATCCAAACGCTAGGCCTACCGTTTCAAAATGTTTACTCTTGTTTGAAAAGTTGAATAGAGCTTTTAGTTTTAATTTAAATGGATTGTGAGTGGAGAACTCTACGGCTGACCTTGAAATAACGAGAAATGGCACAATAAAACCTCTAACTTGAGCTATATTAGCAGACGCCAGCCTGACTGCTTTTGTCAAGTCTTCCAAAGATTCTGTTTTCCTCTTCCTGTTTTTAATCAGTCACATCCCCATTTACATTTATTCGCTTAAGTGATATTTTAGCCTAAACAACACACACACAAGATGTCAACATAAACGAGCAAACCACATTCGGGGGGTGTGATGGTGTGGGTCCAGCTCCCTCTTCCAGATTTGGGAGCCTCTCCAACCTGACACCATCAATAATGTAACTGAATGAGCTGTGCAGTCAAGACAAATCACCCAGAGCAAAGGAATGGTGTAAAATGTGTTAAGAGCTTTTATTAAAAATACTCCAACAAAACCAAAAACGGCGTCCACAGTGCGATGCTCATAGTTAATAAATAAATAATCCATAAAAAATGGAGGTTAAAAATCAATAAGTAATCCTTTAAGTTGGCCTACTTTTACCCTTATAGATAAGGATGTTCGGTTTAATATTTCTGTAGCCGCCGGAGCGTAACGCGGCAAAACGTGTGCCGAAAGAAATCTCACAGTCCAAAAGTTTGTTTTAAAAATATTTAGTGAAAGTTAAAAGCAAATAATCCACACAAGAATAAAAGATAAAATAGTTACACATGTAGAATAAAAGGCACCAAAAGGAAAAATGTATCTTGTCTAAACTTAACTAAAGATTTTTAAGAAAAGCTATTTCTCTACTTAAAAGTTCTTCTTCTGTACGCTATAAGCGCACGGCTTCGTGCTTAAATAAGCGCGTTTTCTTTACGTGTTACTTCACACATTCAAAGAGCCTGTAGGCCATGTAGCACGGTCACGTTCACGATCACGAGCACGGTTTAAAACCGTATGCCTCTACACCTTACTCATGGTAAGGCTGTCACTAACTGAAGAATAATGTTTACTCAAAGCTGTCAGAAATGGCAAGAATATACCAATACAATTCTACTTATGGGGGTTAAAGGAACCTCCCATAGATTATCCATTGTCATCTAGTAAAATATTCATGTATCTTATAGAACTAGGAAAATGGCTCTTAGAGTTTCTTTAACTTATATTTGGTAATGCGCAGAGTCATGCATTACCACAGGGGGCTATTAGGTAACAAGTGTGACAGGCGTGGGTATAAAACTGATCATCACATGAAGGGTCAAGCTGGTTACACTTCCTTGTTCACAAGAACCTGTCAAAGCCAACATCAATTTGACCGATATTCACCAAGCAAAAGACTCTTGAAACGTTTCCTAAACACAATGAGTGAGTCCACAGTTAGAATGGAGGTGGGCAGCTCGTTCCACCAGCCAGGAGTTACACATGAAAAGAGTCTGGAGGGGTGAGAGGTGGCATCACCAGGCAGCATTTAAAAGCAGACCTGAGTGGGTGAGAACAACAACAACAACATTTATTTCTAGAGCACATTTTCATACAAATAATGTAGCTCAAAGTGCTTTACATGATGAAGAAAAGAGAAATAAAAGACTAAGTAAGAATTAAAATAAGACAACACTAATTAACATAGAATAAGAGTAAGGTCAGATGGCCAGGGAGGACAGAAAAAAAAAAACTGAAGACGGCTGGAGAGAAAAAATAAAATCTGCAGGGGTTCCAGGCCACGAGACCGCCCAGTTCCCTCTCGGCATTCTACCTAATATAAATGAAACAGTCCTCTTTGTATTTAGGGTTCTCATGGAAGGACTTGATGATGATGGTCATGTGGACTTCTGGCTTTTAATCCATCAATGTAGGACATCATGGTGCTTTGATTAGGTGGTGGTGGTGCAGATCTCAGATCAGAAAACCGGGAAAAGAAACAGAAGAGAAGAAGACGCACAAGACCACACATGTGTCTCCAAGTTCATAGGTGCTGACCCACTGACTACTCTGTAGGAGGAGCTTATCATCTTATCTTCGGAGCCAATATAGCGATCTGAAGAGAGGAATGGCATTTGCCCATCTCCATTGGTTGAACACCAGATGTGCCACTGCATTTTGAATCATCTGCAGTGAGGGCATACAGTCAAAGTAAAAAGTATGTGAACCCCTAGGAATTCTCTCTATTTATGTCTAATTCCCATATAAAACATTGTCGTATCTTTATGTCAGTCCCAATAATGAACAAACACAGTCTCCTATAACTAAAGATACACAGATTTTCAGAGAATTGTTGACCTTATTGGCTAAATCATTCAAACTGTGAAACTGAAGGTTGGAAAATGTAAGTGAACCCTAAGTGAATGACTTTTTAAAAAGCTTATTGCAGTCCGAATTTAGCACACCATTTAATGAAACGAGTTCAGAGATGTGGCCTAAACTCACTTTGATTGGTTAAAAAAACACAATGTTTGAGTTTGAGCTTTTGACAAGAAGCATATCCAGATGGAAATCATGCCTCGCACAAAAGAGCTGTCTGAAGAGCTACGATCGAGAATTGTTACATAATCTACAGAAGGCTGGAAAGGGTTACAAAGTCATCTCAAAGATTTGAGATATTCATCAGCCTACTGTTAGGCAAGTTGTCTATAAATGGAGACAGTTTGGTATTGTGGCTACTCTGCATAGAAGTGGGCACACTGCCAAGATGACCACAAGAGCACAACGCAAAGTCAGCAATGAGGTAAAGAAGATCCCTAGAGTGACAGCAAAGGACTTGAAGAAGTCATTAGAACTGGCTAACATCTCAACTATACGCAAAACATTGAACAAGAAAGGAGCCCTTGGCAGGACACCAAGAAGGAAGCCACCGCTATCAAAAAAGGAACATTGCTGAACGAGCACTTGGACACTCCACAACGGGACTGGGAAGATGTTTTGCTTTTTTTTAAGCTTTTGCATAATCTTTTCAGTTAGCCAATAAAAGGGGTCATTTGGCTTGACTTCTCACTACATTCCTAGTTTGTGAACATTACTACTCATCCATTTGGAAATACACGTAAGCCATTGGATCAGAGAGCCCAGAGCGTCAGGGTCGTCTACAGATAAATAAAGCTCCATGTCACCTGCATAGCTGTGGTAACTCACCTTACGCTTTGAGAAAATCTGACCTAATGGAAGCTTGTAGATTGATAGATAGACACGGCATAGATCTTAGCGGTACACCATATACAATATCATAGCCCGCCAAACTACAATCGCCACGTCTGACAAAGAAATTTCTACCTGTTAAATCAGGCTGAAACCAACATCGCCTGAGAGGCCCACCCTTTGTCTAAGGCAGAGGTCCTCAATCTCCCTCCTGGAGGGCCGCAGTGGCTACGGGTTTTCGTTCCAGCCAGTTTCCTCAATTAGAACTCAGACCTTGCTAATAATGAAACTTATTTAACTCTCGGCCTTGTTAGCGCTTTCATTCATCAAAGACAAATTTTAGTTGGTCCTCAATTACACTTCTGGAGGTCCGCAGTGGCTGCAGGTTTTCACTTCAACCATTTTCTTAATTAGAATCCATTTATTTACTACTAAAGCAATACAGTTCTTGAGATTTTAGTTATCTGGCCTGTTACAATTCAGAAGCCTTAATTGCCTGTTTTAGTTTTTAACAGCTGCATTTAAGTTTTAATTGTTGCCTGTTTAATTAACCAAACATTACTTAATAATGAAACCAGCAGCTCTCCAGATAAAGGGCTTCCTTTTAAACCTGTGCATGTGCACAATGAAGTGTCTATGTTAAAAATGTTTAGAAATAAATGAGAGGGAGAAAAGGAAGGACCATTAAGTTTAAATCTATTCTGGTCCACAAAACACATGGATAATGTTCTCAGAGAAAGAAACTCTACTGTGCAATTTAAATTTCCCTTGGATGAATGAACGCACTAACAAGCCAAATAGTTAAATAGCAAGTTTCATTATCAGCAAGGACCTCCAGGACCGTGATTGAGGACTCATGGTCTAAGGTGATTTATAAGAATATTATGCGTTCAAACAATTACACTCCAAATGTAACTTTCCAGCGACACATTTCTTTCACTACCTTCAAATGCGAAACTTTGTTAAACAGAACCTGCCCAATTGTCCTCACTTCCCACCTGCCTCTATACCGGAAAAAATATTGATCAGTATTGAGGACTCAGACAGCATTTCTGTAATATCCATCCATTTTCCAACCCGCTGAATCCGAACACAGGGTCACGGGGGGTCTGCTGGAGCCAATCCCAGCCAACACAGGGCACAAGGCAGGAACCAATCCTGGGCAGGGTGCCAACCCACCACAGGACACACACAAACACACACCAGGGCTAATTTAGAATCGCCAGTCCACCTAACCTGCATGTCTTTGGACTGTGGGAGGAAACCGGAGTGCCCGGAGAACACCCACGCAGACATGGGGAGAACATGCAAACTCCACGCAGGGAGGACCCAAGAAGCGAACCCGGGTCTCCTAACTGCGAGGCAGCAGCGCTACCACTGCGCCACCGTGCTGCCCATTTCTGTAATATATAAAACTATTTTACAGTCCCTCCCTTTCAAAGATCCAAGAGAAAAGTGGGAAAAGGATCTCTCACTCCACATCTCAGAAAAGGAGTGAAAGGTAGCAAGACACAGAATTCACTCGAGCTCCATATGCACAAAGCTTAGAATTAGTCATCTTAAAATGATATATCGAGCACATCTGTCTCGTTTAGAATTGTCCAAAATGTTTCCAGGGCGAGATCCAACTTGCGAACGTTGCAATCGAGCTCCAGCCTCACTGGGTCACATGTTTTGGACCTGCAGCAAATTAACATCATTCTGGACCAAAATCTTTACATGTCTCTCAGACAGCCTTGGTGTCCCAATCCCTCCTAATCCATTAACAGCTGTGTGTGTTTGGTGGGCTCACAGGGGGGCTTAAAGTGGGGAAGGACAAACAAACTGTAATGCCCTTTACTACACTACTGCCATGTAGACTTATCTCACTCAACTGGAAGAATCCTAACTCTCCTCTTCTAAGTCAGTGTGAAACTGAAGTTTTATATTATTTGAAACTGGAAAAAATCAAATTCTCACTAAGAGGATCTGTGCAGAACTTTTTCAAAACCTGGCAGGATCTAATCAATAACATTTTAGAATAAGTATTTAAACTGAGGAAGCAGATTCTCTCCCCTCTTTTACTCCATGTATCTCTCTTCGTTTATTATTTTACCTATTCGTTTGTCTTTACTAGCATAAAGTTTTACTCTGCTGGCCTAGCTCTCTTTCTCAGGGGTGAGGGTTGATTTTGTTTCAAACCTTTTTCTTTTTTTTTTTTTTTCTTTTTGTAAAACTCGAGTTATGTGTATGGAGTGTTGTTTGATTTTAAAAAATTCAATAAAATGAAAATATATAATGATATAAAGAACACTCTAGATGAGAACAGGCCGTTCAGCCCAACAAAGCTCACCAGTGCTGTCCACTTATTTTTTTCCAAAAAATCATCAAGTCGAGTTTTGAAAATCACTAAAGTCTTACTGTTCACCACACTACTTGGTCGGTTATTCCAAGTGTCTATCGTTCTTTGTGTAAAGAAAAACTTCCTAATGTTTGTGCAAAATTTCCCCTTCACAAGTTTCCAACTGTGTCCCCGTGTTCTTGATGAACTCATTTTAAAGTCACCGTCTCAATCCACTGGACTAATTCGCGTCATAATTTTAAACACTACAGTCAGGTCTCCTCTGCATCTCCTGTAAAGGCTCAGCTCTTTTACTGTTTCCTCATAACTCATCCCCTGTAGCTCTGAATCAGCCTGGTTGCTCTTCTCTGGACCTTTTCTTGTGCTGTTATGTCCTTTTTGTAGCCTGGAGACCAAAATTGCACCCAGGATTCCAGATGAGGCCTCACCAGTGTCTAAACTAAAGCCTGAGCGGAACCTCCTGTGACTTGTACTCCGCACATGAAGGCGCTATATAACCTGACATTCTGTTAGATAGATACTTTATTAATCCCAAGGAAAAATTCACATAGAACAAACTGCATTCTGTGTAGGTCCTGACGTTTTTCACCAGCGCAGCCAGTTTGTCGATGTTATTTGGTAGTGAGTTCACATTTCCCTGGATCACAGAAGGCACTGAAGGCTTGTATCGCCACTTTCTTGCTAGCCGTTTAGCCTTTAGCTTAGCGCCGGCTCTGCTGCCACGGTACTGCCTTCTTACCTCGTCAGGTAAATAGGGAACCACAGCGGCACGGGTCTTTCTTCTCAGAGCTTGAAGTTGACTACCTGAGTAGACGTGTCTCGGTGTGTAAAAATGCATGTCCAAGTAGTAAAAAGTGTCCAGGGATTGAGTTCACATAAAAGAAAGTGGTAGGAGTGATCAGTGAAATAGAGAAAAAGGTGGAAAGATAAAGTCGTACACGGAGCTGCTGGAAAGGCTGCCACTCGCGGCAGTGCCTGAGTCATAGCCTGTTAGCCTTCTTAAGGGCTTCTGAACACTATCTGGCACTTGATAGTCCACTATGACTCCTAAATCCTTCTTATAAGGTGTATTCTCGATTGTGTATTCAAACCTAATATTTTTATTTCCTATGTGTAACTCTTTACATTTACTGACATTGAATTTCATCGTCCACAAATCTGCCCAAGCCTGTCTGCTATCCAAGCCATTCTGTAGTGATGTAACGGATTCCAAATTATCTGCTAATCCACCTGTCTTGGTATCCTCTGCAAACTTAACCAGCTTGTTACTTCTATTCCTGTCTAAATCATTTATATATATTAAAAATCGCAGCGGGCCCAGCACTGCCCCCTGCTGGTCACCACTCTTAACTTCAGCCAATTCTGAAGAGGTTCCTCGCACCATGACCCTCTGCTTCCTGTGTCTGAGCCAATTCTGCACCCATCTAAAAGATCACCCTGATGTTGTCAGTATGGTGTCAATAACAGAGTAATGATGCCACGCTCTGCCCAGCCCAGCAAATACTGATTATTGACGGAGCTGTACTTTTAATCATGCACACTGTGTGTCATAAATAATCTGCCATATAAATATCACTTTCGTATCTCGTGTCTTGCTAGGTGTTGCAGTTGTAATGGGGCAGCATTGAATTTCTCAGTTTTTGTAACAAGATGTAAATCTATAAAGGTCCAGCAGAGGGCGACAAAATCCAATGGAAAAGTTTTGTAGCAGTTTGTTTTTGCGCCATTGTCTTTGTCTTTGTACAAGCCATGCATGTTATTTCAGTGCTGTAAGCCTGTGCTTCATTTAAACGATTAGTTTATGAAACCTGTAATGTTAAATATGCATTTTTTTTTTTAATAGGAACCCATTATGATAATAAAGACTTGTTGTGGTTGTAGGTTGTTTTGAAAATAATTATAAATGTTACCAAATTAGAGCTTACAAACATCAGATTGAAAGATTGTATTGGTTTCTGCATGCCGATTGATTATATCAGTTGAAACCTTCTATAAATGTATTAACATTGGTAACAAGGAGGAGTATGGATGGAGTTAATAATGTGCGACACTACCGAGTCTTATTTTATGAAGATTGACGATGTTTTTGTGTCATCTGCTTAGCACAATGCACTTTATCTGAATTTAAAGTCAGGCATACTTTGCTATACTCGTTAATCTTATATAAGAGCCCAAAACAGTCATCTGTAGAAACACTGCATGTAAGTGAAAAAGCTGCAGTGAGTTCTTAGTGGAAGTGGCTACCCACTTGGCCACCAGCAGGGGTCACTACTGGACAGATACTGAACCCCCCCAGCATCCTGAGAATAGAAGAAAAAGTCGGGCAATGAGAAGTTGTGACCATCACGCCAGAGCCACGATTAGCATGCCACAGATGATGATAGTGAGAAACCAAGGAGTTAACTACACCTGAATCAATAAATCAATAGAATTGGACAGTCCTCCATGAGGTGCCACTTTAAAAGTCCCCAAATCTGTTAGAGGGGGGCACAGAGTTGTGAAGAATTACATTTAGACCCTGGCTGCCTAGTGGAAAGTGGAAAGTACAGGAGACCTGGGCATTTTCTGGCCCTTTACATTTTATATGGAACTTAGAAGTACAGAAGGACCTGGGGCACCGACTGGGAGATCTAAAAGTGAAGCCATGGAGCTTCTTCACAATCTAAAGTTTTATCGCTTTATTGTTTTACAGCTTTGAATCTCAGTGGATTTAGCTTGCCTTTTTTGGCACCGATCAATCAGAAAAGACTTTTTAATGTCAAAGTGAAAGCAACAAAGTGGTCTAAATTACGGTCAGCCCTCCGTATCCGAGGGCTCCCCAACTGTGGATCAAAAATATTGAAAACTACTATATTGAAAATATTGAACAGCACGCTAAATACACCCAAGGTGAAGTGATCTGTAGGCATACCCTGGTGTAGCCTTCCTCCATCGGTATTGAATATACAGTAGTGGCCCATAGGAGTAAACTTACAGCTGCCTATATGACAGCCAGTTGCTGAGCCGCCACACAGCTCTTCAGTCAGCTAGCTTTGTAGATCAATTGACCCCGTTCTCCGGCAGTCGCTGCCTTTTGTAGGATGAGAGCTGGCATCCCGGCATGGGAAGGGGGGTTGTTTCTTACCAAGATGGGAAGCCAGAGCAAAACTGTAGACTGATTGGCTCCCGGGATGAGAAAATAACTTTGTACCAGTCTGGTATAATGTAATGGATGGACCAGCAGAAGCCAAGAATCCGGAGCTGTTCAATTGCGCATACAGCAGGTGGCAATGGTCCTCGTATGGCAGCCTAGTCTGGACACCCACAGGGGTGCTTGGGAGTCGGGAGAGGAGAAGAACAAAGCTCACCTGGTGGAATGAAAAGAGATGAACAGTGCTGCATTTGGTTTATGCCTTTTGAAGCCTTTGTACAAGGTATTTATACAAGAACTGGTGTCTGTGCGGTTGTGTCTGAGGTTTGGGTGTTTTGGCCACAAGCAATTTATTAAATGCAGGTACCTGCCAAGCAGACAGCCAGGAATCCTGCAGACTAGGCCACTTGTGGCCACCAGGGGGCGGCGTTGCAGCTCCTGCAAACCTCAGGCACACCCTCAGTATACGTACGTAAATGAAAGGTTTATTTACCCAAGTACATTGTATAAAGTCTTCAAAAAGTTGTGAAGAGTGGCGCTTTATCTTCTCTCCAAAGTCCAAACCACTGACAGATTTGTAAGACGGCGCCTGTACTTGTGGTCAACCAATCAGCACGACTCATCGCCTGAGCCCCTCCCATGATAGTCTGGCAGGTTTCACTCCCTCCGCCCAATGAAATCTCACTACGGCGCGGCGCGTTTTTGAACAACGCTGCAGTCCCGCCGCGGACCGTCCATGTTCATTTGACCTTGGCTTCAATTAAACCAATAGCAGAATGCTGCGCTGCGTGTGTGCTCAAACTACCCAGCAGCCTTTGCGAATGTGTTGCATTGCGTCTGCTTGTATTTATTGCAGTTACTCTGTGTAATTTTCAAATTGCCTTTACTTCTTTGATTTACCCTCGTATACTAATCAGATTGAAACTTGCTTTTATTTTCCTGCAAGTCTAATATAAATAGTGACCTCGAAATGTAAGGGCAAAGAAAAACTAGCAGCTTCACTCCATTGTGACACAATATGTGTAATGAAGTGTGCTATTTTTAGGGTTGTACACTCTGCCCGCATGGCAGTGATGAATTACGTAAGGCTTACAGGATTATGGCAGGTCAAGACGTGGAGTTCATTTTTTTTGTGATTTTTATTGTCTGCTACTGTTATTGTATTACTGTCACTGCTGAGATTAGATTAAATAAATTTGATTAATCCCAAAGTGAAATTCAGATGGATACAGCAGCAGAAATATAAAAAGCAAGGATACACACTTTCAAGGGCAGATAATACAATCAATCAGTTGGTAGGTAAATAAATAAATGTATATTGTGCC
>JANRMT010062841.1:6842360-6878410 GCA_026402145.1 Polypterus bichir lapradei | reverse complement strand
CACATGGCCAACTGTACGTTGCATGCTCAAGAGTAAGCTCAGCGCACAGCTTGGTCATGTTACAACTGGAGGGACGAACTGACAACGTGGTATACAAAGAGATCCTTAACAAATAATTATTGGTATATTTTCCCTCAGTTTAAAAAGGTTTAATTTTCTTCTTAATAAAAATTTTAAGGCAGTACTTCACCGCTGCGAAGCGCGGGTATTTTGCTAGTTTATATATAAAACACACACACTACCAGTCAAACGTTTTAGAACACCTCAGTTTTTCTTTTTTTAATCGGTTGAAACCAAATTAATGACCTGAAATGGCAAAAAAGTAAACCGTATACTGCCAGAGGTTTAAAGTTGAGGTTAGCAAAAACTGAAAAAAAAGGAAATTTCAAAATATTACAAATTAGCCTTCTTGAGGGAACAACTAATAGGTTACAACCTACAGATGTTCTGCAGCAGTTTGAGTAAATTAAGCCTTGCAAGTTGACGCAAACAATATGCACAGGTGTCCCAACTTGTGTTGATTACTTTCAAAAGCTATCAGTCTGTCTTAAAGCAGAGTTGGAACCGCCTCTAGTACTACACTCTGTGAAGTACTGCTTCAGTGATAATGGCAAGAAAACATTAATTAACGCACGAAGTGAGACAGAGCGTTATTACCCTTAGAAGTGTAGGCCTCTCGTTTTAGAGAAATTACAAAAAAAAAAAAAATAAAATAATCAGTGAGTCCAGTGGTGTCCTACACAATCTAACATCAGTTGGAAAGTGGAAGAAACTCTGATAGGAGGAGATCTGGCAGAGCCAAAGTCGCCACCCAATCCGAAGACAAATTTCTGAGAGTCAGCAGCTTACATGATCACAGGCGCCTCACAGCCTCAGAGCTTTGCGCACATCTTAATAGTGCAGGGTGACAAAAGCAAATGTCAGTTTGTAATGTAAAGAGGAGACCTTGTGCTACAGGTGGTGTGACAGGGCGAGTGGCAGTAAGAAAGCTGTTCTGTGAGGACAAAATAGGACCTTGAAATAAAGGCTACTGCAGACTGGAAGAAAGTCTTATGGACTGAGTGCATCAAAATTTGAAATCTTCGGGTGTTTGCGTGCTATCAAGTTTGTTTCCCCAGTATGTGACACCGACTGTCAAACATGGAGGAAGAAGTGTGGTGGTCTGGGGTTTCTTTTGCTGGAGAGAGAGTTGGAGACTTACAAGAGTGACTGGCTTTCTGAATCACAAAGGTTACCACAGTTTGGCTGTTATGTCAGCAAAAGGCGCAGGCAACTTTGATAAATCAAAAATTTGAATAACATTTTGTACACTGAATGAATCTTGGGATCACATCTAGAATTTTGTTTTCAGTTCTGGTCACCACACTTGTAGCTCCCTCCAGTAATTCAACAATCACAAGCACAACAGTTCTTTGATTTAACTGATGGTTTATTCAGATGTTAACCAAAGTAGGATCATCATCCAAGCTGTCACCATTGTGAGAGCAAAAAGAAATAAATATGCCATAAATAAACAAAGGTAATCCCAAAGGTACACTCTTATCTTCATTCTTGTTATAAATGATGGTGATTGACAAGCTCTTGATATAAATCTTAACTTATTAGAAACATAGCCCTATTCAGAAACTCCATTCACTTCAGTGTATCACTTATATTTTCCTCAGACTTGCATTTAATTAAGTTACTCATAATTATGAATCCAAACAAATTTCAAGTCAAGTCAAGTTGGGGAGCATACACTGGTACAGCACGTTCCCGCACCCACTACACGACGAAACAACCCGGGATCCCGGTTGGCAACCCCCCCAGGCAGACCAGTCCCACCCTCCGGAAATGACCCTCTATGTGCCGCAGCCAGGTGTTACGTGGGCGACCCCTTGGCCTGGTCCAGCCACTTGGGTTCCCAACAATGAGGATCTTATGAGCCGGATCACCCTCAGGGAAGCGCGCCACATGGCCGTAGTGCCGTAACTGACGCTCCCTCACAATGCAGGTCATGTGCCTCATTCGGGACTCCATAAGTAACACAAAGTCAAACCAATGGTACCCAAGGATTTTCCAGAGAGACACAATACCAAAGGAGTTCAGTCTTCGTCTCAGGTCACTGGATAGCGTCCATGTCTCGAAACCATATAGTAAGACAGGAAGCACCAGGACTCGAAAGACTTGGACCTTCGTCCTTTTGCTTAGATATACGGAGCGTCACACACCCCTTTCCAGTGACCTCATGACCCGCCCATGCTCTCCCAATTTGTCTACTGACTTCATAGGAAGAGTCACCAGAGACCTGGATGTCACTGCCAAGGTAAGTAAACCTCTCTATGACGAGGTTGACACTCTCTCTGCAGACAGACACACTGCTTATGGCCGTGCCCAAGAGGTCATTAAAGGCCTAATGTTGGTTTTTATCAGGGCCCTCACCAATCACCAATATTGAGTAACTCAGAAAGACAGAGCAGGAAGAGAATGACGTACAGAAACTGTGCGAGGACAGAGAAGGGACAACAGGGGGAACACCTGTTGTTTGAAGGTCAGCTAAAAAAAATAAGGGAAGCTGATAATGGTATCGAATGACGTGATGCAGAAAATATTGGTGGCCAAGAAAGGCCCGTGAGAAGCCAGCTGGAGTCGTGGAGTCAGAATAGACAGCAGAGGCATTGTTTCAAACGAGGTCAAGATGATAAGAAATGATTATAGAAGCTGGGATTTTTGGCCTGTTCAGGTCTCCGCTCAGTTTGGCTTTATTGGGTTGAGTCCGTGTTGTTGTTTATTGCAATAAAACTAATTACTCTGTGTTGGGATGTGAAAGTTTGCATACAAGTTGATAAATATTTTGTGTGTCTTGGTAACTCAGACAAAACAAATGTAATATTAGTGTTACATTATTGGTAATAACAGTGATGGTTTAAGAACCCCCTTTTAGGACTGAGTCTCTTGGTAATTTTATGACAGGTTTGGGAGAAGCACCTCAAACAAGTTTTGGCTAATATTTCTCTGCAGGACTCCCACAGGAAAGCCAGGCTGCCTCACTGCCAAGCTTTACCCTAACACCTGGTTTGGAGGGCAGGAGTGAAGGTATTCTGTCCCCCCATTGGTCTGAAGTATGGCTGTTTGGGACTGGCTTGTATCAGAAGCCTTTAAGTACCTGTAATAAGAATGTAAGTTTAATGTCACTGTGCTCTGTACAAAAAATATTTTAGAAATCCACGCACATGTACAGGCCAGATTTAGCACACAGGGGCTCATCATTTAAAACTGCTAGGCAAGCATTAGAAGACACAAAAGGGACATCTACGAAAATGGGCATTGTACGGTTTCTGTGTGCATGAAATGGAATCCCCTCTTTGCCTTGTTTGGCACAATTTACCTAAGTAAGGGCCTGCACATGGTGAAAGAGTATAAAGCCTTGGAACATTGCCCGGCACACCTTTGAAGCCGACGGATGGATGGAAGATATCTTCATCCGATCCTGGCAGATTCTCACATGGGCTTGTCATTGGCTTCCTCATCTGTTACGCTGCGTAAATTTGGGGCGGAGTGGTCGCTCTGAGGCTAAGGCGCTGGTATCCTGAAGGTTGCCGGTTCGAATCCCCGTCACTGCCAAAAGAGATCCTACTCTGCTGGGCCCCCTTGAGCAAGGCCCTTAACCTGCAATTGCTCCAGGGGTGCTGTACAATGTCTGACCCCAAGGGGTATGCGAAAACTAACAAATTCCTAATGCAAGAAATTGTATAAGGCGAAATAAAGAACAAAAAAAGAATGTCATTAAAACTTTTTTCTCTTATGTGATTTCTCTTCCCACCACCGTATCACCATGGGAGGGATATCGCCTTTTTACATTATATCTATATAGTTTCAGGTTACTTGAAACGTCACAATTACAAAAGAACTTATTCCAACCAGGGAGCTAGTGCCCACTGCTGAATAGACTACCATGACGTCCTATTGGCTCTAGGGGTTGGACTGAAAACCTATAAATTTGCTTACTTTACCTCACCCTCTCTCTCTTACCAAACTGATGATAGACCATCTTGCTCACCATGAACTGAAAAGGACAACACAATGACGAGCACAGCTCGGCAGCCATATTGAGACAGGCATGCGGCCTGTTCTGAAGAAAGCTGACCACAAAATGAGGACTTAACTATAGGATGGTCCAGATCTAATTATGCAGTTTTCATTATGCTATAACTTATTAAGTTTATTACATGGAAAATCACCGGAAAAATCCGGGACCATCAAGAAGTATGCAAACTGACCACATGAAGAATCATCTTCGCACCAAACTGGAATCGTCCCCACATAAATCAAAGTCATCCAGACGATCTGGATCTGCATAATTAGATCAGGACCACTCTATAGAGACATTTGAAGTAACTAACAAGTCCGTGTACCGCCTGAAACTACACATCAACATTTATCGGGTTGTATGGTTGCCAGTATTCACTTGTAACTTGCTTATTGTTATTATTTATGAATATTATCAGTAATATATTATTTAAAGTTGTAACTTAACTTCTGCTTGTCTTTTACTACACCTAATTGTCTGAGATTATAAATATAGAAAGGAAGGTGGGGAGAAGTTATATCGTACAATACCTTATAAGCAGTGGTAAGTCTTTGAGATCTGAGGCATTCTGACAAATGCTAATACAAAAGTAGAGTAAAATATTACTTTATCAAAACAAAACACACTGTTTGCCTATCCTTTGATTCCTTGAGCCTTCATGTAAAGTGAAAATTTTCAGCGTATTTTTCACTTCCACATGAGCAGTTTTCACTGCTAATGAACTTCTTTTCCGTTCCTGTTAATAGCCCTGTTTTTAAAGATTCAGTCCTCCAGATTGATTCCTTTCTTCATTAAATGGCAGCCAAACAGAAATGAGATGTGAAACGAGCCAACAGATGACCGGCTAAGTCGGAGCTTCAAACCCCAATCAGATTCACTCCAACCAGTTTCTTAATGAGAAGCCAAATCTTGCTGTTAATTAAACCCGTTCTTTCATTCCATGGCTTTGTTGCTGCTCTCATTCTGCCACTGCAGAACACCATCAAATGTTTTGGTGACCTGAGCAGGCCAACATGACCGAGACCTTCACCTTTCTTTATTTTCAGGTGAGCTGGTCACGTGGCAGCTTGTTTTGTGTCTCATTATTGTTTGGCTGCTAATTAAGGAAAAAGAAACAACTAAGTTGTCTGTGAGTCAAGTTAATTAAAATGAAGGCAAGAGAAGTTAATTAGCAGCAAAAACTGGTCACTCATTAAGAAGACGGTTAGAATGAAAACCTGGAGCCACTGCGGCCCACCAGGACTGGAGTTGGACACCCTTGCGCTTTAAATGGTTGCTGATGTGGCTGTATGTTGAAAATAATATACAGTCGATTCCGCTTAATTGGGAAACATTAGGTCTCGGACCTTTTGGCCCGATTAATCAGCTGCCCCAATTAAGCGAATTCCACATAAAATTAAACTATAAATAATTTTCTTTCAATATTTTAATAAATTATTGAACAGAAATATAAATTACAAGAAAATAATATAAACTGTGAAGAAAAAATAATAAATTGTAAAATAAAATAAATAGGTACGTGTTTTAATAAGTTATTGAACCAAAATATAAATTCTAAGAAAATAATATAAACTGTGAAGAAAAAATAATAATAAATTCTAAAGTAAAATAATTAGGTACATATTTTAATAAATTATTGAACAAAAATATAAATTCTAAGAAAATTAATATAAACTATGAAGAAAAAAAAACTCTAAAGTAAAATAATTAGGTATGTACATACAATTTAAAAAAAATTCATCAAGTGTAGTCTGTCTTTTGTTTTTGTAAGTTTGCACTTCTACAAAATCAGCACAGATATTCAGTGCGAATGTGGGGCTCCCTTCATTGCCTTCCAGCATAAAAGAATTCTGTAACCCGACTATACGTTTTTTTGCCTCCGAGTTTGGTGTTTCGATTTAATGACTTCAAGAATTGCATCCTCACCATCTTCATTTTCATCGTAACTTGGTAAATTGTCGTCTATAGCGAGCCTATGATGGCTTGTATTAAATGGCTGACTTTTAATTTTATCCAGCAAAGTAATTTTACTTGTAAGTGTAAAATCATTTCTTGGCACCCGGGTTCGCTTGCCGGGTCCTCCCTGCGTGGAGTTTGCATGTTCTGCCCGTGTCTGCGTGGGTTTCCTCCCACAGTCCAAAGACATGTAGGTTAGGTACATTGGCGATCCTAAATTGTCCCTAGTTTGTGCTTGGTGTGTGGGTGGGTGTGTGTACACCCTGTGGTGGGCTGGCACCCTGCCCGGGGTTTGTTTCCTGCCTTGCGCCCTGTGTTGGCTGGGATTGGCTCCAGCAGACCCCCGTGACCCTGTAGTTAGGATATAGCGGGTTGGATGATGGATGGACAGCATCTTGGCAAAGGTTATAAATTTTTAAATAAAATCGACAAAAAACAAGTTTACTCATACGTTATACATACATGCGAGACGGTGTAGGGGTAACTGAATACGGTACGGTAGTGGTGACAGTAGACTATCAAGCAGACACGTGCTACTCCACTCTAAGATTGTACGAGCCGAACTTACTCGTGCTTCTTCGATGGGCGACGATAGATGACTGACTGGCAGCACGCGTCTGCTGCTGTCCCCATTAAGCGTTTAAATTATGTACGAGTTTGCTTTTCGTTCCTTGAGATTTGGTCCAAATAACTGGCTGCCCTAATTAACCGGTGGAATCGACTGTATATATAAAAAAGTACTTTTTAAAAACCATGCTTATATTCAGTTAAAAAGTGTACTAAAAAGTAAAAAATAAGTCTCGTAAAGTAAAAGCGTGGGTGCTTTTCATCAATCAACATTCAAAAAACACTTCTTAAAATCTTAGCAAAAGCACCCACACTTTTATTTTACAAGTGATGTATGAGAGACTTGTTTTTTACTTTTTAGTACACTTTTTAACTTAATATAAGCGTGTTTTTTAAAAAAGTATTTTTTTATATATATTGTGATATATGGCCGCCAGTGTATCCCGACCGATACCCCAATGCCGCTAGATGGAGTCCTCCCTGCAACATGGAGGGGCCCCGAATTCCAGCAGGGCATCATGGACAATGGAGTTCGGCTTCACAGCCCTGCTGGATACCATGGGGGCCGCCAGGGGACGCTGCAGGTAGGTACAGGAATTTGTATTTTCCATATAACCCGGAAGTACTCCCTAGTCACAGGGACGGAAGAAATGAGGTACTTCCGGGCTGAAGGAAAAGGGATTTTTATCTGACCCGGAAGTGCTATGGATTTACATGGACTGAAGGACAGAAACACTTCCGGGTCAAGGACTATAAAAGGACTCTGGGAAGCCCCAGCAGACTGAGCCGGAGTTGGGAGGAAGTGTGACGGAGCTGCTGGGTGGAGAGGAGGATTGATATATTATTATTGGGGTTTATTGATTTATTATTGTGTATCGTGGAGGTGCTTTGTGCACATTATTGAAAAAATTAATTCATTATTAGGACTTTTACCTGGTGTTTGGACATATTGTCTGCGGGGTTCAGGGGTCAACAGCAACCCCTACTGTCACAATAATATTATTTTCATTTTTTTAGTCTTGGGTTTGTTTTAGTGTCATTTTGTAATCAATATTTTCTATCTGTTACTAGCGCCATCTGTTGGTGAAATCTTGAACTCTTCTTCATGTGAAAATTTCATTTCTTAATTAACATGGATTAATTGATCAATTAGTGAAAATGATTATTGATTCATGTATTGTCATCGGAAGTGAGTACTGTAAGTGCACAAAATTTCAAGTCATTTGGACAATAGGAAGTGGGTTCAATATAAATTACAAGATTCATACCAGATAACAAACAGGTGAAGTTAAAATAAGCGTGGTAATAGTAATAAATAGCATTGAGCGCTTTCCAGATAATTCACGATTTCCCTTGAATAATGAGTAAGGCATTTTCTTCTCCAGAAACAGGGGGTTAGCTAATTAAATTTGTGCTTTTTATTTTATTTTTTTTTTAAAGCAGCCAAAATTGTAAATAATGCATGCGTTTAAGTTTGCCATTCTGCTCTTATCGTGCATAATACAGCTTTTTATTTTAAAAATGTCATGATTAATGGGCCATCTAAACAGCAAGCCTAATTTTCAAATGTGATTCTTCCGAGTCCCAAGAGAGAGGAATAACAGAAGTGTGCTGTACTTTCTAAATGGCAGCATTTTCATAAGAAAAAGCCCGACTTCACGTTGTTAATGCTAATAGACTCTTTTTCTAGCTACTTAAAGCTGGTGTTGCTGCGCTCCCCTGTGTGCTAATTAGGGTCTGGCCCCACCAGCCCCGGCGTGCCTCGTTTAAGCAAAGGCTGTCTTCTTCGCAGCCCGCATGTGGACTCCGCTCCGGGCGATCTCGACAGATTATGTTTTTATCAGAGCGTTGCTTCCACACATGCAGTTTCTGCAGCGTTGTCATCTGTAGTGCTTCCCCAAATCGTGACCACCTTATTGATTTTCTTCAGATTTTGTTTTTGGTATGCAAATCCACAGAATGCTTTATTTTTTAATGTACAAAAAAAAACCAAAAAAACAACAAGCTGGAGTGTACATGACATCCCAGAAATGCGATCTGCCAGGTTGGAAAATATGACAGGCCTCAGCATCTCCAGCCACACACCAAGAAAGCAAGGGGTCATTCTGCCACCAGCCTGAAGTGGACAAGGACAGGCAGGCTGGCCGGCCAGCAGGCAGCGGTCGCTCCGTTTTATATCTTGGCGCATCCGCGTGATTGTTTTCCACTTGTCTTTGATCGCAGGTATTGTGAGGGGTTTACAGTATACCTGAGCTAGGTTAGCGTGGAAATGTGCAACGCACGTTCAGTTTTGGCTGACACATCTCTGCAAATAGAGACGTCTTCTTCTGTTCCTGCTGGGAATGCCTTTTAAAATCACAGGTTTCCTTTTTTTTTTTTTTTTTTTTCCCCTCCTCATCCCCCCACATGAGGGTTCTTGAAATTGATCTGCCATTTGAATGTTGGTGGGCCTTAAGGTGGAGGTGGGGGGGTGGTGGGTGGATGAAAAATATAAAGGAAAAAAAAACATTTTCCAGGCAGGAAAATGTTTGTTTTGCTTGCATTGTTATATTGTGAAATGCCACTTTATTAGGACCACTGCTTTAACCGCACTGTAGGGGCACATGATATGCAATTAGAACAGAGGCTTGATCTCCCACTGTGTGACCAGTAGGGGGCGCTGCAGCATCCCAAACGCCAGACACCAGTCTCAGGTGCCAATGTTAGCCTTATTAACCAAATACCTACAAAGGCTTCCTTCAGAGAGTCGCACAAGCACAATACTCTATCTTTCTTTCTCTTTTTTTCTCTCTGTCTTCTTTCTCTTTGTTCTTTCTTTCTCTCTTTCTCTTTTTTCTCTCTGTCGTCTTTCATTCTTTCTCGTTCTCTCTATTTTTGCTCTTTCTGTTTATTTCTCTTTCTTCTCTCTCTGTCTTTTCTTTCTCTTTCTTTTCTTTCTGTTCTTTCTTTCTCTCTTTCTCTTTTTCTCTCTTTGTCGTCTTTCATTCTTTCTCTTATTTTTGCTCTTTCTGTTTCTCTTTCTTCTTCTCTCTCTTTCTGTTTCTTTTTTCTTTCTCTTTCTTTTCTTTTTCTCTTTTTTCTCTCTGTCTTCTTTCTCTCTTTCTCTTTGTTCTTTCTTTCTCTTTCTCTCCTTCTCTCTCTCTTTGTTCTTTCTCTCTTTTTGCTCTGTCTTCTGTCTTTTTTCTTTGTTCTTTCTTTATCTCTTTCTTTCCTTCTCTCTTTGTTCTTTTTCTCTCTCTTTTTGCTCTTTCTTTCTTCTGTCTTTTTTCTTTGTTCTTTCTTTCTCTCTTTCTTTCCTTCTCTCTCTCTTTGTTCTTTCTTTCTCTCTCTCTTTTTGCTCTTTCTCTTCTGTCTTTTTTCTTTGTTCTTTCTTTCTCTTTCTCTGTCTTTCTTTCTTTCTCTCTTTCACTTTATTAGGTACGTCTGTTCAGCTGCTTGTTTACACAAATAATAAAAAGATCTCGCCATCTCACCGCCATCTACAAGCCGGTTATTGATCGCTGCAGCAGCCCCTCGTTGTCCAAGCCAGATGTTCATATGCGTATCGGGGTTGGGGGGTTTGGTTATTATAAAATATATACTTTATTTTCTTCTCCTGAGCTTCTTTAAAGTTTTAATTTCTCTTTTGGGACAACTAAAGTTTATCTAATCTAACACGTCCCATCCATCCATTTTCAAAATTAGCTAAATCGTACAACATTTTCATGCAGTGCTCATTTTTTTTTCAGAAGTACCCATCATATACTACACATCTATAAATCATTTTTTTGGTGTTCATTAGGAGAACACAACGACGATACTCTCCTGTCAATACAACCAATTTAACGTGAAGGCGGCAAACCATAAACCCCTTCTATACATGTGTTCCGGTGGTTCAGTTGTGTATTCGCACTCGACAAGCCCCGCATGTGGCGCAATGGTAGAGCAGCTATCTCACAGTAAGGAGATTGTGAATTTGCATCCCAGGTCCTCCCTGTGTGAAATATTGTAAAAAAATTAATAAATAAAATTATAATGTAAAAAAAATTGCACCGTGTACCAATAGCGAGTGGAGCGAGTTATGGACAAGGGACTTGTGCGGCCAGGTGGGCTCACCTCTAGTTATACGGTTAATCTATACTAATAAAAGGCAAAGCCCTCACTGACTGACTGACTGACTGACTGACTGACTGACTGACTCATCACTAATTCTCCAACTTCCCGTGTAGGTAGAAGGCTGAAATTTGGCAGGCTCATTCCTTACAGCTTCCTTACAAAAGTTAAGCAGGTTTCATTTCGAAATTCTACAAAATTCTGGTCATAACGGAATCCTACTTACGTACATATATATGGCCATAGCCTGCAGCTCGGTCGCCGTGTGAGGCGGAGTTGCGTCCCTCATCGTCACGCCTCCCACGTAATTGACTGCCTGCCCATATAAGGCCGTCCGTCAGCAGCAATCCAATAGACACGCTGCTGCTAAATATTCGCGGGTGAAGGACTGTGCTTATGCAAACGAAGATGAGATGGTCAGGGATAGACTAGTGTATGGCACAAACTCAGCAGAAGTGCGAGAGAAACTTTTAAGTGCCGGGTCTGAGCTAACATTAAATAAAGCCGTGGACATCGCAAGATCGCACGAGATAGCACAAGCACAGCTGAGAACCTTCGATGCGTGTACTCTGAGTGGCTCACGTGAATTGACTTTGCAGGACTGGGAAAGGTAAACCTGTGCATGCAGTGTGTGATGTCTCAGATAAAGAGGAAGACGAGCTGCTTATTGATGCAGTAGGAAATGAACAACCCTCTGACGCTGAACAAGCCTTTGTACGCATATCAATAGGAAAGCAAGGTGTAAAGCTTAAGTTTAAATTACGTTCATAGACACGCTGCCGCTAAATATTCGCAGGCAAATCCACAACTTAATACCGGGAATGCCTGTTAAACATCTTAGATTCACGAGTACCGATTTGGGTAGTGAACACTGCGATGAATGAAACCTGTTATCTTTACAACGGTTGACAACGAAGATGAGATGGTCAGGGATAGACTAGACAAACACGGAATGTAACTTGAACACAACACATCCTCCAAATACGAACCTGATTGAAAGAAATAATGATAATCAAATCCTTGATGACAGCAACACTCATAACAGTCACAAAACAATTACGTTGACAATCATGTTATGTTATTTTTTTAAATGTTTCCTTTTCTTTTTCACAACTTCTTTAACATACTACTTTTCCGATGCGAAGCGCGGGTATTTTGCTAGTGTTTTATAAAAGAAACGTTTATTGCAGTAAAAGATTTACAACCCCTAGTCCCCCTCAAAATACTCTCCTCCTCCACTTCGAATGCACTTCTCCCAACGCTCCTGCCACTTTGCGAAGACGTTCTGAAAGTTTTCTTTCGAGAGGGTCTTTCGTTGGGCTGTCGTGGCTGCCTGGATGTCCTCAGTGGATTGAAATCGTTTTGCCTTTCATGGTCATTTTCAATTTAGATTAACAGCCAGAAGTCGCACGGTGCCACATTCGGCGAATAGGGTGGATGCAGACACAGCGTGATGTTTTTATTCGACAGACATTGTCGTACTAGAAGGGATGTGTGACAAGGAGTGTTGTCACGATGAAGAATGAAACCGTTATCAACATTTTCCTCGGTTATTGATGCTGAAGGACGTCCTGATCTTTCCTCATCTTCAACCCATTTGATTACGAGATCGATCAAACCACTTGTGAACGGTCTTAACTGTCGGTGCAGTGTCACCCTAAACCGATTTTAACATCTGATGAGTTTCCTGAGCTTTTTGCAATTTGAAACAAAGTTTCTTGTTAATGCGTTGGTCGATGTCCATTATTAACGACAAACTTGAACTCAACAGTGGCTCACAAACGACAGTATCAGACGAGTCGAATCTTGTCACAAACTCCGCTCTCGGATGGACCTGTCAGAACCAGCATTGAATTGTTCTGCATTGCTCTTGGATTGGTGCTCTGCATCAACGTTCACCGTACATTTTGATGACACCTTGTACGCGTATATAAAAATTTCCTTTAAATGCGCATGCCTGTTATAGTCCGCATCTTTCATCATCACTGGTCTAATAGCCATTCATTTAAAAATGTCTGTTCCAATACCCTCTAATTCCTAATTTATTTATTAATGAAACAGAATGTCTGTCTGTATGTTCCCTACACAATTCCTTACCCTTTGACCCATCTGCACCAAATTTGGCATAATTGCTTCCTAGGACCAAAAGGACAAGACAGAGTACTTATAGAAGCCAAAGGTATGACCCTGGGATTCAAGAGTATTTATTGTCATTTCATCCATATACAGTAGTACAAAACCACGTTCCTCCAGGACCATGGTGCTACATAGAACACAGGACAACGAAGAATCCACGACCCATGACATAAAGACACGTAATATATAACAAGGTGCATGTGAGACAAATGTGCAAACATGTGCAACCATGTGCAACATTGCAGAGCAGAACACACATATCAGATATCAGATCGGTCCATGAGTGTTCAGGAATCCGACTACTTGGGGGGGAAAAAACTGTTCCACATTCTGGTGGTGAGGGCCCGAATGCTTTGGTACCTTTTTCCCAATGGCAGAAGTGTAAATAGTGAGTGTGCCAGGTGTGTTGGGTCATTCACAATGCTGGTGGCTTTGCGGATGCAGCGTTTGGTGTAAATGTCCATGATGGAAGGAAGAGAGACACCGATGATCTTCTCAGCTGTCTTCACTATCAGTTGTCCGACTTTACGATCCCCGACTGTGCAATTTCCAAACCAGACAGTGATGCAGTTGCTCAGGATGCTCTCTATGTTTCCCTCTGTAGAATGTTGTTAGAATAGCTGGTGGAAGATGGGCTTCCCTCAGCCTAATGAAGGAGGTACAGCCACTGCTGGTCTTTCTTGGCTAAAGAGCTGGTGTTGTATGACCAGGTGAGGTTCTCTGCCAGGTGGACACCCAGGAATTTGGTGCTATTGACGACCTCCACAGTTGAGCCGTCAATGTTCAGTGGCAGATGGTCACTTTTAGTCTTCCTAAAGTCAACAATCATCTCCTTTTGTTTTGTCTACATTCAGAGACAGGTTATTGGCTTTACACCAGTCCGTTAACCGCTGCACCTCCTCTCTGTATGCTGACTCATTGTTGTTGCTGATAAGACCCACCACAGTCGTGTCAACGGTGAATTGTACGATGTGATTAGAGCTGTGCGTTGCTGAACAGTCATGAGTCAGCAGTGTGAACAGTAATGGACTGAGCACACAGCCTTGAGGGGCTCCAGTGCTCAGTGTGGTGGTTCTGGAGATGTTGTTTCCAATTCTGACTAACTGAGGTCTCTCAGTCAGGAAGTCCAGAATCCATTTACAGAGGGAGGTGTTCAGTCCCAGCAGGCTCAGCTTTTCTGTCAGCTGCTGAGGAATGATTGTGTTGAATGCTGTGCTGAAGTCGATAAACAACATTCGAACGTATGTGTCATTATTGGCCAGATGGAGAGTGGTGGCTATTGCATCATCTGTTGAACGGTTCCGGTGATAAGCAAACTGTCCAGTGAGGGGGGCAGCAGGGTTTTGATGTGCCTCATGACGAGCTTCTCGAGGGCAATTCATGATAATGGGAGTGAGTGAGGTTGGATACTTGTGACTTTTTTGGCACGGGAATTATGGTGGTGATTTTGAAGTAGGTTGGGACAAATGGTGGTATTCAGGGAGATGTTGAAGATGACAGTAAAAGCGTCTGCCAGCTGGTCTGCACATTCCCTTAGTACTCTGCCAGGAATATTTTCTGGTCCTGCAGCCTTCCGTGGGTTGACTCTTCGTAGAGTATTTCTCACATCGGCCACAGTCAGATTTAATGCTTGGTTGCTAGGAGGAGAGGTGGTCTTCCTCATCACCACGTTGTTCTGTACTTCAAACCGTGCATAAAAGTTATTCAGCACATCTGGAAGGAAGACATCCCTGTGTTGTCCTGTAATTAGTGATAGCCTGGATGCCTTTCCACATGCTCCGTGTGTCTTTGTCACATAGAAAAAGTCCCTGGATTCTCTGGGCGTGTGTGCGCTTTGCCACTCTGATGGCGTGGGATATTTTGGCCCTCACTGTTCTCAGGGCGATTTTGTCACCTTCCTTGAAGGCAGAGTCCTGGGTCTTCAGTAGCACACGCACTTCCTTTGTAATCCGCGGTTTCTGGTTGGGGCGTGCAGTGATGTACTTGGAGACCGTAACGTCATCAATGCAGTTATAGATGTAGCTGGTCACTGATGACGTGTACTCCTCCAAGTTGATACAGTCACTGTTGGTTGCAGCCTCTCTAAACATGGGAGTCCCAGTGTTGGTGTTTTTCCACTTGGCACACCACTGCCACCTGCTGCTCAGAGTACGTATTACAGTCCTACACCCTTTGCCTGATCTGGTGTCATAAAAGGTGTCATTTTGTTTGACTTCTCTTTGCGCCGATCTGCACCACATTTTGCTTATTTGCTTTCAAGGCCCGTATGGACAAGATAGGGACCCAAAATTTTGACCCAGGGCCTGCAGTGAAACCAGACTAGCAGACAAAATGACTTGAGCTTAACATTACATAACCAGGCAGGGCGGTGTGTGCTGCTTCTGTGTTCTGGAATGTGATTATCTTTGCAGGTGGTGTCGTGTGAGGTTTCATCAAGCGTGGAAGTGCATGCAGTGCAGCACAGTGGAGAATCAAAGGTTGTCATTTAACTCCTGCTTTGTCGGATTTCCTGCATAATTTTAGCATTATGAACTGCAGACCTTGAACTAAAAGGATGAGTCCGACATGACAGTGTTTTTGAGTTAGTGCAATTCTAGAATCCAATCTGACTCGAAATGAACAAGAGTTCGACTTACGAGACCAGAGACATTGGGACAAAGGCAGAGTGGATGGCGGATCAGCCAGCCAGCCAGCCATAACAACATGGTCACCATTTAAAAAAATCGCTTAAGCCTTTCCTAAACCCATTCTACCCGGGCAACGGCGGGTACTTTGGCTAGTATAGTATAAATACAGAAATAAATGAATGCATATTGTTGTGTATTTATATACAGTGGGCATAGAAAAGAATCCCCCCCTTTGAAATATTCCCATTTTTGTTGCTTTACAGCCTTAAATGAAAACACACAAACCAATATTTTTTTACAGCTTTACTTACTCAATGCAATCTCTAACATCCAAGTGAAAGACATCACAGCTACAGTTCAGAAGAATTTTAAAAAATCAAAAACAAGAAATCCTGAGATGAATAAAGGACACCCCCCGCAACTCAATCAGGTGTCAGTGCCCACCATTTCCATTGTGCTTACTGGCTTCCTTCCACCTGTGATCAGTTGTAATGAGTGTGATTAGTGAAGCTGTTCCTGGTCCATTCATTCCCTTACTTGGTAGTGCAACTGACAGCAAACAACTGACTAGGGGTGGCAGGACACTTTCAAAAGATCTTGGGGATAGAGTTGTGGACAGACATAAGGCAAGACATGGATACAAAAACATGTCAAAGGCTTTATCAATCCCAAGGACCTCAGTAAAGTCCATAATAAAGAAGTGGCGAGTGTTTGGTACCATTAGGACCCTCCCTGGACCCTCCAAACCGGATGGAAGAGCAAGGAGGAAACTGGTAAGAGAGGCTACCGAGAGGCCAATGGCCACTTTGAAGGAGTTACAGGATTTCATGGCAAAGAGTGGTCATTAATGGAGTGCATGTGATAACAATTTCACAAGCGCTCCACAATTGTGGCTTGTTACTTCTCAAGAAAGGCCACATTAAGACTCATTTGAGCTTTCCCAGAATGCACCTTGAAGATTCTGATGCCAAGTAGAAAAGGGTCTTATGGTCAGATGAGACCAAAATCAAACTATTTGGCCTCAACGCCAAACGGTCCACTAATGCAGCTCACCATCCACAACACACCACACCTACAGTAAAGCATGGAGGGGGCAGCATCCTGTCGTGGGGGGCCTGGGGCTCTTGTTAGGGTAGAAGGAAAAATGGATGGGACAAAATCCCATCAAATTCTTGAGGAAAAACCTGCTACCCTCTGCCAGAAAGTTGAAGATGGGCAGAATGTTCACTTTTTAACATGACAACGAGCCGAAGCACACCGCAAAAATGACCACACGGTGGCTGAAGGGGAAACAAGTGAATGTCCTGGTGTGGCCAGTTAGAGCCCAGACTTAAATCACAGTGAAAATCTGTGGAAAGATCTGAAGATAGCTGAAGATGGGCAGAATGTTCACCTTTCAACCTGACAACGACCCAAAACACACAGCAAATTTGACCACACAGTGGCTGAAGGAGAAAAAAAAGTGAATGTCCTGGTGTGGCCAGTCAGAGCCAAGACCTAAAACACACTGAAAATCTGTGGAAAGATCTGAAGATAGCAGACCACCAATGCTCACAGAGTGGGGGGCAAATATTATCAATCTAAATGTGCAAAGCTGATAGAGAAGAATCAACAGACTCAAGGCTGTCTTTAAAGTAAACGGGGGGGGCAACAAAATGACAATGACTTTGGGGGGGGGCGGTGATCCTTTATTAATCTCAGTAGGTCTTGTTTTTGATTTTTTTATAATTCTTCGGAACTGTAGCTATGATGTCTTTCACTTGGATGTTAGAGGTGGCATTGAGTTAGTAAAGCTGGGAAGAAATATTAGTTTGTGTGATTTCATTTAAGGCTGCAAAGCAACAAAAATGGGAATATTTCGAAGGGGGGGGGGGGGGATTCTTTTCTATACCCACTGTATGTAACTGTTTGTATGAGTGTGTTTAAAATATTTTGGATCTTTTTTTAACACCGTTGTGTTTCTTTACAGGAAGAACCAGTTGTCAATCATACAGCTGCCAAAATAGTAGAGAACGTGTGTACGACTGTCTCTTATCACGCACAAGGCTTCCTCACCGGGGAGATTGGACTTATGCTGTGGTACCTCTTCACTCATTCTACAGTCGACTCTTTAAGAGTTACTGCTATTTCGGTGAGTTCACCTTCAAAAAGACAAAATCCAATAACTGAATATTTTGTTATGCTAAAGTTCCTAACACCCTTGCAAGAAATAAACAAATAAGAAGGGTTGAGGCACTGGATGGCGCTCTCCGTATAGTAGAATTTGCAAATGTCGATGGTGCCTTTTCAAATGTGAGTCCGTTGCAACACTGAAACAAAATGGTGGCAGAGGTGGTTATTGGGCTAGGTTGACAGAAGGGTAGGGTTCAGGTGAGCGGAAACCGTAAGAGACATCAGATGTCCTCCCATCGTCAATCTTCTGGGCTTCAGGCAAAAAGAAAGGCGAGTCATTAGGCGACGGTGCCAAGCAGTCGACATTGCTCTGCTATGACTGGCAGCGGCAATTCTCCGAGGGGGACCAATCACACCAGAACAACAACAATTATTTCTAGAGCACATTTTCATACAAATGATGTATCTCAAAGTGCTTTGCAAAATTGTGACAGATAGGGGACGCTGTCGTCCCCTTGAACCCTCAGATCAGACACCAGATAAAAGTCCACATCTTCACATCTTAAATTTATTTAGACTACACAGTGCACAAAGCACCCTCTTCTCCACAATACTCATATAATAACTAATACACAGTAAACAATAATCAATCCTCCTACTCTCAGACGCGTTGCGACCCTTCCTCCCGACTCAGCTCAACCCTGGGATCTCCCACAGTCCTTTTTGTAGTCCTTGACCCGGAAGTGTTTCTGATTCCTCAGTCCATGTGATTCTTAACACTTCCGGGTCAGGTGAAAACTCCTTTTCTTCATCCCGGAAGTACGTCATTTCCTCTGTCACTGTGACTAAGACATACTTCCGGGTTATAGGGCAAATAGCAGTCCCTGAGCCTACCTGCAGCGACCCCTGGCGGCCCCCATGGTATCCAGCAGGGCTGTTTATTAAAACTCCAATGTCCATGAGGCCCTGCTGGAATTCGGGGCATCTCCATGCTGCAGGGAGGTCTCCATCTGGCGGCCTGGGGGTATTGGCTGGGATGACTGGCCGGCCATAGTCCACAAGATGAAGAATGAAAAAATATATATATAAAGATTAGGCAATACAGTGATCACTCCTCGATTGCGGGGGTTGTGTTCTAGAACTCCCCGCGAAAGGTGAAAATCCACAAAGTAAAAGCCATATGTTTATCTGGTTATTTTTATATATTTTAAGCCCTTATAAACTCTCCTACACTCTTATAAACATTTCCTGCACAGTTATATAGCATAAACCCTTTATATTCTCTTAGATATTAGCTAAGATTCATTGAAATTATTAAACACACTATTTATATACTACGCACAAACATATGTATCATATATCATTGAGGAGTTTTATTTAATATATAATACAGTTTTAAACACATTGTAATTGATTAGGTAATATAAAAATAAATCAAAAATCTACAACATGTAAATATAAATACAGTAATCCCTCCTCGATCGCGGGGGTTGCGTTTCAGACCCCCCCGCGATAGGTGAAAATCCGCGAAGTAGAAACCATATGTTTGTATGGTTATTTTTATATATTTTAAGCCCTTATAAACTCTCCCACACTGTTTATAAATATTCCCCGCAGAGTTATAAAGCATAATCCCTTTGTATTCTCTTAGATATTAGGTAAGATTCATTGAAATTATGTATATAAACACACTGTTTATATACAGTAAAACCTAAATATTATTTTAAAGATATTGAGTGTCTCCGATATCACATATGTTACAGCCATTACGATAGACAGGCCACCAGCAATAAATACGTACAATGCAAGAAAAATAGTATACAGTAAATGTGTGTACAGTGACACTAAACGTACGTACATGTACTAAGTACTGTAAGTAGAAAATTAATTATGGTTACTCACCAACAATGACACGATGACTTGTCCGATAACAATGAGTTTAATTTTACTGCACAACAAAGGAGAGCGTTACAGCCCTTGTAAAGGAGCCACTTCAGGCGATTGTGTAGCACTGCCGTTGTTCTTCTTCTGGCAGTCTTCAATCCAAATCCCTAAAGCAGATTCCATCCAGGCTACTGCCTTATTACATCCACTTACAACTCGTTTTGCACCCTGGTTAAAAGGACACTGTAGCCGTAGATCTTATATTCCTTTCCTACTTTTTAAATAAAAAGAATCGTAGCCTTCAACAAATCCAAAACGTTTACCTTTTCGGCAATCGTTAACATCTTCTTTGGCGCTTGGGCACGGCCCCTGAAGCAGTAGCAGATCGTTTTGGAGCCATAATGAAGGGCTTGACTATGCACAAAGATAAACACAAAAGAGCACAACTCTTTACACAGCGAAACACGTTGATGCTGAATGAGCGAGACAAGACTTCCTGGTTAACACTGCATTCAGCACGCAGGAACTCAACTGCGTGCTCTGATTGGTTAGCTTCTCAGTCATCCGCCAATAGCGTCCCTTGTATGAAATCAACTGGGCAAACCAACTGAGGAAGCATGTACAGGAAGTAAAAAGACACATTGTCCGCAGAACCCGCGAAGCAGCGTAAAATCCGCGTTATATATTTAGTTATGCTTTCATATAAAATCTGCGATAGAGTGATTCCGCGAAAGTCGATGCGCGATATAGCGAGGGATCACTGTAAAACCTAAATGTTATTTTAAAGATATCGAGCGTCTCCAATATCACATATGTTACAGCCATTACGATAGACAGGCCACCAGCAATAAATACGTACAATGCAAGAAAAATTGTATAAAATGTGTGTACAGTTACACTAAACGTACGTACATGTACTAAGTACTGTACGTAGAAAATTAATTATGGTTACTCACCAACAATGACACGACGACTTGTCCGATAACGATGAGATAAATGTTACTGCACAACCAAGGAGAGCGTTACAGCTCTTCTAAAGGAGCCTCTTCAGGCGACTGTGCAGCACCACAGTGTAGCTGTTCCCTTCCTTCAACATATCCAAAACTTTTACCTTTTCGGCAATCATTAGCATCTTCCGTTGGCGCTTGGGCATGGCCCCAGAAGCAGTAGCAGGAGCAGATCGTTTTGGAGCCATAATGAAGGGCTTGGCTACGCACAAAGATAAACACAAAAGAGCACAAAAGATAACTGTTTACACAGCGAAATACGTTGATGCTGAATGAGCGAGACGAGATGCTGGCTAACGCAAAGCGGAATCAATTGCTGCTCTCCGTCGCTGAGCCAATCAGCACCCACTGCATGCTCTGACTGGGTAGCTTCTCAGCCATCCGCCAATAGCATCCCTTGTATGAAATCAACTGGGCAAACCAACTGAGGAAGCATGTACCAGAAATAGAAAAACCCATTGTCCGCAGAAATCCATGAACCAATGAAAAATCTGCAATATATATTTAGCTATGCTTACATATAAAATCCGCGATAGAGTGAAGCCGCGAAAGTCTAAGCGCGGTATAGCGAGGGGTTACTGTACTAATTAACAAAGGATAAAGTAAGGTCCAATGGCCATGGAGGACAAAAAAAAACAAACAAAAAAACCAGGGGCTGGAGAATAAAAAACAAAATCTGCAGGGGTTCCAAGGCCATGAGACCACATTACATTAATGATCTCAATCAGTCCTCATGGTTTTCAGGCTCCAAGTGGAAGAATTCGACAATGATGGTCATGTGGACCTCTGGCCTTCGATCCATCAATGTAGGGACATCACGGTGCCCTGATCAGGTGGTGGGGGTGCAGATCGCCACCACCGACAACCGGAAAGAGAACAGCAAAGTAAAGTAGGGGTTAGTACGGATTGTGGAGTTATAATAAAAAAAAATGATAATTCAATGCATATTCAGGATATCAGAGTTACACTAAAATGAAGCTGTGAGAAAGCCATGTTGAAGTAACGGGTTATTAACAGTTTTTTGACTGTCAGTGGGACCCCACCCCACACCGATCTTACGGTAATCACGGACTGGGTCTCGAAGACTCTATGAAGGGTGTGATGAGGGAGGTTTGTGGTGCTGCACATCTTAAATAATTGGAAGTCCCAGGGTATGCAGGCTCCAGGTGGGTGCAGGTTGTGCATGTGCCATTCCGAGGTTGATTGCTCAATCAGCCAATCACCTCCTTCACGTGCAAATATGAGCAGATTGGTCAAGTGCCTCAGACAGACCTCAGAACAGGTGATTGAAGCACCTGCCCCCCACCTAAAGTGTGAAAAGGAGTCTGTCCAGTAAAACCAAAAGAGAGAACCATGAGTGAGAATGCAGTAGCGGTTTCCTAAACCAGTGTGAGGAAGACGAGGTCGGTAGCCTCACAGATGAGGAAGCATGCAGTGCTATAAGGTCTAGATCGTGTCCCGCTGAATTTATAGACAAGTGGGGTCCGATGTTGGTAGTGGTGGTGGCCGTCCTTGGGATCCCAAAGACGCTAGGAGATCATAGTGGAGGAAAGATCAATAACGTTTTGAGCGTTCTGACAGTCAGGAAGGGAGTTGGAAGTTTGGACCACATCTGCAAACTTCTCCGCCGGTTGCAAGACTGTTATGGTGACAAAGGAGGAAGACATGCTGGGCCCAGGTGGAGAAGCGAGAGAGAGCAGAAAGTCCCCGTTGACCGTATGGTTTTATTCCGTTTTTATTTTTTTTCTTTTGGTTGGAATTTTTATTGAATTTCAAACTCACGGACAAGTCAAGTCAAGTTGGGGAGCATGCACCGGTACAGTGCATTGCCGCATCCACTACTCGACGAAACAACTCAGGATCCCGGTTGGCAACCCCCCAGTCCAGTCCCACCCTCTGGAAATGACCCTCTATCTGCCGCAGCCAGGTGTTACATGGGCAACCCCTTCGCCTGGTCCAACCACTCGGGTCCCCAACAATGAGGATCTTACGAGCCGGATCACTCTCAGGGAAACACGCCACATGGCCGTAGTGCCGTAACTGATGCTCCCTCACAATGCAGGTCATGTGCCTCATTCGGGACTTCATGAGCAACACAAAGTCAAACCAACGCTACCCAAGGATTTTTCCAGAGAGACACACATAAAGGAGTCCAGTCTTCATCTCAGGTCTCTGGATAGCGTCCATGTCTCACAAACAGGAAGCACCAGGACTCTAAAGACTTGGACATTCGTCCTTTTGCTGATATCAGGAGCGCCACACACCCCTTTCCAGGGACCTCATGACCCCCCATGCCCTCCCAGTTCCAGTCCAGTCCCACCTTTCAGAAATGACCCTCTATCTGCCGAGCCAGGTTTTACGTGGGCATGCCCTTGGCCTGGTCCAGCTGTTCGAACCCTCAACAATGAGGATCTTATGAGTTGGATCACCCTTGGAGAATCGCGCCACATGGCCGTAGTGCCGTAACTGGCGCTCCCTCACAATGCAGGTCATGTGCCTCATTCAGGACTCTATGAACAACACCAAGTCAAACCAACGCTACCCAAGGATTTTCCAGAGAGACGCATGTGAAGGAGTCCAGTCTTCATCTCAGGTCACTGGATAGCGTCAATGTCTCGCAACCATATAGCAAACAGACACAGGTGTTTAGAAATTCTTTGTTGTTCGATGAAGCACTGCACTCAGGACACTTGTTTGGTTTTAATAAAAGCACTTAAACACTTTTCATCTGTGTGCGTGTCCTCATTTGCCCGGCTCATCCTCTGTTGGCTCTCAGAAGCTGCCAAGGAGTGCAAAGCTATCCCGGACCACCACAAAAGGAAAGATTGGGTGGCAAGAAAAAAGAATTTTAAGAAACCCTAATTTACTGTGTCAAAGGCGAAGGAAAGATGAAGGACACGTTGGTAGCTCTGGCCAGCCGTAGTGTGTAGATGCCGACCCAGTGGAATGGCCCCCCTTGGCCCCAGTGACTGACGCACCCCATGACAGTAGCAATTAAACCCTGTTACTAATTACCCATATGTGCGATGTGATTCAGTTCATTGACTTTTCGTTTCATTAATTTGTTTTATTCATTTGTATTCTTCAGGCGCTGTGCAGGATCTCTCGCCACACTGTCGGTGCTTTCCAGAGTGTGATTGACAAGGTCGGCCTTCCAGCTGTTCTAAATACTCTGGCTTTGGGAATCAGCCGTGTTCAGCAATGCATGCTTACCATGTTCTCCGCCATGTTGCTGTCTGGAGTTCATCTGCAGAGACTCGTCCAGGAAAAGGTAAAAAAAAAAAAGAATTGTCTGCACTCGCTGAATGCTTTGGAGTTTACGTGTCTGATCCAATTTAGAAGTAAATCCCACCTGTTTGCCACTCAGCGCTCTGCTGCACCACGTTTTTGACAGCTAAATTGGGCATTAAGTTGGATTTTGGGTTTTTTCTGCTTAGCTGCTTTCTTTCGGGTCTAATCATTCCAAAAGATTTTGGGCAGCAGCGCCATGACAGGTGCTCTGTGAGAGAAACCGTGAAGTGTCAAGTTAACTTTACACACACACACCCAAAAAAGTAATTTGAGAGTTTGGATTCTTTGATTTTTGTTTATTCTGTGTGTAACCGACTGATTATACCAGGAGAGATGCTAATTTGATAAGCACCAAGATGCATTACTTCCAAATGGCACCATTTCCTTCCAATTTGATGCACTCAGGCAATTTCCATGATGATTATTGGATTTATGGATTGTTGTGGAGCTGTACAGCAAGAAAAGGCCAGCAAAACAAGCAAGCAAAAGGCAGGCTGGGAAGGAGCCCCGCTGTGAGAGCTTGCTGCACGCTTTCCAATTTTGTTATAATTGGTTTCCATGATTGACATTTGATGCTGATTACATGCATCTGTGTTTACCAGCAAGCCGTGTTCACTTTGTGAAGTCTTAATCAAAGCGATCAATAAAGACTGCAAATCTGTAATGGCCATCGCCGTTCAATTAGCTTTCATTGTTCATGCAGTTGGCTCCAGCGTAATTATTTTAGTATTGCTTGACAATTATTGAAGTAGTAGGGATGCTAATTCAGGTCTTCTGTATTATTTCAGCCATTAGATTAAAATTTACAGGGCAATTAGTGTTTTCCGAGAGACTATATAGATTTTTTTGTGATATGAAGCACTTTTATTTTTAAAGCAACATTGAAAAATTATTTTATTTGTATCACGGGGCATCCCGTGACACTTTACATAAATGTGCTTTGTTTTTTTTTTTTGGTCTGTGTTTTGACAGTCGAGACAAGCGTACCACACAACTGAAATGCCTGGCTGACGTCATGTGGTCCTTCTGCCCTCAATCTAACGATCCCCCCCACAACTGCTTTTCCTCTTAGTGCACCGCCTGCCCTTCTTTTCTGTTTTGTCTTGGTCGAGTATTATATTAGTCCCCTTTTGTACTATAGGTGCATCATCACAACAAGGACAAACAGACTCAAGAACAGTTTTGTTTCCCAAAAGCCATAACCATTCTAAACTCACACATGCACTGACTACACAGTCTAACCCCCACAACCCCTGGACTTCCTTCTATCCATCAACTGTGCAATATCCAATATCTAAATGGTACTGATAATAACTCTGCAATATCTGTTGTGACAGATGGCCGGACCCCATGCCTGGCCGGGACTCTCCTTCACCACATCTGCCGGGGGGACAAGGATGGGAAGCCCAGTATCTCCCCCTGGACGCTAGGTGGCAGCAACCCTGGGTTGCAGCGGTGCCTCTGACTCCCCCAGGGCTTCATGGAGGTTGGAGTTCTGTGGGGTTCTACAGGTGCTGTCAGGGGGTGCTACAACAGGAGCGACTGGCCCCTTTTGGGCACTGGTTTTGCTGCACCGGGAAGTGCAGCTGGAGGCTAGCAATCAACCATCTGGAGCTCTTCCGGGTGCCTGATAAAAGGGAGCCAGAAACCACCACTCGACGGCCAGAGTCGGTAGGAGGAGGACTAAGCTTGTGGAGGAGTGGTGGTCGGAGAGAGAGGATAGTGGTGTTGTGACTTATTGGTGCTGGGGACTGTGTTGTGGCTGGAGGGATTACGGGGAAGACGTGTCCTCCAGCTGAAGAAAAATAAGTCTTTTGGTTTATACGTGCCTCCCGTGTCAAGTCTGTGCCGGGTCAGGCGCCTATATAGCGCCTTTATATTACACTGTATACTGTACAATATCATTACTCTCGGGGTCCAACGTCCACTACTCACTGCACATGATCAGCATTATTAGCAAAATTTAAATTATGTGCAATAACCCAGTAGTGCAATAGTAATGTAAGAATTATGTTCTTCAACACCATCTAACCTCTGCTCCTTAGGGACAAGCTGACAGAGATGGGAGTAGATTCATACCTGGTGGCATGGATCGTGGACTATCTCACAGACAGACCTTAGTATGTGCGTCTTGGGAACTGCAGGTCTGACATTGTGGTCAGCAGCACTGCAGGGGACTGGACTTTCTCCGGTCCTGTTCAGCCAACATACATCGGACTTCCAATACAACTCGGAGTCCTGCCACGTGCAAATGTTCGCTGACGACACTGCTATTGTTGGCTGCAGGAGGAGGAGTATAGGAACCTAATTAAGGACTTTGTTAAATGGTGCGACTCAAACCACCTACACCTGAACACCAAAAAAACCAAGGAGCTGATGTTGGATTTTAGGAGGCCCAGGCCCCTCATGAACCCCGTGATCATCAGAGGTGACTGTGCAGAGGGTACAGACCTATAAACACCTGGGAGTGCAGCTGGATGATAAACTGGACTGGACTGCCAATACTGATGCTCTGTGCAAGAGAGGACAGAACTGACTATACTTCCTTAGAAGGCTGGCGTCCTTCAACATCTGTAATAAGATGCTGCAGATGTTCTACCATACGGTTGTGGCGAGCGCCCTCTTCTACACGGTGGTGTGCTGGGGAGGCAGCATAAAGAAGAGGGACGCCTCACGCCCGGACAAACTGGTGAGGAAGGCAGGCTCTATTGAAGGCACGGAGCTGGACAGTTTGACATCCGTGGCAGAGCGACGGGCGCTGAGCAGGCTCCTGTCAATCATGGAGAATCCACTGCATCCACTGAACAGGATCATCTCCAGACAGAGGAGCAGCTTCAGCGACAGACTGCTGTCACCGTCCTGCTCCGCTGACAGACTGAGGAGACCCCACACTATGCGACTCTTCAATTCCACCCGCGGGGGTAAACGTTAACATTATACAGAGTTATTGTCTGTTATACCTGCATTGTTATCACTCTTTAATTTAATATTGTTTTTTATCAGTATGCTGCTGCTGGAGTATGGGAATTTCCCCCTGGGATTAATAAAGTATCTATCTAGTTATTTATTCTTTCGAGTATTTAAATAATGTGCAATAGTTATTATTCTTTCAATATGTATATAGCGTCGCAGAACTTTTTTGCAACATTTTGCACCATTTGTTTATTTGCTTGTTGTGTTCTACATATATGTCTGCACTGAAGGAGCTGCTTTCAATCTCACTGTACATGTGTATAATGACAATAAAAAATAAAGGCATTCTATTCTTTATCGTGTCGGCTTCATCAGATTGCCTCAACTCCCATAGACTTACCGACTGTTTGTAAGCTATGGTTCTTTAACACTTCTGCATCTTATAACCTCAGGCCATTAGACAGTAAAAGGACAAGCAGGAGTTAAGTTACACATTTTAATAATGTATTATTGTTAATAGTCATAAAATAATAATAATGTGAATATTGCAAACCGTGCATCCTGATAAATGCTAGATGTGCACTTTCAGGCGGCACACAGACTTGTAGTTACTCACATGTCTCTGGTCGAGTCATCATTTCTAGTCTGTTGTGGCGGACGGCCGGGACGCTCTTTTAACACTAGATCTGAGGGAGCAGCCATGGGATCCACGCTACGTCCCCCAGAACGCTTGGTGGCAGCCCCCCAGGGTTGCATCGGGGCCACTATCCTGGAACACTGGAGCTCATCCCTGTTGGGCTCTGTGGCCGCCGCCAGGGGGAGCTGCAAGGCTTCCTGAGCCCGGGTGGGTGGTAACACAGCCACTTCCGGAAGTGCAGCCAAATTTAGGTTAATTGCCACCTGCAGTACTTCCGGGTGGGCTATAAAGGGAGCCTGCAGCCACTACTCGGGGTGCCAGAGTCGGGAGGAGGAGGAGGACAAAGCGGCCTGGGAGGAGTGGAGGAAGAAAAGTGTGTTGGTGTTATTGTTTGGCGTGTTTTGGGACTGTGCTGTAGCTGAGGGACACGGGGAAGACGTGATCCCCCAGAGGAAGAAAAATAAAATCTTTATTTTCATTTTCACCTGTGCCTCTGGTGTCGGACTGTGTCGGATCGGCGCCAACCAAGTGCTTCTGCCACATCTGCTTTCTTCAAGATGGGCCGCATGCCTGTCTCAATATGGCTGCCGAGTTGTGCTCATCATTGTGGTATTCTCTACGTGGCCATGGTGTGAGAGAGAGAGAAGGAGGGAGGGAGATGAAGTGACCAAATTTATACATTCTCTGTCCAAATCCACAGACCCAAAGGGCGTCATGATACAGAATGGCCTTTAATTCAAAACCAATCCCGAAACGGCCATACTTCAGACCAGTAGAATTCTGGTACAACGTATCCCCATTTGCTTTGTGGATGGCTTATAGGCTCTCAGTGCAAACACAGTCACTCTTGCCAAGCTGGTGTGATGCTCCATCCCACACACTGCCTTTTTACACCTGCCCTCAAGTAGTGGATACCATTTATTTAGCTGAAGTTTGCCAGAAACACAGCCACCCTTGCCAAGCTGGTCAGATGCTAATAAATCAAGTGCTATCGTCAATGCTTCTCCTGAATTGAGCACAATCGTGAGAGCAGGCCATTTGTCCAGCCCACCTGCATTGTTACCGCTGTGAATCGAGTGTCATCTTTGGAGCATTTGGGGGTTTCTTAGATTTCATCCGGGGTCTGCAGCAGCCCAACTACAATGCCGCCATGGCCCACAGGTTGGGAAACCTTAGCTTATAGGTAAGCTGTGTGGCAGACGGCTGGGTACCCTACCCTTTATTTTTGGAGCTAAGTGGTACTCGATGCTTCACGGGGTACGGCCCCAACAACCAAACCCGATTATCTGGTGCATCTCTCTTCTCTTGAGGTGCCCAATACTTCGCATGACTGTTCCCTCTGGATCATCGTTTGTGTTTTGTTGGTTTGTGACACTCTTTAAGTTTTATGGGGACTCGCCCCCATTCCTCTCTGAAAGTAAAAAAAATTTGAATCCGTGCATACTGTTTGTTATTCACATCCACTTGTTGGCGTATGCATGTCTTCACGCTCGAATCCAAGCAGAACGTTATAAGAGAGAACCCTGGTGTGAAATCTTCCACTTGAGGCATCATGTTGGCACCCAAAAAGTTTCACATTGTTGAATTTCTGATTAAAGATTCTCAGCCTGGACTTTTTAAAAAGTTTAAGTTATTCTGGCTGCAAGGAACATACAGTAAGGGTTATCGGTACTTCAAATATGCATCTGTCAGGCCAAGCAGACTCTTTAAAAAGTTATACTCTGATGTATTTGGCATTTCTTTTTTCATTGTAGAGCACCGTTTGTAACGCACAGTTTCTGTTTTCCAGGATTTAGTTACAAAAGTCATTCGATTACTTGAGGGTCCTTCGCCAGCCATTCGTGCAAAGGCTTTCCTTGTGCTGCTGCAGGTCTTAATGAATAACCGGGACATGCTACAGTTGTGCTGCAATTCAAGGTAAGGGTCTGACTTTTACTTCAGTAGAGGTAATAAGGGGGCTTGTTACAGTGTGTGTGTTATCTGATTGCCTGTATTGTGCTCCTCATACACGTCATAACCTCTTAGGCTTTTTTTTTCTTTCTTAATGGGGGAATAAGGAAAATTGTTGAAGCAAGCTACTGTATACAGCCATTACCTGTAGCCTCTCACATGTCTCACAGTCCATCTTGCACCTTGTGTATTCAATCCTAGGGACCTCTGATGGCCGACAGCTCACTGACTGGGACTGTCCTTTCTTCCAAACCTTTACTTCAGCCCAGTTTTACCTTCCTTTTGTGCCCATAAGGTGGGGGGACAGGTAAACAAGGAATGGACAGTTTTGTTCTCGGCTATGCTAATGGCAGTCAGACAAAGAACGAAACACTGGCTTTTACGTTTTCACTTAAAAATTATTTATTTGCATCTGAGCCAGTAACAGAAAATATAAGACAATACAAAGAATTATACAACCCGGGTGGGATGTGGCTGTCTCCATTCAGTCCCAGATGACAATTGCCAGACAGCATTTTTTTTTTTTTTTTTTACTTTAGATACAGATCATCTTCTTCTTTCAGCTGCTTCTGTTAGGGGTCGCCACAGCGGATCATCTTCTTCCATATCTTTCTGTCCTTGTCATCTTGCTCTCCGACACCCATCACCTGCATGTCCTCTCTCACCACATCCATAAACCTTCTCTTAGGTCTTCCTCTTCTCCTCTTGCCTGCCAGCTCTCTCCTTAGCATCCTTCTCCCACTATACCCCTCATCTCTCCTCTGCACAACGCCATCTCACCTCTCTGACTTTGTCTCCCAACTGTCCAACTTGAGCAGACCCTCTAATGTCCTCATTTCTAATCCTGTCCATCCTCGTCACACCCAATGCAAATCTTAACATCTTTAACTCTGCCACCTCCAGCTCTGTCTCCTGTGCCACCGTCTCCAGCCCATATAACGTAGCTGGTCTCACTAACGTCCTGTAGACCTTCCCTTTCACTCTTGCTGATACCCGTCTGTCACAAATCACTCCTGACACTCTTCTCCACCCTGCCTGCACTCTTCTTCACCTCTCTTCGACAATCCCATTACTCTGTACTGTTGATCCCAAGTATTTAAACTCATCCACCTTCACCAACTCTTCTTTTTGCATCCTCGCCATTCCACTGACCTCCCTCTCATTCACACACATGTATTCTGTCTTGGTGGTCCTACTGACCTTCATTCCTCTCCAGGGTCTCCTCAACCTGCTCCCTACTCTCACTACAGATCACAATGTCATCAGCAGACATCAAAGTCCACGGGGACTCCTGTCTAATCTCGTCTGTCAGCCTGTCCATCACCACTGCAAATAAGAAAGGGCTCAGAGCCGATCCCTGATGTAATCCCACCTCCCTCACTCCTACCACAGACCTCACCACGGTCACACTTCCCTCATACATATCCTGTACCACTCTTAGGTACTTCTCTGCCACTCCCGACTTCCTCATGCAATACCACAACTCCTTTTCGAGTCACCCTGTCATTAGCTTTCTCCAGGTCTACAAAGACACAATGCAACTCCTTCTGGCCTTCTCTAAACTTCTCCATCAACATCCTCAGAGCAAACATCACATCTGTTGTGCTCTTTCCTGACATGAAACCATCTTGCTGCTCGCTAATCATTACCTCCCTTCTTAACTGAGCTTCCACTACACTTTACTCAGGAATTATATGAGACCCTCCAGATTTATAGGGCAGAGTGCAATTCTTGGTGGTGACTGGCAGGTGACCCTGCCTCTTGGGGATAAGGGGGTCACCCACAAATCACATGGGACTTAACAAAGGCAGCTTACATAAGCGAAACCCCAAACAAAGAATAATGCACATAATCGGTAGGAGTATCATTAACATAAATAGAATTAAAAAGAGCCATAAAACTTGAATCTGAACACCAGCCAGGGGAGGAAACCCGGCTGAGACACGACAGCCTCTTGCAGTTCCTGCCTACCCACTTTGCAATAAGTCGGCATAAAATTTGGGATTTGTATGAGCATTGGAGAGATTGCAGATTTCTTTTATGCTTATTTTCAAAATAAGTAAATCTTTCTAAAGTGGTTTCAATTCTACTGTGGGGATATTCAGGACGATTCACAGGTGGGCTATTAAGTATAATTTTGTGGCAGACCACATGTTTGATGTGTACTCATTTTAAAATATCAGCAGACCATTTTGGTTTTTACTTCAAAGATGTCAAGTATTTAAATCCTCAAAACAAACGAACACAGCAAGTGCCCGCACGTCGGTTTACGTTTTTGAATTCAGATTCAGACAATAATATAAACTGAAAACCGAATATGCCGCCCTGATCAAATCAAGTTAAATTTAACACCTTGGAAGATTTACATGTAATTGTCATTTGGAATCAGTCCTTAATTATTGGGAGCTGATGTTCTCCTACACCTTAAAGGTTGAACCATTTAAAGGCAATCTTTAACCATGCAATTAAACTTAATTTAGACTTCTAAATCTAATTTATGATAATTAAGACTGGAAGAATAATTAAGTCAAGTTTTTTTTTTTTTTTTATTGGAACATAAAATGTTAGCATAAGGCAAGTTCAAAAATACACTTGTAATAAGAAATTAACCAAACAACTAAAACATTTATTTCTGTCGCACATTTTCATACAAATAATGAGCTCAAAGTGCTTTACGTGGTGAAGAAAAGAGACAAAGTAAGAATTAAAATCAGAGAACACTAATTAACATAGAATAAGAGTAAGGTCCAATAGCCAGGTAGGACAGACAAAACAAAAAAAACTCCAGACGGATGGAGAAAGAATAAAATCTGCAGGGGTTCTGAGGCCACGAGACCACCTGATCAGCCCCCTCTAGACATTCTACCTAACATAAATGATCAGTCCTCATGGTATTCAGGGTTCACATGGAAGGACTTGATAATGACGGTCATGTGGACTTTTGGCCTTTAATCCATCAATGTAGGAACATCGCGGTGCTTTGATCAGGTGGTGGTGGCGCAGGTCGCCACCACAGAAAACCGGGAAAAGAACAGAAGAGAGAGTAGGGGTTAATATGGAATTTGGAGCCACCATGAATCTATACTAATAAACGGCAAAGCCCTCACTCACTCACTCACTCACTCACTCACTCACTCACTCACTCACTCACTCACTCACTCACTCACTCACTCATCACTAATTCTCCAACTTCCCGTGTAGGTAGAAGGCTGAAATTTGGCAGGCTCATTCCTTACAGCTTACTTACAAAAGTTGGGCAGGTTTCATTTCGAAATTCTACGCGTAATGGTCATAACTGGAAGCTGTTTTTCTCCCATTTACTGTAATGGAGTTCAGCTGGAGGGGCGGAGTTCGTATGACATCATCACGCCTCTCACGTAATCACGCATTACGTAGAAAGCCAGGAAGAGCTACAAAACGCGCTTTAGAAAACATGCATTATATAATTAAGAAGGCAGCGAAACAATTAGAAGCGAGCGAGTGACATATATATAAAACCATATTCAGCGGCTCACGTGAACTGACGCAGTGCGCAGACAAAAAGTAACAGTTGCAAAGAGTGCTGAACAAAAACTGAATTACACTGCTACGCTCAAATAGATAAACCACACTCCGTGGCGCGATACTAAAGCATTAGACTGTAGCGCCCACGTCCGAGGTTCGACTCCCGAGAGGGGATGCACTAAGTATGTACGCGCGCTTCTCGATTTATTTTAACCTCGCATCCCCTTAGTTTGAGACGTATGAAAACGCATGCGGTTAACGCAGAAAGACAGATCACCTATTCACCTATTGAAGCTTCATGAATAATGGATACTTTATTCGCGATCAATGATTGTTTTGGTAAAGCCATACTCAGTGTATTCATTAGATGAACGGTAAAAAAGTAAGAGCGAGGGGACGGTAACTTACTGAAGCACACAAGCAAAACCACAATAGCACGCGGGCTCGATGTACTGACTTGCGCGATCACATTCCAAAAATATTTCTTTTCAAATTCTATTTAGTACATATGAGTCAAACTCAACACTTCCGGCCCGGCGTGTAATTATATCCGGCCCGCGAGATCATTTTATATACTGTATTATTGTTATTAATGGCCCGGGTATATGAAGCGCTGGTAACACAATAAACTACAGATCCCATAATGCAGCGCTTCACCTGCCTTGCCGAACACTTAACACGTTAATCAAGTCTAGCTTATGATACTGTAAATTATTGCGAAGCTAGCCCACACGATGCCGAAGAGAAAAGTTGATTCTGAAAATAGAGCCTTTAAAAACCGGTGGGAGGCTGAGTATATGTTTACTGACATTGCCGGTAAACCCGTATGTCTCATTTGTGGAGCTAATGTGGCTGTAATTACAGAATTTAATCTAAGACGGCACTATGAGACAAAACATCACGGTAACCTGAAAGACCTGAATGCAATGCAGAAGATACAGAAAGCAGAAGAATTAAATAAGAATCTGACACTTCAGCGGACGTTTTTACCCGTGCACAATCACAAAGTGATTTCAAGTGAAGCTGCTTTTATGGGAGACACAAATAAACCAGTGCAACTTGCCCCACTTTCCCTGTTGCCAAGTAATGTTGAACCAAGTCGTCACTACGGTGTTCCAAAATACGCACTTTGCTGATAAACTGAGCGCACTGAGTTTGCACGGCGCTTTGGTGCCTTTGAAGAACAAAAAAAGTCCGTCTACATGCGGCTCGAACCTTGTGCATGTTTGGTAGCACATATCTGTGTGAGAAGCTCTTCTCAGTGATGAAGACTAACAAAACAGCACACAGGAGTCGCCTCACTGATGAGCACCTGCAGTCCATCCTGAGAATCTCCACAACACAGAACCTCACACCAAACATAAACGAACTTGTTGCCAAAAAAAGATGCCAGGCGTCCAGCTCTAAAATGACATATGAGCAAAGACAACTGAATGATTTGATTTGTTATTGCTGAAAGGAACACATTTTATTTATATTTCCAGGTTTTGTTATGCAGCATGTTCATATTTGAATTTGTATAATTTTGACAGGATATATTTTTATGGAGAGCAAAATCTTTTGGGATATTTAAAATCTAAGTTTATTTTTTATATAAAATTACATAAGAGTAAAGAAATTTGAATGTTTGTTCTTTTAACGTTTACTTTATTTCTAACTTGTATAATTTAGACAGGATATATTTTTATGGAGAGCAAAATATTATAAGTTGTTTAAGGTTTGAGTTGATTTATTCAGGAATAATATTCCTGTCTGTTTTTACCATTCCTACCAAAGATATTTCTGTCGACTAAATAAAAATTCCTTCTATTTAAAATTTAAATAGAACTTGAACAAATATGATAGTTCATAATATCCACGCAGACTTGCACGTAAGAGCGGGAGTTATCCGTTTTAACAAGCAGCGTATTGCACTGATAGGAAATAGCTTTGTGTGTATATATGTAGATATGTATGTATATGTATATATATGTTTATATATGTGTGTGTGTGTGTATGTATATATATGTATTTGTGTGTATATATGTGTGTGTATGTATATGTATGTGTATATATGTAGATATATATATATGTATGTATATATGTGTGTGTATATATATATATATATATATATATATGTATAGATATGTATATATATATGTTTGTGTGTGTGTGTAAATATATATATATATATATATATGACAGCAACACTCATCACTCACAACAGTGACAAAACAATTACATTGACAATCATGTTACGTTATTTTCAAAATGTTTCCTTTTCTTTTTCATTGCTTCTTTAACACATTACTTCTCCGCTGCGAAGCGCGGGTATTCTGCTAGTAGTAATGATAATTAATTGAATATACAGAGCATCAGGAGGGGGGGTGTAACACATCCAAAAGGCAAAATTGGGTTGCGAGAAAGAAAAATGTAAGATCCACTGCAATAAGGCATCCTAAAGCAAACAAAATCATTCTGAGAACCCATAACAACAGAAAATCAGAATACAGTACAATCCCTCTTAACCGGCCTCGCATTAACCAGCCGGCGGATTATCTGGCCTGTTAAAATAAAATAAAAAAAAATGTTTTAATCTTGAGTTCTTCTTTATATTATATGTATGCACTTCCTTCTTTCCTGGAAGGTGAGAGGGCTCCTACGCTCAGAGTGATTTCCGTTTACATATTCCTTAATGAATTTTCCACGGTGCCTTCTTCTTTCTACCTGGCGGCTCCCCTGCTTCTCCCATCGGTCTTTGCAACAGGGGAGTTGGCCTACCTGCAGGTGCAGCTGCCTTTCACACTGGTCCTGTAGCCCTCCGATCCCTGGCTATGTCGGGCTCCATCCGGACCGAGACTTGGGTTCTTTCCCCAGCGGCCAGGGCGTTCACGCTGGGCTAAACCAGCCCAAAGCCTCCACGACTGCCGCTGCCTTTCTACTGCAAGTCGTCTTCAATACCGGTCACTCCAGCTCCGTGATCGCCTATGAGTGTGTGTCATAGTGTGTCCATGTATATATGTGTGTGTGTGTTTACAGTGTGTGTGTATATATATACTATACAGTATATATTAATAGATATATATATGTTGCATAGTTTTACTGTCAAATAATGCAAAGATTACGCAACACGTATTTCGCCCTTATTTGGGCTCACCAGGCGTACACACTCCACTGCTCCCCTTGCAGGGATCGAACCTCAGACGTCGGCGTCAGAGACGAAGCCCCTTTACGCTGCGCCACGGTGTGTAGTTCGTTTTTATTTGACAGCCTTAAGATCGGAGTAATTATATTCATTGCATTCGTAGTCTGAGTCCCGACCTGAT
>JANRMT010062841.1:6826058-6841960 GCA_026402145.1 Polypterus bichir lapradei | reverse complement strand
TATAGAGATATATATATATAGAGAGATATAGAGATATATATATATAGATTGTGGAATATAAAGAAAAAAGAAGCTCCACAAAAATGAAGTTTTGGGGACTGTCCCCATATATTGTCCAACAGACAAAAATAAAGCAATAAAAATGGTTGAAATGATCAAAAGTACTGTAATGGTAGCAATTGACAAAGTACATGAAACAAAATGGCATTTATATACAGAATGGTAATGAAAACAGGAAGTGGTTGGCAGGAAATTACATCAAATTCGGGTACCGGAAGTGACATCATTTTGAATGGACCTGGAAGTGAAGTCATCCATAGTGGCCGGAAGTGATGTCATTAAGGGTGTCGGAAATGACGTCTTGGCATCCATTTTGGAACCTGGAAATGGAAGGATTTATTTTTCCTCAGTTTTCCTGTTGGGAGATCAAGAGATTCGGGTAAATACCAAGTGACAACCCTTTGTCTCGCGATGTTTCGCTCACCTTTAGGCTTTTTGACTGACTCCTAAATGCATGTGTGTGACAAGATATATATATATATACACATAATTCCGTCAACAAAAAATTTTTTTGATTGAGCGCGTAGCCACTGATGCACCGCTGCTTTCACATCAGAGTTCTTTCCTTTCTTCATTCCTTGTGGTCGTGGTTGTAGCTGGATGTCCGGAGCGCTCTGCATCTGTCACACTAGTGCAGCCATTTTCAAACATTTCAATCCGCTCATTGACGACTCTACGAGAGAGAACTTTATCCCCATACCGAGCGCACATGCGGAGTATGAATTTGTGCGCCCGTCACACTTTCTGCCCACAAAACGCGTGTGAAAGAACGCTGTTCCTCTTTGGTGCAGTTTCGCAGCCGTCTTCACCACAGGGTAACAACTCTTATAACTAAACTTCAAGGGCAGCCGGCTTGCCAGACAGAACTCTGGTCACATGACACTGTTCGACATGACCAGTTACTACTCCTCCAGCCTTTACCGTTGACCAACGAAAATATAAAAGTGCAGAAACTTTTTGAATGATCCTCGTATGTATATGTTATATATAATTTTTTTACTTTTTGCTAGCTTGTGTCCTTTTTTGTATTTTGTTTGTGGTTATTGTTCCATCTGTGTCTTTTGTTGTTTCAGACACAGTGGCACAGTGGTTGGCACTGCTGCCTTACACCTCAGGTCAAATATTTTTCTTTACGTCAATAATCAGTCCCGCATAATTGCCAGACACTTCCTCGAGCTCTCATCGATTAAATTAAAACTCCATTGCACCATTATAAGGTGCTCAAAATAAATTCAGTTCCTCCTTCCACGTTGACCTCAATTCATTTCATGGAGTTTGTTGAAGTTTCCAAACATTTTTGTGATTTCGCCGGACTCCTGCAGTGTTCGCTCATGACTTCATTACATTGTACAAGTACCTGAGCCTTTTTGCACAGCGTATATATTTATATTTTTGTGCAGGTGTAAAGAGGAATTGCAGAATTTGGAGTCGGGGGGGGTTAGGATTTGGCCGGTGCTCCCCAACCTTACAAAGAGACTTGCTTCTAATCATCACAGCCCCAAACGCCAATAACTGTGATGAAAAGATAAAGAATGTTGCAAACGCAAGAGATCTGCTGTGGCAGCATTAGTATGGAGCTGATGCATATTGTTTTTGACATCATTGTAATCCATAAAGAACAGAGTGAGAATTGGATTTTAACATGCATAAAACAAAAAGATCGCGTCCCTGTGGTGCATTAATTAGAACCAAATGCCTTTCGGCCTGCCGTACAGAATTATTAGTGGTGAACTTTGCTTTATTGTAAACATTAAAAGATAAATGTTTAAAAATAAGTCAAAGCTAAAGCTCATCAGAGGCACTTGCATTATTCAGTATTAAAAAGAAACAAAATGCATTTATTGGCGTCATAACTGGTAGGCAAGAACCAGAATACCCAGAGGGAGCTGAGTGAGAGCATAACGAGGGCACAACCTTTATTCTGTTTTTGCTGTGCTGTTATTATTTTCTGGGATTTATGAACACTGAGTAGTTGTCAGTAATGACACTGATTTGGCACGCAGATTTACAACTACTGCAGTATGAAGTCAGGATTTTTAATCCTCCTTTTAAACTTTCTCCTGCCTGTAGGTCCGTTTTTAATTTTTTTGGTTTTTCCGGGAATGAGTTGTAGACAACATCAAGCAAAGACAGGAGCCAGCCGTGGACGTGATGCTGGGCCACAGCCGTCCTCAACATTAACTCGGTTTCAAAGTCCAATCCAGGAATTACGCGGACGCCACGCGCCAGGAATCGCGTTCGGTCCAAGTGCTTTTGGGCATCAAACTAATAGATGTTGGAGTTTAGGGTGTGGCGTGGCATGTAGATGGATGCAAAATTGGCTCAGACACAGGAAGCAGAGGGTGATGGTGCGAGAGACCCGATCAGAACCTGGTGATGTTAAGAGTGGAGTCTAGCAGGGGGCAGTGCTGGGGTCGCTGCTACTTTTAATATATAAAAACGAATTGGAAAGGAATTTTAGTAACAAGATGGTGAAGTTTGCAGATGATACCAAGATAGGAGGATTGGCAGATACAGTGGAACCTCAGGTCATGACCGTAATTCATTCCAAAACTCTGTTCGCAACCCGATTTGGTCATGACCCGAAGTAATTTCCCCCATAGGATTGTATGTAAATACAATGAATCCATTCCAGCCCGTACGAACTGTATGTAAATATATTTTCTTAAAGATTTTTAAGCGCAAAAATAGTTCATTATACCATAGAATGCACAGTGTAATAGTAAACTAAATGTAAAAACATTGATTAACACTAAGAAAACCTTAAACAGAGAAAACTAACATTGCAAGAGTTCACACTACAGCCTTACTGCAGGTCTGACATTGTGGTCAGCAACACAGGAGCGCCGTAGGTGACTGTACCTTCTCCGGTCCTGTTCAGCCAACATACATCAGACTTTAAATACAACTCGGAGTCCTGCCATGTGCAAAAGTTTACTGACGACACTGTCTATTGTGGGCTGCATCAGGAGTGGGCAGGAGGAGGAGTATAGGAACCTAATCAAGGACTTTGTTAAATGGTGTGACTCAAACCACTTACAACTGAACACCAGCAAAATCAAGGAGCTGGTGGTGGATTTTAGGAGGCCCAGGCCCCTCATGGACCCCGTGATCATCAGAGGTGACTGTGCAGACCTATAAATACCTGGGAGTGCAGCTGGATGATAAACTGGACTGGACTGCCAATACTGATGCTCTGTGCAAGAGAGGACAGAGCCGACTATACTTCATTAGAAGGCTGGCATCCTTCAACATCTGCAATAAGATGCTGCAGATGTTGTATCAGACGGTTGTGGTGAGCGCCCTCTTCTACATGGAGGTGTGCTGGGGAGGCAGCATAAAGAAGAGGGACAAAGTGGTGAGGAAGGCAGGCTCTGTTGTAGGCACAGAGCTGGCAGTTTGACATCCGTGGCAGAGTGACGGGCACTGAGCAGGCTCCTGTCAATCATGGAGAATCCACTGCATCCACTGAACAGGATCATCTCCAGACAGAGGAGCAGCTTCAGCGACAGACTGCTGTCACCGTCCTGCTCCACTGACAGACTGAGGAGACCCCACACTATGCGACTCGGGGGGGTAAACGTTAACATTATACAAAGGTATTGTCTGTTATACCTGCATTTTTATCACTCTTTAATTTAATATTGTTCTTTATCAGTATGCTGCTGCTGGAGTATGTGAATTTCCTCTTGGGATTAATAAAGTATCTATCTATCTATCTATCTATCATATAGTGCCTTTCATATCTATCTATCTATCTATCTATCTATCTATCTATCTATCTATCTATCTATCATATAGTGCCTTTCATATCTATCTATCTATCTATCATATAGTGCCTTTCATATCTATCTATCTATCTATCTATCACTGTAAACACTTTTTTTAATGAGTTTTAAGCACTGGGATAAAAATGAACATTTGAAAACTCCCTAATTTATACAAAAACTAACCGTAAACAACCAACAAAACTAACCTTGCATGAGTCGAGTTCTGGCATGAAGGATGTGAGGAGGAAACTGGGTGGAGAGCAGATTACAGTTTTGAGGTAAAGTCCCTCTGCGCGATGCACGTCTGACCGAGAACAATGTACTGTACAAGGAGAGACTGAACACATGCATAAATCATTGGCGCGTATGAACCAGAAGGGAAACTGGCTTGTTCGTCACCCGAGTGTGTGGTCGTGAACAAATGCAAAAGTTTGCAAACTTTTTGGTCGTAACCCAATTTGTATGTGGTCTGAGACGTTCGTGACCCAAGGTTCCACTGTAACTGAGAATCTGTTGAATCATCACATATGAACCTGGATTCAGACTGGCCTGGGTAGATTTGCGTTTGATGAAATGTAATGTCAGTAAATGTAAAGAATTACATGTAGGAAGGAAATATGTGAGGTTTGAATACAAAATGGAAGGTCTAAAAATCGAGAGTCCACCTTATGAGGCGGATTTAGGAGTCATAGTAGACTTGACATGATCAACTGTCAAAATCGGAAGCACACCTCATGAGAAGAACTTAAGAGTCCCCATGGACTTGTCAGTATTGTGTTTAGAAGCCATTAAGAAGTCTAACAGAATGTCAGGTTATATAGCGCCTTGATGTGTGGAGTACAAGTCACAGGAGGTTCTGCTCAAGTCTTTATAACACACTGGTGAGGCCTCATCTGGAGCCCTGGGTGCAGTTTTGGCTACAAAAAGGACATAACAGCAGTAGAAAAAGTCCAGAGAAGAGCGACTAGGCTGACTCCAGGGCTACAGGGGATTATAAGGAAAGATTGAAAGAGCTAAGCCTTTACAAGAGAAGACGAGGAGACCTGATGGAAGTGTTTAAAATTTTGAAGGGAGTTAGTCCAGTGGATTGAGACAGAGACTTTAAAATGAGTTCATCAGGAACACGGGGACACCGTTGGAAACTTGTGAAGGGGAAATGTCACACAAACGTTTTCTTTTCACAGAGAACCATAGACACATGGAATAAGTGACCAAGAAATGTAGTGGACAGTAGGACTTTAGGGACTTTCAAAACTCAACCTGATGTTATTTTAGAAGAATTAAGTGGATGGAAGTGGCGAGCTTTGTTGGTCTGAATGGCCTGTTTTAATGTTTTAATACTGCATTTCCCAGGTCCAGTTTGTAAGGCAGTGATGATGCTTGGATGTGACAAGATAAATAGCCTTAAAGGAATATTCAAACCAAGAATGACGTGTTATCTTCTTACCCCATGTAGTTGTTGGTGTGGTTTTTGATTTGATAAACAAATGAACTTCCTTGTAGAAGCCTTTTTCTATCAGCTCAGGGTACAACTACTACTACTACTACTACTAAGAGTAATTCATTACATTTCTATAGCGTTTTTCTCACTACTCAAAGTGCTAACACATAGTGAGCACACAGGACGTGAACCCACAATCTCCTTACTGTGTGGCAGTAGAGCTACCACCGCGCCACCTGTGTGGTAACTAAAACTAAAGTGTAAAAGTAATTCACGCTTTTGTCTCTTCTCGGCTTGTCACACTGGAGTTGATCAGTCATCCCTTGCTCGCCTGCAATTTAGTCCAGGACACCACGGCCGGACTCCTCTGACAGGCACGTGAAGACAGAATCATGTCAGGCCAGTCTGAGCCTCTCTTCAATGGCTTCCTGTTCACTGCAGCATTGAGATGAACTCTTTGAAGGCTGAATATTTTTTCATTTTCTGAAAAGCACACAAAGCAATGGTTTCACGCATACGTCAACGTAAAACGTCTGTTGCTGTGTGCTGTGGCTTCTGTTGGTGCATGTTCGGCATCTCTTTGGTGGCATTGGCTGTGTGGGGGCAACTCAATGGTCAGCAGGAGTGCACAGTGGGCCAGAAGCAGAATTTAATATGCATACTGTCTGAATTAATATGTAATACTGTTTGATTTTTTTACATTTTCTCAATTTGTTTACCTAAAGAATCCTGCAAGCACTTTTATTTTTTACTGATATACTGTTTATTCCTTTGCTCAGATTACAGTGCTATGATGTTTCTTATAAACTGCTTGAAACATAGTGTGGCATACTGTGAACCTTTACAGCAGGATCAATAAGTACAATGATTTTTTTAGTGATATAGGAACATGTTAATTCCTTTCCTCAGATTGCACAAAGGGTATTGCTAAGATGTCTGAAGTTATAGGGACTGTGATAAATGCAGTTGCAGATCCCACTGTTCTGATTGCATGAAAAGTAAACTTTTATGCATATAGTGGTGTGTTCTTCGTACTATGATAGTTTTCCTAAAATTCGTTTTAAAAAGTTTGCAATATATCACCTTGCTTACAATATTACAATACAGTGGAACCTCGGTTCACTAACATCTCGGTACACGTACAAATTGGTTCATGACCAAAAACTTTGTCAAACTTTTGCCTCGGTTCACGACCACACACTCGGTATACGAACAAGCCAGTTTCCCTTTCGGGTTTGTACATGTTCAGTCTCTCCTTGTGCATTTTCCTGTGCAGCGAGTGAGCGAGAGATAGAGAGCACGACACACACACAGAGGCGAGCAAGAGAGACGCACACAGAGGCGCGCAAGAGAGACGCACACACAGAGGCGTGCAAGAGAGAGACACGCACACAGGCGCTGGATAGAGAGAGGCACACATACAGGCGTGCGAAACAGAGACACACACAGGCACTCCAAGCTCGGGAAAGAGACACACGCACACACGAAAGAGAGAGAGAGAGGGATTGGATGCATAAGGTAGAAAAGGCTTGTTTTTGTTTTCAGTTCTGTTTACAGCGATCGATTCGTAGCGTGCATTGTGGCAATGTTACTTTTCTTGGTGGTTTATTAAATTACGGATTTTTCAAATGTTCATTTTTTTTCCTTGTGCTTAAAACTCATTAAAAAAAAAAAAAAAAAAAGTGTTTTTAGCGAGCGATTCCTGACACTATATCGTGATCTCTTGCAGTGTTAGTTTTCTCTGTTGTTCAATGTTTTCTCAGTGTTATTCAATGTTTTTACATTCACAGTGGCTTGCAAAAGTATTCGGCCCCCTTGAACTTTTCCACATTTTGTCACATTACAGCCACAAACATGAATCAATACAAAGTGGTGTACATGTGAGAAGTGGAACGAAAATCATACATGATTCCAAACATTTTTTACAAATAAATAACTGCAAAGTGTGCGTAATTATTCAGCCCCCTTTGGTCTGAGTGCAGTCAGTTGCCCATAGACATTGCCTGATGAGTGCTAATGACTAAATAGAGTGCGCCTGTGTGTAATCTAATGTCAGTACAAATACAGCTGCTCTGTGACGGCCTCAGAGGTTGTCTAAGAGAATATTGGGAGCAACAACACCATGAAGTCCAAAGAACACACCAGACAGGTCAGGGATAAAGTTATTGAGAAATTTAAAGCAGGCTTAGGCTACAAAAAGATTTCCAAAGCCTTGAACATCCCACGGAGTACTGTTCAAGCGATCATTCAGAAATGGAAGGAGTATGGCACAACTGTAAACCTACCAAGACAAGGCCGTCCACCTAAACTCACAGGCCGAACAAGGAGAGCGCTGATCAGAAATGCAGCCGAGAGGCCCATGGTGACTCTGGACGAGCTGCAGAGATCTACAGCTCAGGTGGGGGAATCTGTCCATAGGACAACTATTAGTCGTGCACTGCACAAAGTTGGCCTGCACTATGCGCCAGTCTCTGTCTCTGCCACTCGCGTATGTGGATTTCACTTTAACCAAACAACAAAACTTTTAATTCTCGCGGATACGCCTCTTCATTGAGAAGAAACACTACTTTTACCTGATGGCAACACAAATTAGACGATCTACAAGTCTCCAACTTAAAGTTTTATTCTGAAAAATATATTCAATCTCTTTTCACTGTTCCGTCATTTCACTGAGTAGTAATTTCCATTTGTTTGCACCAATGCAATCATTTTTTGGACACTTTCCAATTTTCGTACTTCCATCATCTCTAATCTGCTCTGCATGTGTACTGCACCTACGTTTTTTGAATTCTTTACGACGTTCTACTTTGTCATCTACTCTTTGTCTTTTATTTCCGGCCCCGGGTGTGATTAAATCTCTTGGCACAAAGTCTCGTCTCGCAGGACATGAAAGTATCTCTCTGAAAAAGTCACGTCTTGTCCCAGGCTAAAAAGTCTCGTCTCCTCCCAGGTTTTTTTTTATATAATAGAGAGATATACTTTATTAATCCTTGAGGGGAAATTGTCTTTTTGCATGACCTTTGTGGGTAAGAGCGAAAGGTTAGCCATTGCATAGCACTCCTGGAGCAATTTTCAGGCTAAGGGCCTTGCATGAAGTCCCAGCAGAGTTGGATCCCTTTTGGCAGTAACAGGATTTGAACCAGCAGCTCTTCCAGATACCAGCGGTGATCTTTAGCTACAGGGCCACCACTCTGCCTTCTTCTCTGGCCTAATTACGTTGCATTAGTCCGGCTTTCTGTCTTCCCACTAACAAAGTTTCTGATAAAACAGCAGCCTATGGTGGCCAGAACTGGACACTAGTAAACACTTAGTGCTGTATAAGGCATCTTCCGAGACCAGAATGATGGGAGTGCAGGTCCAGCATGTGAATTAAGACTCACCAGTGATTTCAACTGCCCCAGCACATGCCCCCCCGTGTTCTTCCCTGCTTAGGTGTGCGGTTCTTACAATTTTTAAAACAAATAAAATGCACCACTGATTTGTTACTGCAGTTGATGATCAGTTTTGTCAATACTTTATTTTGGGGTGGGAGCAGGGGGGAAAATTGATTTTATATTTATGTGTTATTTGCCTTGGTATTGGTTTGTTATTGGTACTTGTGATGGAGTGTCAGGGGTCCATGGTGGGTTCCAGTGTTTATCTATAAAGAAAAAAAATAGTGTCTCCCGTTTCAGCCAGGGTTCTTCATATCTGTTTTATGTCCTTTTTGTTCATTTTTGATTCTTTTGTTTGTATTAATATTGCTTGTGCTTTATGGGTAACCCCCCACAACCCCCCCCAGCGCGGCGAGGCCATCTGTTGATCACTGCCCTCCACCCTGTAAATCCAGCGGGTCTCCCAGAGTTCCTAAAGTTATTGGTGAGTTGTGTACTTTGTTGGTGTGCCTGGTGCTTATTCTGACTTATTATTGGAATATTTTGATCTTCTGCCTTCCCATCTCAGGCAATTCCTTTTTGTGCTCCTCAAAGTTTCTTGTTCTACAGGACAGTTCTGTTTAAAAATAAATGTTTAATTTTGTAAAGATTGTTTGAGGCCCTTTTTTTGTGTCTCTAGCCGGGGTTTTGATAGTAAATCTCCTCTAGAGGGAAATTTATGGAAGTACAGTGGGTACGGAAAGTATTCAGACCCCCCTTCAATTTTTCACTCTTTGTTATATTGCAGCCATTTGCTAAAATCATTTAAAGTAATTTTTTTCCTCATTAATGTACACACAGAACCCCATATTGACAGACAAAAAAAAAAGAATTTTTGAAATTGTTGCAGATTTATTAAAAAAGAAAAACTGAAATATCACCTGGTCCTAAGTATTCAGACCCTTTGCTGTGACACTCATATATTTAACTCAGGTGCTTTCCATTTCTTCTGATCATCCTTGAGATCACCTTCATTTGAGTCCAGCTGTGTTTGATTCTACTGATTGGACTTGATTAGGAAAGCCACACACCTGTCTATATAAGACCTTACAGCTCACAATGCATGTCAGAGCAAATGAGAATCATGAGGTCAAAGGAACTGCCTGAAGAGCTCAGAGACAGAATTGTGGCAAGGCACAGATCTGGCCAAGGTTACAAAAAAATTTCTGCTACACTTAAGGTTCCCAAGAGCACAGTGGCCTCCATAATCCTTAAATGGAAGACGTTTGGGACGACCAGAACCCTTCCTAGAGCTGGCCGTCCGGCCAAGCTGAGCTACCGGGGGAGAAGAGCCTTGGTGAGAGAGGTAAAGAAGAACCCAGAGATGCAGTCAGGAGATGGGAGAAAGTTGTAGAAAGTCAACCATCACTGCAGCCCTCCACCAGTCAGGTCTTTATGGCAGAGTGGTCTGTCAGAAGCCTCTCCTCAGTGCAAGACACATGACAGCCCACATGGAGTTTGCTAAAAGACACCTGAAGATTCTCTGGTCTGATGTGAAACCAAGATAGACCTTTTTGGCCTTAATTCTAAGCGGTATGTGTGGAGACAACCAGGCACTGCTCATCACTTGTCCAATACAGTCCCCACAGTGAAGCATGGCGGTGGCAGCATCATGCTGTGGGGGTGTTTTTCAGCTGCAGGGACAGGACGACTGGTTGCAATCGAGGGAAAGATGAATGCGGCCAAGTACAGGGATATCCTGGACAAAAACCTTCTCCAGAGTGCTAAGGACCTCAGACTGGGCCGAAGGTTTACCTTCCAACAAGACGATGACCCTAAGCACACAGCTAAAATAACGAAGGAGTGGCTTCACAACAACACTGTGACTGTTCTTGAATGGCCCAGCCAGAGCCCTGACTTAAACCCAATTGAGCATCTCTGGAGAGACCTAAAAATGGCTGTCCACCAACGTTTACCATCCAACCTGACAGAACTGGAGAGGATCTGCAAGGAGGAATGGCAGAGGATCCCCAAATCCAGGTGTGAAAAACTTGTTGCATCTTTCCCAAGAAGACTTATGGCTGTATTAGCTCAAAAGGGTGCTTCTACTAAATACTGAGCAAAGGGTCTGAATACTTAGGACCATGTGATATTTCAGTTTTTCTTTTTTAATAAATCTGCAACAATTTCAAAAATTCTTTTTTTTTGTCTGTCAATATGGGGTGCTGTGTGTACATTAATGAGGAAAAAAATGAATTTAAATGATTTTAGCAAATGGCTACAATATAACAGAGTGAAAAACTGAAGGGGGTCTGAATACTTTCCATACCCACTGTATTTACAGGATTTATGTGCTGTTGGGACTACCAGTTCACGACACAGTGCAGCTCAGACCTCGGGAATGAAAGTAGGACGTGGGAGGAAAGCCTTCCGGCCGTGGATGATTTGATGAAGGATTTGGCTAATGGCACTTTAAGTGCACAAGTGAGGGCGGCATGGCCATCGCTCATTGAGACTCGGATTGTTTAGTGCCAGTGTACTCACAGGGTTATGAGAAGGACTTAATAGGAATGAAGGAGGAAAGGAAGAAATCAAGGTGACAGAAAGAAAGAAAGAAAGCAGAGCAGAATTGGGCCGGGGCCAGAAAAAGAGGCGAGTGGTCGGGAAAGCACTGTGTAGGAGCGTAGGCAGACACATCCCACGGGCCGATCATCCCCTGCTGATTTTGAGGAGCAGGGCTAATCGATAGCTCCAAGGGTCAGGCTGGACTAAAGGACGGTAGGTAGCAGGATGAAGGAGTGGGGCTCCGAGCATCCCAGCGGGTACCGACAGAGGTGGCTGAAACAGACGTCGGTTATGAACTGTGAGTGTCCCCGCCCTGCTGATCTCCGTCTTTTGGGTGAGGAGAACACTGGGGACAGCAAGGGAAGGAAACAGAGTCTGACTGATTTTTAACTGTTGAATTTATCTGTGTATTGATTTTGAACTGCCTGACACTGCACTGTTATGTTATGAAATACAGCGGTGCCTCGTACTTCGAGCGATTCCAACTTTGAACACAACATTGGAGAGAAATTTGATCCGGATTTTGAGCGATGTTTCTGCATTCGAACTGTGCATGCAGTGAAAAAAAATGCAGCAGAGGATGGCGCTTACACAGCGAGCGTAAAATGTCATTAGTTGTGCGCCCAAGTTGTCTCTCGCTCTCGCTGTGAAAGCATCTCTTGCGTTACACTCGTGTGTTTTCAGAGCTTGTTTTTTTTTTTTGTTGTTGTTGTTTATTTCGCCTTATACGATTTCTCGTATTAGGAATTTGTTAGTTTTCGCATACCCCTTGGGGTCAGAGCACAGGATCAGCTATTGATAGACAGTGTAAAAAGGAAGAGACTCGACACACGTAAAAAGGTTTGGGGCCGCCACCCGTATGATATTCCTAGCTGGAAAGGTTTGTTTTTTCATTCAACAGAGTAGTTGATCGTAGAGAGTCCAAGACAGAACTGATGAAGGTTGGAAAAGATGGCGGTTTTAAATGGTCAGACAGGAAGTGATGTATGTTAACTGGAAGTGATGTAGGTTGACCGGAAGTGATGTTTCTCTGACATCAGCCTGGGAGCCGGGACCGGAAGTGACGTTCTTCTGGGTGCCGGAACCGGAAATGACGTTCTTGGTTCAGATAGGTTTTCCCGCGGCTGGTCTGTAGAGATAACAGGAGAAGGTTTAATGCACCCCGCCCTCCCCTGGCCTGTCGTGGAATTACCTTTACTTGGTCCACACAACGTCCCCCTATTCGCACGTGTGTTTATTTATTAATCCCAAGAGGAAATTCACACATTCACCCCTGGAGCAATTGAGGGTTAATTGAGGGTGAATCCCTACAGATTTTATTTTTTTTTCTCCAGCCGTCTGGAGTTTTTATTTTGTTTTTTCTGTCCCCCCTGGCCATTGGACCTTACTCTTATTCGATGTTAATTAATGCTGATTTATTTTGTTTTCATATTGTGTTTTTTATTTTTCTATTCTTTATTATGTAAAGCACTTTGAGCTACTGTTTGTATGAATATGTGCTATATAAATAAATGTTGTTGTTGTTGTTGCTCAAGCGCCCAGCAGAGTAGGATCTCTTTTGGCAGTGACGAGGATTTGAACCGGCAACCTTCAGGGTACCAGCGCAGATCCTTAGCCTCAGAGCCACCACTCCACCCTTAACTTTTTGCTTTATGTTTGGTTATATAACCCTAATCTAACCCTAGTCTGGGAGCGACTGCAGGTGAGTGATGGAAGTCCCAGATCTGCTAGTTTGGACACCAGTCGTTGTGGAAGGATGGTGTCAAATGCCGAGCTGAAGTCCACAAAGAGCAGTCTGACGTAACTCCCCCTGCTGCTCCAGGCGGGTCAGGGCAGCATGAAGGCCTGTGGCCACAGCGTCCTCCGTGGATCTCTTTGCTTTATAAGCAAATTGAAGTGGGTCCCGGTCTACTGGCAGATAGACGATGACATGACTCCGCACCAGTTTCTCAAAGCACTTCATAATGACAGATGTGAGTGCCAGTGAGCGGAAGTCATTCAGGCTGTTTGTGATGGATTTTTTCAGCAGCGGAACAATGATGGAGGACTTAAGGCAGGATGGGACAGTGGCCTGGGATAAGGACTGGTTGAAAATCCTAGTGAAGATTCCGGCCAGTTGATCCGCACAGTCTTTCAGCACCCGTCCCGCCACCCCGTCGGGTCCTGCTGCCTTCCTCATCACCCGTCTCACCTCACACTCTTCACACAGATCCCTGGTGCAGACCTCCTCTAAACGGGGTCTCGTCTCTTACCCTAACACTGCAGAGTCCTCACTTCCTTATACATATCCTGGACAGTCCTCGCACATTTCTCTGGTCCTCCTTTCTCTCTCATGCACCTCCAGACCTCTTGATGTGGCACCTTCTCCAGATCAATAAACGTTAACAGACTGAATCCATCCATCCATTATCCAACCTGCTATATCCTAACTACAGGGTCACGGGGGGGTCTGCTGGGGCCAATCCCAGCCAATGCAGGGCGCAAGGCAGGAAACAAACCCCGGGCAGGGCGCCAGCCCACCGCAGGGCACACATACACACCCACACACCAAGTACACACTGGGGACAATTTAGGATTGCCATTGCACCTAACCTACATGTCTTTGGACTGTTGGAGGAAACCCACACAGACACGGGGAGAACATGCAAACTCCACGCAGGGAGGATCCGGAAAGTGAACCCTCTTTGAGAGGAAATCAAATTAAATGAATTCAAAAGAAGTTAATTAGCAGAAAAAACAGGCCAATAATTAAGAAAAGGGTGAGAATGAAAACCTGCAGCCACTGCGGCCCTCCAGGACTGGAGTTGGGGACAATGGGTGGGCCTCTACGGCAGCGTCTTAAACTGGTTTCAATCTAACTTAACAGGCTGTGGAGATTGTTGCTCGGTGGGGTATGATATTGAAACTCATGCAAACTCCACGCAGGGAGGACCCGGGAAGCGAACCTGGGTCTCCTAACTACAAGGCAGCAGCGCTACACACTGCGCCGCCATGCCGCTCAGACTGAATCCACTGCACTAATTCTTTTCATAATTTTAAACACTTAATCATGTCACCTTCTTATCTCTGTTTGCCTAAACTGAGAAGGTTCTATCTTTTAATCTTCTCCTCATAACTCATGCCCTGTATAGTCCATTAATTAGCCAAGTTGCTCATCTCTGGACTTTTTCCCTAGCACTGCTATGTCTTTTTTGAAACCTGAGGACCAAAACTGCCCACATTACTCCAGATGAGGCCTCATAAAGCTAATTATGGGTGTCGTCAACACCTTTAGACTTCTTCTATTTGTAGTGAAGTAGCTCAGGGGGGTGTCCTGTAGAGCATAATCTGCACCACTGACTCACTGTTTGACCCCTTGTGAGTCACCAGGCCTGCCTGTGTGCGCTGATTATTGAAAGTGTGAGTATCTAGAAATGTACAGTACACTCCTGTCATGTATTCACACTGCGCCTCACAATGGCCTTCAGTGTTAAAGGTGCCCCATAACTCACAATCAATCAGGCCTTCCCACTGACTCACGTCGTGACCCCGCATAGCAGAAACTTTCAGAGACGTTGCCTTTATCTGACTGGTGACCTTATGTGAGCGAGTGTGGGTGTGCTTGTTCTTATCTCCCATCCATCTTTGCCGGGGAAGACTTTGGCACCACAAGACCCTCCTCCTAACAAAAGAGAATAAAAATAATGGATAAGGAGATGAACTGGCAATGGTTTCGACAGAGGCATATCTCGTTGGGCTGTGTGTCATCTCCATTCAGTCTCAAGCGTTGTAAACTGTGAATAAAGTTACGCCTGGAGTCATTTTTATATCCTGGATGTCTGTGTGGAATGCATGTCGGGCTGACAGGGGGCACAGCTGTGAAACTGGTATCATGGGAAAAAAAAATACATACAAACCGACAGGCTGCTTGTGCCTCATCACGTATTCTGCACGGCGCACACAGGCTGCCCGTAAACTCGCTCCTCGGCAATGAAGCAGATGTGCCGGGCCATGCAGACTCCAGGTAACGTGAATACTGAGCTTCTCTCGGAGATGATCATTTCATTCTTTGAGGATTGTTGTTTGTGTCATAAATATTCAGAGATTTCCCTGTTAGCACTTATTTTGTCATCAGACAATGATGAGACTCACTACAGAGAGGAGATACAACACCTAGCACTGTGGTGCTCAGCCAACAACCTCATCTTGAACACCAGCAAGACCAAAGAGGTCATTGAGGACAATAGGAGGTCCAGAAGAACAGAACATGCTCCTATATTCAGACACGAGGAGGCTGTAATGTGTGTGGACGATATCAAGTTCTTGGGTATCCCACATCACATTGGCTCTGACCTGGTCTTTGAACACATCTGACTTGGTAAAGAAGGTCCAACAAAGACTCTTCTTCCTCAGGAAGATGAGACGTGCTGGATTCTCCTCTCAGCTGCTCATAAACTTCTACAGATCCGCTATAGAAAGCATTTTCTGTCACAGTATGACAGTGTGGTATGGCAGCACAGGACAGGACAGGAAGGAATGGGCAAGGGTGGTGAGAACAGCACAGGGGATTGTGGGAAGTCCTCTCCTAGATCTGGACTCTGACTATGCCGGAATGGTGCAGAAGAGAGCCAAATGTATAGCTGTGGATCTCACCCATCCAGGAAATGGACTGTTTGTACCACTGCCTTTGGGAAAGCGGTACAGAAACATAAAAACACGCACCAGCAGACTGAA
>JANRMT010062841.1:6789173-6816794 GCA_026402145.1 Polypterus bichir lapradei | reverse complement strand
TGTGCGTGAAAATCCCAGTAACTGAGCAGATTGTGAAATACTCAGACCGGCCCGTCTGGCACCAACAACCATGCCACGCTCCAAATTGCTTAAATCACCTTTCTTTCCCATTCTGACATTCAGTTTGGAGTTCAGGAGATTGTCTTGACCAGGACCACACCCCTAAATGCATTGAAGCAACTGCCATGTGATTGGTTGATTAGATAATTGCATTAATGAGAGTTGAACAGGTGTTCCTAATAATCCTTTAGGTGAGTGTAAATGCCCCTGTGGGAGGGGAAGGCCAAAGGACGCTATAAATGCTGGAACCTATTGACATATTTAAAGTTGCAACTTGGTGTGCCCACCAAGTTTGACCAAAGTCCTCATTCCTGATTGGTTGCCAACATGCTTGTCATTGGTTACACGTACCCTTTAAAGGCCCCATCCACCACCGTACCCAGCATGGACCTCTGTGTTCTCTCCTTGACAGACCTCCATATCTAACCTCTATTCTGTCGTCTTATAACCTAAAGAGGCTTTTCAAGACGCCGCTCACTTCACGCTCCTTATTTCCTTCGTATCCTTTTTCCATATTTGTTGTTTTTTTTTTTCTTTTTTTTTTTTGCAACATTTGTTATTTAAAAGCTTTCTTGTGATGGTCCTGACTGAAAGTTCATGTTACCGTCTACTATTTAATTAACATCTTTCTGACTGTGGAGTATAGCTTGCATGGCCCTAGAATTCATAAATCAATTTTAAACATTATGTTATTATGTAATCTTTGATCGTAATATACGTGATGTTCTTGCCTAATCAATTAGTTCTATAAAACAGGTGAATGGCTTTCAGCTGGCCCTCTGGAAAACAACCAGGATGCAGTGTACATTAAAGAGAGTAAATAGCCGTCTGCCTTTCATCATTCGTCATCTCCAAAGATTCGTAAAATTACCCCGGCTGGTCATGGAGGAGCTGTTAGTGATCTCTTTGTGACATGCAGTCTCACAGATGGGCATTAAAAAGCTGGGAGCGGAGGCAGCTCCATTTTGGAAACATTAAGCCTGAAATTTTGTAGAAATGCATGCCCACTCTGAGCCGGTGGTGCTTTAAAATCCGCTGTGCATGCACAAATTTTTAAAACCCACCTTATCCCATTGTGGGAATCCCAGGAAAATGGGGGTATCAAGGGTAAAGCCGATACCAGTGATACTGGGCACAACACAGCAAACCATACTGGACAGGGCACTGGTTTTAAAAGGGCACACACACTCAGACATTCAGACTCAATGTCAAATTTATTTATATAGCACATTTAAAACAACATAGGAATGCTGTGGCCACAGTGCTTTACAATAATAGAATAAAAAGAAAAACATACAATTAACGTGAATAACATAAATAGAAATAAAATAAATGAACATAAATAAAATAAATAGAAGTAATGTTACATAATCTTGGAAGATGGCGCTGACTGGTGTGTCTGGGCCGTCTGCTTGTCTTGCTAATCTATGTTTTATCTTTGTTTTTATGTATTAGTTTATCTCAACACTCACTCACACTGGGGCCAGTACAGAATTACCAGTTAAGCCAGCACACACACACACACCTTTGGGGACGGCAAAGAGAAAAACCCAGCAACTAATTTGATTTTGATTTGTTAATCTCTGAGGGGAAATTGTCGTTTTTCGTATGATCTTTGGAGGTCCAAGCACCGGGTCAGCCATTGTATAGCGCCCCCCCCCCCCCGGAACATGCAGAGGAAAGATGAGGGGGACATTGGGAAAAGCATGTGGAGAAAGGCACTGCCAGGCGAGAGGAAAAGAGGAAGGCGAAAGAGCAGGTTTATAGATGTATTGAGAACGGGGACATGAAGGCAGTGAGTGTGGCAGAAAATGATGATAAAGACAGGGATGGATGGAGACGGATGATCCGCTGAGGCAACCCCTAAATGAGAGCAGCCAGAAGAAGACGACCTGACGGGATGATAGTGTGCTACGAATAAGCTGTTGTGATTTTCCATGCCATTGTAGGAAAAAAAGTTGAATTGATCACTCAGTTAATTAATTATTGGGTTTGCCTTTGGCAATGCCAATAAATAATTCAAACAATTAACAAGACGCCCACATCAGGGACACCATGTAAATGTAGTAAAAGTAAGGGATCTTTGTTTCGCTTTCTGGCCGGGACACCGGAAATACAAAGGACGTTCAAACAGTTTCCACAATTTTATATTTTCGTTGGAAACAGTGAAGGAGGGAGGAGTAGTAACTGGGCATTAAAAAGTTGGTACGACGCTGGGAAAATTGCATCGCAAACGAAGGTGACTACAGTATGTAGAAAAGTGATGTCATTTGTTTTTGAAATTCTTAATAAAAAGAGTTTAAAAAAGAAAGAAATAGTGCGGAAACGTTTTGAATGTCCCTCGTATCAAGAAGTCTGTACAATTTATGAAAGAGGTTCAGCAGCTCTATCTATCTGTCTGGCTATCTAAAAGTCTACATTAACTCTTTGAGGGCTGAATATATTTTCCAAAAAACAATGGTTTCATTCAGAAATCAACATAAAATGTCTGTTGCTGCATGCTGTGGGTGCCAGTTTGCCAAGAATGGGTGTCAGGCTTGCTGCCAGGCTGTCTTTGCATGGCAGCGGTCATGGTCGCAGTGCATTATAATCTGCCTTTTATCATTGTTAAGTGGCAGTCCTCCCTGGCGAACACTGTAAGTACCATAATTAGCTGGGCACCGATCAGCTGAAGCTGGAACCTCACATTTGTTTTCGATCACTTGTATCAACAATTGAGTCCGACAAGTCATAGTCCAATTCAGAGATAATAGGCAAAGCGTCATGCACGGAGTATTTTGCTTTACGCATTCACTTTGATCTCTCACCAGATAACATGTGCCATTTTTGCCGTTGTGCGCGCCTTGCTACTCATGAAAGCGCAGGGAATCTCGGTCAAACCAATGAATCTAACTGTCCTTCTAGCAACGAGAGTCTAACTAAAACGTAACGGTTGGTTTTGTCACAGTTTACAGTTGATTACCATCGTCAACTCCTCCTTTTGACAAAAGTCGACATCAGCCCTGAAAGAGTTAAACACCTTCACTTTATCTGTTGTGCTTTGGCACGGTGGTAAACTATTTTTGGACAAATAACCCAATCATGCTTGTTGTAATAAAACATAATAATGCAATTAATTTATAACAGAAGATGGACGTACAGTACAGGCCAAAAGTTTGGACACACCTCCTCATTCAATGTGTTTTCTTTATTTTCATGACTGAAGGCATCAAAACTATGAATGAACACATGTGGAGTTATGTACTTAACAAAAAAAGGTGAAATAACTGAAAACATGTTTTATATTCTAGTTTCTTCCAAATAGCCACCCTTTGCTCTGATTACTGCTTTGCACACTCTTGGCATTCTCTCGATGAGCTTCAACAGGTAGTCACCTGAAATGGTTTTCACTTCACAGGTGGGCCTTATCAGGGTTATTTAGTGGAATTTCTTGCTTTATCAATGGGGTTGTGTTGTGCAGAAGTCAGGTTAGTTGGACGATCATTTATTTTTCAACAGGACAATGACCCCAAACACACCTCCAGGCTGTGTAAGGGCTATTTGACCAAGAAGGAGAGTGATGGAGTGCTGTAAATGGTCATGAAAATAAAGAAAACACATTGAATGAGGAGGTGTCGCCAAACTTTTGGCCTGTACTGTATGCAACTATGTATGGTTATGCGCCAATTTACGGTCGACAGAGTTGAGGCCGTTCATACGTAACGGCCACTGTTTCCTCCAATATATTTTTTCACTTTTGTACTGTGGAGTAGGTGTGGATAATAGATGGGGTGGTACTTTCCTTTCCTTTTATGAACGATTTCCTTAATCTCACTACACTCTTGAAAATAAGCGCCCAACAGAATAGGATCCCTTGTGGCAGTAATGGGTTTTGAACTGGCAACCTTTCAGATATCGGCACAGATCCTTTGCTCCAGGGCCACCACCATGCCCTCCAAGTCTTTTAAAGTTAGTGCTGGCAGTCAGGTCATGTTGGGGGAGCATGCACTGGTACAGCGTGTGGTCGCACCCACCAAATGACGAAACGGCTCAGGATCCTGGTTGGCAACCCCTCAGGCAGACACGCAGTCCAGTCCCAACCTCTGGATATGACCCTCTATCTGCCGCAGCCTGGTGTTACATTTGGCATCCCCTTGGCCTGGTCCAACCGTTCAGGTCCTCAAAAATGAGGATCCTATGAGCCGGATCACCCTCAGGGAATCGCGCCAGATGACTGTAGTGCCATAACTGACAGTCCCTCGCCATGCAGGTAATGTGCCTCATTCGGGACTCCATAAGCAACTGCTCATTTTCTGGAGAGACACAGTACCAAAGGAGTCCTATCTTCATCTCCGGTCACTGGATAGCGTCCATATCTCACAAACAGGGAGCACCAGGACTCTTAAGACCTATGTCCTTTTGTAGAGATATCAGGAGCGCCACACACCCGTTTCCAGCCACCTCATGACCCCCCCCCACGATCTCTCAATCCGTCTACTGACTTCATAGGAAGAGTCACCAGGGACACGAATGTCACTGCCGAGATAAGTAAACCTCTTAATGACGAGGTCAACTCTCTCCGCAGACAGAAGCACTCTTGATGGCCGTGCCCAAGAGGTCACTAAAGTCCTGGATGTTGGTTTTTATCAGGACACTTGCAAGCCCAGACCCTCAGACCCCTCACTGAGTCTCTCGAGCTCCCGGATCAGAGCCTCCATTGACTCCGTGAAAATCACAGCATCGTCAGCAAAGTCAAGATCCGTGAATCTCTCTTCACCAACAGATGCCCCACAGCCGCTGGACCCCACAACCCTGACCACCACCCAGTCCATACAAGCATTGAACAGAGTAGGAGCGGAACACACCGCTGACGAACCCCAGAATCAACTGGGAATAACACAGAGGGTCTGCCTTCACTCTGCACTGACAGTACCAGTTGTGGCAAGTGGCTGCGGGTGCTACCCAGCCGAGAAGCCCAGAAAGACCGCAGGATGGATTACGCCTCCTCCAGACCACGAGAGGGCGACCGTCCTGGTGTCTTTGGGGACCATGGGAACAAAGCTTAGAAGCTTAACCCGATAGGGGCCCGTGGTCAACACCAGGGGGCGCCCCAATGCCTGAGGAGCCCTGGCCCTGACCCAGAAGTGCTGGGGGCGAAGAAGACCAGGGACACCCGGAGTGCTTCCGGGTGCACGGCTGGTACTTCCGCCACACTTGGGAGAGCTGGCGGAAGCTAATCGGGAGGCACCTGGAGCACGTCTGGGTGTGTATTAAAGGGGCCGCCTCCCTCCATTCGATGGCTGGAGTCGGGAGTGGAGAAAGACAGAGCTTGGTGGAGATGAGTGGAGGCGGACCTGAGGAAAAGGCATTGAGGAAAGAGGCCTGGACATTGGGGTGAAGTGGGTTGTGTGTGCACTTTGTAAATAGTATATTGTAAATAAATGCGTGTTGGATGATTTAAAACCATGTCTATCTGTCTGTGCCCGGGCTGTTTCCCACACGGTGTACAGGCCTGCCGGCCATGATATCCAGCAACCTTGAGCGGGATCCCGTGAAGTCTCAGGATGTCCCACAGGGCAATGACGGTACCTAGAAAAAAATATTCCCCTCACAGTGGATTTCATTTGGCATTTTTGACTCTGATCAACAAAAAAAGGACTCTTTAATGCCAAAGTGAAAACAAAATGGACTAAAAATGAATACAAGTATAAACCCAAAATAATAACCGCACTAGTATTCACCCCCTTTCTTCTTCTTCTTTCGGCTGCTCCCGTTAAGGGTTGCCACAGCGGATCATCTATTCACCCCCTTTATGTATTGATAATTACTCAATTGAAAATAATGTCCAGCCTACTATCAAATCTGTAAAAGTACGGTGCCTTTGTTACCCGAGACCTGTAGTGGTAGGGAACTGGCAAGAATTTTCCGAGAGAACTGGGAGATGTGGGGGCACAAAACAAAAAATGAAACGAGTTAGAAAATGTCTGCATGGCGACGATAACAACCGGCACATTCATTTCTACTGCACATTTTCATACAAACAGTGGAGCTCAAAGTGCTTTACAAGATGTCAAAGTAGTAATTACATGAAAAGAAAAACAAATTAAAAATGCAGAAATTGTATCCAAAAAAAAAATAATGCACACTTACAGTAGACGGATATGAAAAATACAGTCGTCAAATATAGAATTGTTTTCTTTTTTATGCAGCCTCTAAATGATGGGTTGTTGGTAAGGTCAGTAGGCCAGGGTGGACAGAAGAAAAGTTCAAAAGAAAGAAAACAAAAGAGCTCCAGTTACGCTGGAGAGAAAAGCAAAATCTGAAGGGGTTTCAGGCTGAAAGACCACCCAGTTCTGCCTAACGTAAATGTCCCTTAAGTTTTTCTTGTTCTTTGTTCTTTTTTTTAAGGCTTTGTCTTAGAGGTTTTGATGCAGTGCGTCTCGTGGCAGGTTGGGGTATCCACTTTCATACAAACTTTCAAACATCACAGGGGATACTGAAGCAGGCAGACATGGCAAGGGCCCCCTCCACCCCAAAGAAAGCACTCGGGGTCTCAAGACTGGCAGTAGAATCAGGCTTTACAGTATGGCGCACATACTGACCCCACTCACATGCAACAGTGAGCCTCCAGTAATGAGCACCGTCTACTTTTATTATAATTATTTTTTGACACCTATTTTTAGGAAGTCACGCACACTGGAGAGATTCCAAAAGGACTGGAAAATGGCAAATATCATCCCATTATAAAGAAAGGGTGACCGGGCAGATCCAAGCAACTGTAGGCCAGTAAGCTTAACATGCATCACAGGAAAATTAATAGAAGGAATTATTAAGGAGGGCGGCAGAGTGGCACAGTGGTAGCGCTGCTGCCTTGCAGTTAGGAAACCCGGGTTCGCTTCCCGGGTCCTCCCTGTGTGGAGTTGGCATGTGTCTGTGTGGGTTTCCTCCCACAGTCCAAAGACATGCAGGTTAGGTGGATTGGCGATTCTAAATTGGCCCTAGTGTGTGTGTGTGTGTTTGTGCGTGTCCTGCGGTGGGTTGGCACCCTGCCCGGGATTGGTTCCTGCCTTGTGCCCTGTGTTGGCTGGGACTGGCTCCAGCAGAACACCCCGTGACCCTGTGTACGGATTCAGCGGGTTGGATAATGGATGGAATTATTAAGGATAAGATTGAGCAGCACATGGCAAGGACAGGAGTTATCAGGAACAGTCAGCGTGGGGTCAGAAGAGGGAGGTCGTGTTTTACTAACAGGCTGGAATTCTGTGAGGAGGCAACAAAAGGATACGATCAAAGTGGAGCAGATGAGATTATTTATCTTGACTTTCAGTAACCATTTGATAAGGTGCCACATGAGAGGGTGGGCATCAAACTAAAAGAAGTGGCAGTTCAGGGTGTGGGGTGTAGGTGGGTGCAGAATTGGCTCAGACACAGGAAGCAGAGGGTGATGGTGTGAGGAACCTCATCAGAATTGGCGAATGTTAAGAGTGGTGACCAGCAGGGGGCAGTGCTGGGGCCTCTGCTATCTTTATATGTTATACGCTACTGTGGCTGTTCGTTTGTCTGTCTAGGATTTTAAATCACCTGTAGCTCGCAAACCATTTGACATATTGACCTGAAATTTGTAACACATATACTGCGTGACGTCTACTATCCGCTTTTGGGGTGATGATTGATCTCCAAGGTTATTCCGCTTTTTATTTTATTTTATTGTAGAATCAACTCTCGGGCAGCAGCCAGCAGGGCGGCAGTGCGACGCATGCATACGGGCGCCATTCTCATCCCTTCGCCGTCACTTCTCCTCCTCCTTCGTATCTTAAATCATTCTTGAGGCAGGTTGAAGACTTGAGTGCCAGCTTAAGTGAAAAATTAAAGAAAACGTACTAATTGCAACACAAACACTGACTTAATCAGTTTTAACGCGAAGAGATCCCGGCAAAAGAAGAGAAGAAGCGGGCCGCTAGGGTGGTGAAAAGGAGCTGCTCAGGAAACAGCAAGCGCATCGACCTCTGAGCAAACGAATGATAAACGTACAGAGAAAGAGGATTAGAACTAGGAATGCTCAAGTCAGGTTTATTCACTGCATGTTCTCGTTATTAATAAACTAGGGGGCTCCACCCCCTGCTCGCTTCGCTTGCCCACCCCGTGTTTACCGGATATACAATACAATACAATTTATTTTTTGTATAGCCCAAAATCATGTAAGAAGTGCCACAATAGGCTTGAGGGGGGCTGCTGTCGTGCTGCCCTTCGATCTTTTTAAAGCCTTTACAGCCGATGTCCTTTTTCCTACTTTGTGTCTCTGCTGCTCGCGTTGCGACCGCTTCTCCGTGATCATAAATATACACCTTTTCTTTGAAATTAAACTTGTCGTTGCTTTAACTGTTGCGGGTCCACAGATTCTTATAGTGTACTAGCCAACCCGTGGCGTTCTGTACGCCGCATAATCAGGCCGGTTTTTTAATGATTTTTAAGCACAGGGAGAAAATGAACATTTGAAAAATCGGTAATGTAATAAATCAGCAAGAAAAGCAACATTGTAACAATGCACGGAACGAAGCAACACACAGGCGCAGAGGGTGGAACGGGAGGAAAGGAGAAGGACGTCCACTCCGCTCCCTCCGTCATGCTAGTCTGCTGATTTCTCGCACCAGGTTGAGTCGCACCATTTAACAAAATCCTTGATTAGGTTCCTATACTCCTCCTCCTGCCCACTCCTGATGCAGCCCACCATAGCAGTGTCGTCAGTGAACTTTTGCACGTGGCAGGACTCCGAGTTGTATTGGAAGTCTGATGTATGTTGGCTGAACAGGACCAGAGAAAGTCCAGTCCCCTGCGGCGCTCCTGTGCTGCTGACCACAATGTCAGACCTGCAGTTCCCGAGACGCACATACTGATGTCTGTCTGTAAGATAGTCCACGATCCATGCCATCAGGTGTGAATCTACTGCCATCTCAGTCAGCTTGTCCCTGAGGAGCAGAAGTTGGATGGTGTTGAAGGCGCTAGAGAAGTCCAGAAACATAATTCTTACAGCTCCACTGTCTCTATCCAGGTAGGAGAGGGATCGGTGTAGCATATAGATGATGGCATCCTCCGCTCTCACCTTCTCCTGGTATGCGAACTGCAGAGGGTCGAGGACGGAGGGTCTCAGGCGCGGAGGGTGGTACGGGAGGAGAGGAGGAGGACGTCCACTCCGCTCCCTCGGTCATGCTAGTCTGCTGATTTCTCGTTCAGTATGCACTGCCTGCTCATGTGCCCACCTCCCAACTCGTCACTCGAGTCGTTGTCGTCTTTGCACAGTCCAGATGCACCTGTGACTCACGTAGACTTTTCATTGCTCTGTGCGGTTTTAGCTGCCTTTCTATATATAATCAACCAAGACACCCGACCACGGTAGTAGCGAGGTGGCAAGGGGGTGGGCACAAAGTGCAGGAACATCTAAGAAGACACATGTTTGTCGCGGATTCGAATTGCTGTATGTAGCGTGTAAAACAGTTTGCTATGGTGCACGCGGTCGTGCGTCGTAACCGAAAACTCGGTTTTTAAAGACTGCTTACTTCAACGTGTATACGACTGTAGGTGAATGAAAAGATGCAACTCTGGAGAGGGCAGCATACAATACAGCGTTTTACACGCCGCATACAGCGATTCACATCCGCGACAAATATGATTCTTCTTAGATGGTGCTGTCGCGTCCACCCACGCTCTCGAAGCACACACACTGCCTGGTCATGTGCCCGCTCGCAAGAGCAACTAACAGAAACCCGCCCACCAAGTGTAAGACTATGGGATACCCCTCGCAAACTGCTCTACACGCCGCATACAGCGATTCACATCTGCGATATGATTTTTCTTAGATGGTCCTGTCGCGTCCACCCTCGCACTCGAAGCATACACACTGCCTGGTCATGTGCCCGGTCGCGAGAGCAACTGACAGAGACCCGGCCACCGAGTCTAAGACCATGGGAAACCCCTCGGAAACTGTTTTACACGCCGCATACAACGATTCACATCCGCGACAAACAAACTGTTTTACACGGCGCATACAACGATTCACATCCGCGACAAACAAACTGTTTTACACGCCACATACTGCGATTTACATCCGTGACAAACATGCCTCTTCTTAGATAGTCCTGCCGCGTCGTGTGGTGCCTCTATGTGAACCGGTCAGGCACAGTGAAGGTCAGCTGCTGAGAGAGCGTCTCGACTGTTGCAGGGCCTGCATTGGTGAAGCAGGTGAGACGGTAATGAAACAGAGGCACAGGGCTTATTGGTTTTTAAAGGCTGCTTCCTTCAGTGTGTTTTAACCTCAGTTTTAAAGGATTGTTTCAAGGATCCCATGGGACACCCCTCGCAAACTGCTTTACACGCTGCATATAGCGATTCACTTTCACGAGAAACATGCCTCTATGAACAGTCAACGTGGCTCAGAGGTGCATGTGGACTCCACGACAGACGAACATAAAGACGCCGTTTTTCCTGTGTCATCGCGTCCGAGTTGGTGGGCGTGGCTCTGCGAGTTGTCGTCGTATCCAATGGTCTTAGAGTTGGTGGGCGTGGCTCCTTCCTGTGTGAAAACTCCACGCAGCGAGGACCTGGTACACAAACCTATGTCTCCTTACTGTGTGGCAGCAGTGCTACCACTCCGCCTCCATGCTGCCCATTCAGGTCTACGACGGATCAAAAAAAAAAAAAACAAATCTGACAGGTAAATAAAGAGTTCATCCCGTCCTGGGCATGACATTAATCTGCATCCAGCCCTGCATGTAGGCCCTCCAACCTGTAGCGAAAAATCTGGGGGTTGGTGGAAGAATTGGCACTCCGGCCACCATTAAATGCCTCACATTACAATACAATACAGTTTATTTTTGTATAGCCCAAAATCACACAGGAAGTGCCGCAATGGGCTTTAACCGGCCCTGCCTCTTGACAGCCCCCCAGCCTTGACTCTCTGAGAAGACAAGAAAAAACTCCCAAAAAAACCTTGTAGGGAAAAATGGAAGAAACCTTGGGAAAGGCAGTTCAAAGAGAGACCCCTTTCCAGGTAGGTTGGGCGTGCAGTGGGTGTCAAAAAGAAGGGGGTCAATACAATACAATACACAGAACAGAACAAATCCTCAATACAGCATAAAAATAAAAATTTTAGAAGTACGGAGCAGAATTTAACAGTAGATGATATCACATAATAAGATTTGGATATTTTTAGAGTCCTGGAGACCTCATCCGTCAAACTGCCTCCCCATTTGGCCATTCCATGGCTGAAACGTTGCTCGGCCAGCCAATCCGATGAAAGGACCCCTCTTTCCCATGATTCCTATGATCCTCCATCAGGGATGACTTTACCATAGGCAGGCAAACAACTTGGCAGGTGGGCCGTGGCACCAATTGGCACATTTGAGTACCGAGAACAGAAACAGAATAGGTGAGGGATAGTAACAAATTATAATAATCATGTTACTATGTTTTAGTGCTAATGTCTAACAACAGAGGTGCAGTCTGTACAGTTAATCAGCAGCTCTAGTCAGGATTGGTTCCATTCCATCTGAACTAGTGGGGTGCTGAGGTGTCACCCATTATATGGCTGCACTCGGGTCCTAATCTGGGATCCTGAGTTGGTTTGTCATGTGGTGGGTACGGCAATGCGCCCCATTAGCGCCCGCTCCTAACCTCTCTCATTCTCTCGCTCTCTCTTGCCTCTTTCAAGGCAGAAGCATAATGGGAATCTGAAACGTATCACTGCAACACTGGGTGCAAGGCAGCAATGACCCCTAGGCGGGATGCCAGTCTATTATGGAGCATTCTTGTTCACAGCAGGCCAGCTAATAATCATAATGTGCCTAACCTGCTTTGAGTTCAAAGTCTTTGCTATCTGCCGACGAACCGATGGAGTCAGCCAATGTCTTCTGGCTGGGATTTGTACTGTAAATTGTAGTGTCTTAGAGGAAAACAGTTTGTTCAGATGTGCAACATTTTAATTAGCTTTTTATTTTCTGGTGGCAATCCATACGCTGCGTCAGCAGAATTTTTAATTCCGTATGGCTGTGACTAGTGATGCTGCTTTGAGAGACAATTCATTTGATTTTGTAAAAGGAAGGTTGGCAATTAATTAATGTGGAAAAAAAAAGAGTAGGAAATAAGAAACAAAATGTCCTGATTTGTTCAGCCTTCATCGGGGGGTCTGGCTGAGGCTGAGTAAGGAGGTGATGGGGATTGGGGGGTGGGGTCCTGCAGACAATGCCGGGGGAGAGAAAAGGGGCACAGAGTTTGGCAGCCACTATAGAAGGTAAAGTTCTAAAAGAAAGAGGACGAACAAACTTTGTCTCCAGGGGAAATTTTGGCTTTTTACAGAACTGCTGTAAATCAATGGATAGATAGCGTGTGTTTATACGAGGGACGTTCAAAAATTTCCCACACTTTTCTTTTTTTTTTTTTTAATGCTATTTATTTAGAATTTCAAAAATAAATGACATCACTTTTCTACATAGTGTAATAAAAAAGCAGACACAAGTATAAAGGTTTGGGGTTTTTAGGCCCCGTATACTGTAAAGCAAAAAGGTCAAAACGTCAGTGTTTTCTCCTCAGTAGGTCAGACAACAAAATAAGGCAGGTCAGACAATTTATAACGGAGGACAGGAAGTGACGAAATGATGGGGAAAGTCGTGATGGTTGATGGGAAAGCGATGTCATCATTGAGGGACCAGAGGTTAGAAAGGACCCCGGACGTGGGTGGTACCAAAAGACTTCTGGGACTGTTTATGGTGGCGATGCTTCGGTCTTTCTGAAGAAATAAGAAAAGAGAGGTTGGAGTTTTGGAGTTCAAGGCGGTGGTGGAGACTCCTGAATTTTCAGAGTTTGTGGATAATTTCTGAAGTGAATGTGCAAGTATCACTGTACAGTTAGAACAAAATCAATGTACTAATCTTACATAAAATACTGAAGAGAAATGTGCCGCCTTTAACTTGACGATTTCTGGTGTTCAGTTCATCTTCTGCTAACTCAACCGTTCACAGTGGCAGACATTTTAACCAAAGGGGGCCCAAACTTTGCATACCACTGTACTTGACGGCACACAAGGTTATGGGTTTGTCTAAGAAAGTTTGGTTGTGATTTTGTTGTAGTTTAACTCTTTGAGGCCTGAATATTTTTTGTGTGACGGTTTCACACATAAATCAACATAAAACGTCTGCGCGCTCTGGCTGCTGACGTCGCGTGTTTGACATTTCTTTTTTGGGGGCGGCTCGATGGCCGGCTGTGTGGCATGTGGGCAGTGGCAGCCATAGCAATGTGATGCAATCTAGTTTGTTCCTTGTGTCATCGTAAGTGTCGGTCCTCCCAGGCGAACGTTGCCGTTGGCGTATCAGCTACAAGAACGTGTTGAGCACCGCGATCCGCTGGGGACCGATCTGCTGATGCCAGTACCGCACTTTTGATTTTGAGCTCGATGTCCAGATCACTTGCATTAAAACTGGAGTCCAGCGAGTCGGCAATAATACGCAAAATGTCGTCCACGGAGTATTTTGCTTTACGCCTTCGTTTTGGTCTTTCGCCAGACGGCGATGCCATTTTAGAGGTTGTTTGCTCTTTGCTGCTGACGCATGTGTAAAGAAATCTCAGTCAGGTAAGTTTACTCCTAGAAAAGAAAGTCAGACTAAAATGTAACGGCGAGTTTTGTGACCGTTTAGATAGATAGATAGATAGATAGATACTTTATTAATCCCAAGGGGAAATTCACATAATCCAGCAGCAGTATACTGATACAAAGAAACAATATTAAATTAAATAGTAATAAAAATGAAAAAAGCAGACAATAACTTTGAGTAATGTTAGCATTTACTCCCCTGGGTGGAATTGAAGAGTCGCATAGTTTGGGAATGGAACAATCTCCTCAGTCTGTCAGTGGAGCAGGACAGTGACAAAAGTCTGTCACTGAAGCTACTCCTCTGCCTGGAGATGACACTGTTCAGTGGATGCAGTGGATTCTTCATGATTGACAGGAGTTTGCTTAATGCCCGTCACTCTGCCACAGATGTTAAACTGTCCAACTTTACTCCTACAATAGAGCCTGCCTTCTTAACAAGTTTGTCCAGGCGTGAGGCGTCTTTCATCTTTATGCTGCCTCCCCAGCACACCACTGCGTAGAAGAGGGCACTCGCCACAACTGTCTGGTAGAACATCTGCAGCATCTTATTGCAGATATTGAAGGATGCCAACCTTCTCAGAAAGTATAGTCGGCTCTGACCTTTCTTACATAGAGCATCAGTATTGGCAGTCCAGTCCAATTTGTCATCCAGCTGCACTCCCAGGTATTTATAGGTCTGCACCCTCTGCACAGTCACCTCTGATGATCACGGGGATAGATAGATACTTTATTAATCCCAAGGGGAAATTCACATACTCCAGCAGCAGCATACTGATAAAGAACAATATTAAATTAAAGAGTGATAACAATGAAGGTATAACAGACAGACAATAACTTTGTATAATGTTAACGTTTACCCCCCTGAGTCGCATAGTGTGGGGTCTCCTCAGTCTGTCAGTGGAGCAGGACGGTGACAGCAGTCTGTCACTGAAGCTGCTCCTCTGTCTGGAGATGATCCTGTTCAGTGGATGCAGTGGATTCTCCATGATTGACAGGAGCCTGCTCAGCGCCCGTCGCTCTGCCACGGATGTCAAACTGTCCAGCTCCGTGCCTACAATAGAGCCTGCCTTCCTCACCAGTTTGTCCAGGCATGAGACGTCCCTCTTCTTTATGCTGCCTCCCCAGTACATCACCGTGTAGAAGAGGGCGCTCGCCACAACCGTCTGATAGAACATCTGCCTCATCTTATTGCAGATATTGAAGGACGCCAGCCTTCTAATGAAGTATAGTCAGCTCTGTCCTCTCTTGCACAGAGCATCAGTATTGGCAGTCCAGTCCAATTTATCATCCAGCTGCACTCCCAGGTATTTATAGGTCTGTACCCTCTGCACAGTCACCTCTGATGATCACGGGGTCCATGAAGGGCCTGGGCCTCCTAAAATCCACCACCAGCTCCTTGGTTTTGCTGATGTTCAGGTGTAGGTGGTTTAAGTTGCACCATTTAACAAAGTCCTTGGTTAGGTTCCTATACTCCTCCTCCTGCCCACTCCTGATGCAGCCCACCATAGCAGTGTCATCAGCGAACTTTTGCACGTGGCAGGACTCTGAGTCGTATTGGAAGTCTGATGTATGTTGGCTGAACAGGGCCGAAAAAAGTACAGTCCCTGCAACGCTCCTGTGGTGCTGACCACAATGTCAAACCTGCAGTTCCCGAGACGCACATACTGAGGTCTGTCTGTAAGATAGTCCACGATCCATGGCACCAGGTATGAATCTACTCCCATCTCGGTCAGCTTGTCCCTGAGGAGCAGAGGTTGGATGGTGTTGAAGGCGCTAGAGAAGTCCAGAAACATAACTCTTAAAGCACCACTGTCTCTGTCCAGGTGGGAGAGGGATTGGTGTAGCATGTAGATGATGGCATCCTCCGCTCCCACCTTCTCCTGGTATGCGAACTGCAGAGGGTCGAGGGTGTGGCAGACCTGTCGCAGCTGATTACCATCCTCTACCCCTGAATTTCGACAAAAGTCGACGTCCACCCTGAAAGAGTTAAGATTAAGAATAATGACAAATCTTGTGGTGACTTTGATATTGGTTTAGTATTTCACTTTAAGATGAAAAATGCTTTATGATCTTACACCACATAATGTTACCCGAGACGGTGGATTCGTCTGAAAAAAATTTGGTTGCATTATTAGTGTAGTTCAAGCGTAAAACTAATAGCGATTCAGATTTTTTGACATGGAGTTTGGTTTAGTGTTTTGATGACAAATATTCAGAGAGAGATGCTTTATAACCCTGCAGCATGTACCGGACGGTATTCAAAACTGTGGATTCATCTAAGAAAGTCTGCGCGATTTTGCGCGTTTTTAAGATCGAGAATAATAGCGATTCTTATTTTGACATTGAGTTTGATTTCGCGTTTCGGTTTTCAGGACAGATGAAATATTCTTTTGAAATTGCGGAATATTAAGTAACTAAACAATATAGTAATATGACAGAAAAGGCGATATCCCTCCCATCGTGATTATGGCAGTATAAGAATCACATGAGAAAAATATACTTTAGCTTACATTTACTGACGGTTTACACGGTGTGAAAGCTGGCCCGGACACACACAGACGGACATCATATTTTCACCACACACTGTTTATTTACACTACTATTTACAATGTTCGTGCTCACGTGCACACCCAGTGCCTCTTGCACCGATTTCCCCAAAGTCCAGGGCTCACAGCTTTTCTGTGCCTTTCCTCTGGCCGCCTCCTGTCCTCTCTCCAGCTCTGTCTCGCTACCTCCCGACATCCACCAATGACTGGAGGGAGGCGGCCCCTCTTATAGGAACCCGGATGGGCTCCAGCTGCATCCCGGCAATTAGTCTTGGCCACACCCCTGTGTGGCGGAAGTGCCGGCTGTGCACCCGGAAGCCGTCCGGGTGTCCCCTGTCGTCTTCCCCCCGGCACTTCCTGGTGTGGCGGAAGTGCCAGGCTCCCGGGATGATAAGGCACTGGGGCGCCGCCTGGCGGTGGCCACGGGTCCCTACAGGGCTGGGCTTCCAAGCCCTCTACCCGAGGCCCCCAACATAACCAGGATGGACGCCCCCCTCGCGGTCTGGAGGAGGCACAAGCCCTCCTCTCGTCCTCCTGGGCGTCCCGGCCGGGGACCACAACAGTTACAAACAGGAAGCTGATGACAGACTTATCAAGGTGGGAGTCTTGATCAACGTAGGCTGCCATTTTTCATTACCACGCTGAGAGGATTTTCGGATGGAGTTCCGAACAGCTTCAAAGGGTGTGGCTGTTGTCCAAGCCTTTTATACTGTCTGCTTCACGTGCTGATCTTCTCTGGTCTCCAAACAAGGACAGTAAAGACGTAACCCCACCTCCAACAAGAATAGTACGATGCTCACACTGCAGTTCTCATTCTCCAAACAAGGAAAGAAGATTTTGTGCTGACAGAAGACAGAATTATACTATTCTGTGTTTAGGCTGACTATGCAATCCTCCAGTTATCTTTGGCTATCTAGTCCCATGCTTGGCAGGCAATTCTAAATTCTGAGCCCCTGTGTACCATACTTGGTCTGCCTGTGTGAATAAATCCATACCAGTGTGCATAGAGACAGTGACATTACACTTAATCTTATAACACAAGCCATGGAATTAAATAATGAGTTTAATTAACAGCAAGAATCAGCTTCTCATTAAGAAATTGGTTGGAGTGAAATTGGTTGGCATTTGAAGCCCCATTTTAACTAGTCAACTATTGGCTCGTTTCACATCTCATTTCTGTTTGGCTGTCATTTAATGAAGAAAGGAATTAATTCAGAGGGCTATTAAAATGAGGGGAAAAGGAGTTAATTAGCAGTGAAAACTGGTCACTGATTAGGAAAAAGGATGAGAATGAAAACCTGCAGCCACTGCAGCCCTCCAGGCTTGGAGTTCGACGCCCGTGCTCTAAAAGAAAAGAAAAGAATTAAAAAAACAAAAAAAGGTGAGAAAATGGCGATGCAGAAATGTGACGTTACCTAAGAAATGAGTTGAGTTCTAAGTCAAAACAAAAGGAAGAATGAAGGGCAGAAAGTGAATGACAGCGTAACACACCAAGAGTGAACCACCATATCAGAATTGAACGTTCACAAAGCTACTTACTTCAGTTTAGGGGAGTGGGGCCTATCCTGGCAGCATCAATCCTGAGAAGGGTCTCCGTCTGTCACAGAAAGAGTGTGATAAAGTGTTTAAAAAAAAAAAAAAATACAAAAATGGAAGATTGGTGGATGCAGCCAACCGAAGGGCCTTTTTCAATGCCAGCACGGCCTACCCGATTAGAGTAACCACAAAATGGTAAGTGCTGCGTGGGAATTTATTAAAAATGAAGCACAGATTGCTGTCATTTAGAAAATGACTTTCAAGTACGACGTTAGTGATTGGGCGTCTCACAAAGGTTCAAAGCGCTCTTACCATCGGTACATTAGTGCAATGAATGACAACAAAGTGATTGTGTGCCTCTGAATGTGCCAACGGTCAACTTAACCTTTGGAAGGCGGTGTGTGTGTGTTTTTTTTTTTTTTTGCTATCATTTAATTTTATTTTTCCTTAAATAGGCTGCGATTTGTTTTGATGTGTGGTCAGTAGAGTGGGCTGCAAGTCTTACAGATTGTCACTGGAAAGCTATTCATGGCTTCAGTGGCGTTCGTTTCATTTTGCAGAGCTACGTTTCTCATCATACCAGCGCTGAAGAAGGGGGCTTTCTGGGAAAGAAATTGGTCATGTTTGGCAGAAGGGTCACTTAAACTTTTTAATGTCTTGTCATTTTCCAACCCGTTTAATCCAGACCAGGATCGTTGGGCTGGAGCCTATCCAAAGGCTGCAAGGCAGGAGGCCAGTCCATCGCAAGGTGAACACCCACACACGGGTCAATTTGCTGTTGCCGATTCACCTAACCAGCATGTCTTTGGACAGTAGGAGGACACCAACGCACCCTTGCAAACTCATACCAGGGAGGACCCAGGACATAAACCCTTCCTGCATGGCAGCCATGGCACCACTGTGCCACCCCTACTTTTTATTGTGAAGACCCAAATTAAGAAAACTGTTAAGTTCATTGGTGGCTGCCTGTTGAGTACGTCCTGCGCAATTCAGGGTCCGTTTCTGCCTTTTGACTAGAGAGCTGGTGGTACATTTCACGACTTTTATGGCTTATTCACCCTCAGGCATTTTAGCACCAGACCTCAACGTGCCTAAACAGCATGACAGAGAAAAATCAGCTAAAATACCTGCATAAAATATTATAAAAAAAATTCAAAGTGCACAATTTATAACACGTATGAAGTGAGATGTGAAAATACTTTTTAATTGACTGGATATTTGGACCAGTAGAAATAACATTCACATATTAAATGACCAACATTATTCCTCCGTATTTCACAAAGATGTGCTTGTTACATTTATTGGCTCATTCTGAAGCAATCATGGTTGGAATTCTTGAAATCTAATCCACCAACAGTGTTTGATATGAACATGAAGTGAAGCTCCTGATCTGTATCTGCACAAATTTTATGCATTACACTGCTGCCTCCTGATTGGCTGATGAGATAATTGCATTGATAAGCAGGTGTTCCTAATAATTTTGCCCAGTGAGTGCAGATTCCGTGCCCACAGCAATGCCGACACTGGATTAACCCGGGTCAATACATTGGGAGATTAGGATATGTTCACATTACCAGGCTGAAGTGACTCAAATACGAATTTTTTTTTTTTTTTTGCTTTAATGTGACAAAGATCTTCAGATATGAGAAAAGGGACTACTAAGAAGGTATTGAGCGATTTGGAAATTTTAAAGAGAAAAGAGCTGTATGGATTAAATAGGCTGTAGTCAAAAAAATCACCAGGACCAGATAATATCACAGAGTGCTTAAGGAAGATAGAGAGTACGGATATAAACCCTATTTTTAGGAAGTCAATGTACACTGGGGAGATTCCAAAGGCCTGGAAAATGGCAAATATCATCCCATTATAAAGAAAGGGTGACTGTGCAGATCCAAGCAACTATAGGCCAGTAAGCTTAATGTGCATCACAGGAAAATTAATGGAAGGAATTATTAAGAAAAAGATTGAGCAACACATGGCAAGGACAGGAGTTATTAGGAGTACTCAGAAGAGGGAGGGCGTGTTTTACTGTACCACCATGCTGGAATTCTATAAGGAAGCAACAAAAATGTAATATCAAAATGGAGCAGATGATATTATTTATCTGGACTTTGAAAAAGCATTTGATAAGGTGCCACATGAGAGGGTGGGCATCAAACTAAAAGAAATGGCAGTTCAGGCTGTGGTGTGTAGATGGGTGCAGAATTGGCGCAGACACAGGAAGCAGAGGGTGATGGTGTGAAGAACCTCATCAGAATTGGCCGATGTTAAGAGTGGTGACCAGCAGGGGGCAGTGCTAGGACCACTGCTATTTTTAATATAAATAAATAATTTGGATAGGAATATAAATAATAAGCTGGTGAAGTTTGTAGATGATACCAAGCTCGGTGAACTGGCAGATAATCTCAGATTCATTGAATCATTTCTGTGGGACTTGGACAGCAGACAGGCTTGGGCAGATTTGTGGACAATGAAATTTAAAGTATTACATGTAGGAAGTGAAAATGTGAGGTCTGAATATTGAAAGTCCACCTTATGAGAAGGATTTATGAGTCATAGTGGACTTGACATGATCGACTGGCAGACAGAGTTCAGAAGCCGTTATGAAGGCTAACAGAATGTCAGGTTATATAGCGCCTTGATGTGCGGAGTACAAGTCACAGGAGGTTCTGCTCAGGCTTTATAACACACTGGTGAGGCCTCATCTGGAGTCCTGGGTGCAGTTTGGGTCTCCAGGCTACAAAAAGGACATAACAGCACTAGAAAAGGTCCAGAGAAGAGCAACTAAGCTGGTGAGTTATCAGGAAAAAATATAAGAGCTGAGCCTTTACAGGAGAGGAAGAGGAGACCTGACTGAAGTGTTTAACATTATGAAGAGAATTAGTCCAGTGGATCGAGACGGTGACTTTAAAATGAGTTCATCAAGAACACGGGGACACAGTTGGAAACTTGTTAAGGGGACATTTCACACAAACGTTAGGAAGTTTTTCTTTACACAAACAACGATAGACACTTGGAATAAGCGACCAAGTAGTGTGGTGGACAGGAGGACTTGAGGGACCTTCAAAACTCAAGTTGATGTTATTTTGGAGGAATTAAGTGGATAGGACTGGCGAGCTTTGTTGGGCTGAATGGCCTGATCTTGTCTTAATCTTTCTAATCTATAATAATAAAAGGCAAAGCCCTCACTGACTGACTGACTGACTCACTCACTCATCACTAATTCTCCAACTTCCCGTGTAGGTAGAACGCTGAAATTTGGTAGGCCCATTCCTTACAGCTTACTTACAAAAGTTAAGCAGATTTCATTTCGAAATTCTATGCGTAACGGTCATAACGGTCAACAACGTCCACCATGTTGAACTTTCTTATTTACGGCCCCATCTTCATGAAATTTGGTAGGCGGCTTCCCTGCGCTAACCGAAACCGATGTACGTACTTATTTTGGTGGTATGATGCCACTGTCGGCCGCCATATTGAACTTTTCAGCAGTCTTTGTTACTTATGGGCCCATCTTCAAGAAATTTGGTACGCGGGTTCCCAACGCTAACTGAATCCTACTTACGTACATATATACGTCCATAGCCTGCAGCTCAGTCACCATGTGAGGTGGCGTTGGGTCCCCCATCCCAACGCCTCCCACGTTGTTGGCTGCCTGCCTATATAAGGCCGTCCATCGCTCCAGTCTCTACATTCCCTTCTTTGCTTCGCCACGGGATTCACGTCTCCCTGCTGATAACTACAGCCTTTTTGTTTAATCCACGGCTTCTCCGCTGTTTTATTGTTCGTTTATTACGATTATAGTTATTGTGTAGGTATTTTAGACTTACTTTACATTGTTCAGGTACCCATTTCCTTTATCATTCCAACCGTACCCCCATTAACATGTCTATTGAGGTGATCACCATCGATCAATGAACTGTCACTTACCGAGTGGTTTCCATGCCCGGAGATGGCACCTGCCTTTTCCATTCTCTTTCTTAAATATTGCACGGCCATATCAGGCTCACTCTTGATATCCGGAGGAACATTGTGTCTTATGTATTGAATGACTGGGACAGGTTCAAGGTGTGGACTGATGACGGTACAGGAGATAATTATACTACACAGGAGCACTAGAAGAGTGAAATGCTTAAGCCCAAATATTTTACACCTTTGGACAACCGCCAATGCCTCTTAAACATCTTAGATTGACAGGTGACGATTTCAGGAGTGGACACTTTGATGTTTATGAATGTTTAAACTCTCAAAAGCTGGATGTGAAGTTATCACTGAAACCGGTTGTATGCTTACAACGCTTGACAGATGCCGAATGTCACTTCAACACAAGTCCTGCAAATACTGTCGTAATTGAAACAAACCATGAAACTCAAACCGATTATGACAGCAGCAATCCAAGCTGTGAGATTTGAGACAAGATTACTGTTCACATGGCCAACTGTAAGTTGCATGCTCAAGAGTAAGCTCAGCGCACAGCTTGGTCATGTTTTACAACCGGAGGGCCGAACTGACAACATGGTATACAAAGAGATCCTTAACAAATAATTATTGGCATATTTTCCCTCAGTTTAAAAAGGTTAAATTTTCTTCTTAATAAAAATTTTAATGCAGTACTTCGCCGCTGCGAAGCGCGGGTATTTTGCTAGTGTTCTAATAAATCCCGACAGTGTTCAGAAGCCATTAAGAAGGCTCACAGAATGTCAGGTTATATAGCGCCTTGATGTGTGGAGTACAAGTCACAGGAGGTTCTGCTCAAGCTTTATAACACACTGGTGAGGCCTCATCTGGAGTCCTGGGTGCTGTTTGGGTCTCCAGGCTGCAAAAAGGACATAACAGCACTAGAAAAGGTCCAGAGAAGAGCGACTAGGCTGATTCAGGGGCTACAGGGGATGAGTTGTGTGGAAAGGTTAGAAGCCTTTACAGTTTAACCAAAAGGAGATGAAGAGGAGATATGATGAAAGTGTTTAAAATTAGGAAGGGAATCAGTCCAGTGGATGGGGTCTGTGTGTTTAAAATGAGTTATTTGAGAACACAGGGACAAAGCTGGAAACTTGTTAAGGGTAAATTTTGCACAAATATTAGGAAGTTTTTCTTTAGACAGAGAACAGCAATCACTTGGAATAAGTGACCAAGTCATGTGGTGGACAGTAGAATTTTAGGAACCTTCAAAACTCAACTTGATGTTATTTTGGAAGAATTAAGTGGATGGGACTGGTGAGTGTTGTTGGGTGGAATGGCCTGCTCTCATCCAGGTTCTTTTAATGTTCTAAAGAAATCTGATCTTTTCAGGACTGTGTGGACACATAAATCCGATTTGTACAAATCAGATTTGAGTCACTTTCATATGTAGTCCTAGATCATATACGCATCTGATTTGCGGCCATGCGACATGAATGACAACAGTCCGATGGGAATTAATGTGGCTCTTTTGCCTATGCGCATGGTGATGAGTGCTGTTGTCAGCAGTGCAGCAAACCAACAATGGAAGAGAGCTACAGCAGTGGCAACAGTCAGAGTGACACCATTGCTGGCTCCTTTCTCATACCCGCACATTTCTTGGTGAAGCAGTGCCAGCAATCTTTGTAAAAACATCAACTGCTGGCCGTCTGGGTTTTTTCCCCATCTTGACCTAATCGTGTACAGTTCATAAACTGATCTCCATCCTCCAGAGCAAATGCAATGCGCACACAAAAGCTACAAGTGCCTCCATTTTTGCCAGTTTAATACCACGAGTCAGCTCAAAAATATGGCATTTATACATTTACTTATTTGGCTGATGCCTTTATCCAATTTGACTTACACCATTTATTATACTACTGGTTACGTTTCTTTTTGGTTATCCAGTTGGAGCACAGACAGGCCAAGGGACTTTCTCAGGGTCACACTGCCAATTAGCGGGATTTGAAACCAAAACCTCGGGGCTTCAACTCCAAAGCCTTAACCACTACGTCACATTGCCTACATTTTTGGTTGTTGGTGACGCATATGACTCGTACACAGACATATCGGTGTGCGCATGTGTCCCGTTTCGGAGGACTGATGTCTTCACGTTAAAGTCATATACAGCAGGTCAATTGTAAATATGATGTGATCCGTCAAGACAGGCAAATCCGATCTGAACCAAAAATTGGAGGCTTGTACCGTAAATGTAGCCTTAGTGTACCCGAGATTTAGCACAGTACCTGCACTTCAAGATTTCTTTGGAAATTTCAGCTCTGGTGTTGGTGTGTGACCTGTCAGTCCACATTCATTATTCACGACTGACCTCCCTGAGCCGTAATGGGGGCACAACTCAGCCGCTCCAACCGGAATCCCCGACCCGGCATACCGTTCAGCCAAGTCAAGTCAAGTTGGGGAGCATGCACTGGTACAGCGCATTACCGCACCCACTACACGACGAAACAAGTCAGGATCCCAGTTGGCAACCCCCCAGGCAGACATGCGGTCCAGTCCCACCCTCCAGAAATGACCCTCTATCTGTCGCAGCCAGGTATTACGTAGGTGACCCCTTGGCCTGGTCCGGCCACCCTGGTCCCCAAAAATGAGGATCTTATGAGCCGGATCACCCTCGGGGAAATGTGCCACATGGCCGTAGTGCAGTAACTGACGCTCCCTCACAATGCAGGTAATGTGCCTCATTCAGGACTCCATGAGCAACACAAAGTCAAACCAACTGTACCCAAGGATATTCCAGAGAGAGACAGTACCAGAGAAGTCCAGTCTTCGTCTCAGGTCACTGGATATCGTCCATGTCTCGCAAACAAGGAGCACCAAGACTCTAAAGACTTGGACCTTCGTCCTTTTGCATAGATATCGGGAGCGCCACACACCCCTTTCCAGCGACCTCATGACCCCCATGCTCTCCCAGTCCGTCTACTGACTTCACAGAAAGAGTCACTAGAGACATGAATGTCACTAACGAGGTAAGTAAACCTCATGATGAGGTCAACACTCTCTCTCCAGACCGACACACTGCTGATGGCCGTGCCCAAGAGGTCATTAAAGGCCTGGCTCTTTGGTTTTTATCAGGACCCCCGCAAGCCCAGACACTCAGACCCCTCACTCAGTCTCTCGAGCGCCCCGATCAGAGCCTCCATTGACTCCACGAAGATCACAGCATCGTCAGCAGAGTCAAGATCAGTGAATCTCTCTTCACCAACAGATGCCCCACAGACGCTGGACCCCACGACCCTGCCCAACACCCCGTCCATACAAGCATTGAACAGAGTAGGAGCAGAACACACCGCTGTCGGACCCCAGCATCAACTGGGAACACAGAGGTCCTGCATCCACCCTGCACAGCGCTCACAGTACCAGTGTACTGATATCCAGCAACCTCGAGGGGATCCCGCGAACCCTCAGGATGGTCCCACAGGGCAGCTGCTGTAAAATAAAAAAAAGAAAACGGGATAAACTGCTGCCCACATGCCTCCCAGCTACTCATCTACCTGTCGCACTGGCCGACTGTGCTTGCAAAATGGCAGCCACCACGTTCAAGTGTCGCCCTTGCCTCATTGTCGGAGTGTCTCCTGTATTTGTTCAGGTACAAAGAGGAGCCAATAAAATACGTGAGGGCCGAGAGAAAGAAACGAGAATGAAACGATGACAACCTTTAATGTCTTTTTAATATCTTTCAGTAGTGTTCCTTTGCATGTTTTTTTTTTTTTAATAATCTAGCACTTAAGTGAAATTGCTGCCAGATCCACATCCAAAAGCGTGTGTGTGGGTGTGTGTGTGTGTGTGTGTGCGCGCGCGCCTGTGTTTTCAATTGTTCCTCAGATGAAAGCGATACAGCAAATTATTTTGTTAAATTAGGAGAAAATGCAGTAGCCTAGGTAATGGAGCACTGCCGCCGTGTTTGAAGAGGGGTGGGGGGGTGGGTGGCTTTTAGTTTCCTGATTATCCTACAGATAGTCTATTGATAGCAGAGCCCATATTTGAGGGTACTTTTGATCTTTTATATGATCTGACTATTGAAGTGGAATGACTCTCTGCCATGCCTTGCCGCACTGTTTAATGGAATAGACGGCGAGCAAGAGCAGACACGCCATTTCTGTCAGCACAGCCACACCGCACCGCTTTTTATTAATTTCATTCATTGTGTAAGACAAGAGGCGCTGCAGTCTCGCAGATTTCCTGGATTCGGGGTTCAGCTCCGGACGCAGTCGACTTCCATGTGCACACTATTCATGTGCCGCCATCGGCTTTCTCTGGGTTCTCCCGTTTCCATTCCCATCCTGACCTTGTAGAGTGAACTCCCAAAGTATTCAACCGCCTTTGCTTTCTGCACGCTTTAACAACAACAGTTTATTTCTTGTATAGCCCAAAATAACACAAGGAGTGCCGCAGTGAGCTTTAACAGACCCTGTTTTTTGATAATCCTCGCCTCGACTCCCTGAGAAGAAACAAAGTACCCTTGTAGGGGGTAAAAAATGGAAGAAATATTGGGGAAGGCAATCCATAGAAAGACCGCTTTCCAGGTAAGCTGAGCGTGCAGTGGGGGTCAAGAAATGGCCCACAGAGTCCAGCTGCACATGAGACAGCCTGGAGCCTCTGGCCGATTCAGCGACCTGAGACGTTCTGAGGTCTATAAGATGACGCCCCTGTCGACAGCATCTCTTTTCATCCTGCCCACTTTCCCCGTTTCACCCGTGTACTGACGCCTGTATTACACGCCAATCACGTTGATTTCAATTCCTTTTAGTGCCTGCTCTCAAACCAGTGGACTCTGTAGTTTTGAGGCCTTTGTTTTCAGCTATTTATTAAACTTGTAAACTATCGAAGTGCCTCAGATCTGCGTCTGAAGCAAAACCACAGAATGAATGTGTCTTTCGTTATTGCATATATATATATATATATATACATCTATTATAAAAAAGAAAGTCTTGGGTGATTCTGGGTCATGTGACCAGAAGGGGTGGTTCTGGGATGCTCTTCAGTAGACCTCCTGTGGCATGTCTTCTTACTGGATGTTTCCTTCACCCTTCTGGGTGTGTTTATTCTGTAGCAACTTCCGCTCTATACCTGAGGAGAAGTGCGACCACTCTGTGAGGCATGTAGAGTTTGATCTATCTATCTATCTATCTATCATATATATTTGTATATAGAGCCAACAGAGAGCCTGAAAAATCTTGCCTACTATGCCACTTGTGACCAAAAGGTGGTGCCCCAGGCTCTAGTCACAAGTACACGTATACAGTCAAGGATTTAAATAAAGTTAATTTTATTGCACAAAATAGCTTTTCTGGGTTCTTTCTCCAAAACAAGTACTTACAAGCACAATTCCAATAGCAATCCTCCTCTACTCTCCTCTAGACAAGCCTTGTCCTCTACCTCCCATCTCTAACTCAACTGGATGAGGTCAAGAGGCTTTTTTATACAAGACCTGGGAGTACTTCTGATGCCACATGATTACACCCTGGAAATACTTCTGGGTCAGGCAGAACCTCCGTAAAGTGTGTGAGTCCTCTCTCCACAGCTCCCTTTGGCGGCACACATGTACCCCGACGGAGCTGTCCATCAGGACTACAACTCCCAAGGTGCCCTGCGTGTGTACAAATGGCAGCTCTACCTGAAAGATGCTTCTATGTGGCGTACTGGGGGACTTCATGGCTCCATGAGATGGCTCTTCCTTGTCGTTCTATAATACAGTGTGTGTATTTTTATCTATCACTTTAATAATCTGTCTTTTAATTATATAGTGCCTTTCACATCTATCTATCTCTATCTATCTATCTCTGTATCTATCTATGATATAATGCCTTTCCTATCTATCTGTTTGTCTATCTCTTATATAGTGCCTTTCATATCTGTCTATCTATCTATCTATCTATCTATCTATCTATCTATCTATCTATCTAT